>CAWVNO010002600.1:0-176736 GCA_963930645.1 Salticus scenicus | reverse complement strand
GTCTAATGATCGCAATCACTTTCAGAATCTGCCAAATATATTCTAGTTTCATAATAAAACCATCGGGAATTTTGCACGGTGAACCATTTGGACAGGGGGGCCTTTTTACGCAGACCTTCGGCAGCCGTTCCTACGCTCTCAAAATTTTTTTCGAGTTTCACATACCTATCTTCAAACGACGATTCCCAAGCAACTAAAAGAGTCTAATGATCGCAATCACTTTCAGAATCTGCCAAATATATTCTAGTTTCATAATAAAACCATCGGGAATTTTGCACGGTGAACCATTTGGCCAGGGGGGCCTTTTTACGCAGACCTTCGGCAGCCGTTCCTACGCTCCGAAAATTTTTTTCGAGTTTCACATACCTATCTTCAAACGACGATTCCCAAGCAACTAAAAGAGTCTAATGATCGCAATCACTTTCAGAATCTGCCAAATATATTCTAGTTTCATAATAAAACCATCGGGAATTTTGCACGGTGAACCATTTGGCCAGGGGGACCTTTTTACGCAGACCTTCGGCAGCCGTTCCTACGCTCTCAAAATTTTTTTCGAGTTTCACATACCTATCATCAAACGACGATTCCCAAGCAACTAAAAGAGTCTAATGATCGCAATCACTTTCAGAATCTGCCAAATATATTCTAGTTTCATAATAAAACCATCGGGAATTTTGCACGGTGAACCATTTGGCCAGGGGGGCCTTTTTACGCAGACCTTCGGCAGCCGTTCCTACGCTCCGAAAATTTTTTTCGAGTTTCACATACCTATCTTCAAACGACGATTCCCAAGCAACTAAAAGAGTCTAATGATCGCAATCACTTTCAGAATCTGCCAAATATATTCTAGATTCATAATAAAACCATCGGGAATTTTGCACGGTGAACCATTTGGCCAGGGGGGCCTTTTTACGCAGACCTTCAGCAGCCGTTCCTAAGCTCTCAAAATTTTTTTCGAGTTTCACATACCTATCTTCAAACGACGATTCCCAAGCAACTAAAAGAGTCTAATGATCGCAATCACTTTCAGAATCTGCCAAATATATTCTAGTTTTATAATAAAACCATCGGGAATTTTGCACGGTGAACCATTTGGCCAGGGGGGCCTTTTTACGCAGACCTTCGGCAGCCGTTCCTACGCTCCGAAAATTATTTTCGAGTTTCACATACCTATCTTCAAACGACGATTCCCAAGCAACTAAAAGAGTCTAATGATCGCAATCACTTTCAGAATCTGCCAAATATATTCTAGTTTCATAATAAAACCATCGGGAATTTTGCACGGTGAACCATTTGGCCAGGGGGGCCTTTTTACGCAGACCTTCGGCAGCCGTTCCTACGCTCTCAAAATTTTTTTCGAGTTTCACATACCTATCTTCAAACGACGATTCCCAAGCAACTAAAAGAGTCTAATGATCGCAATCACTTTCAGAATCTGCCAAATATATTCTAGTTTCATAATAAAACCATCGGGAATTTTGCACGGTGAACCATTTGGCCAGGTGGGCCTTTTTACGCAGACCTTCGGCAGCCGTTCCTACGCTCCGAAAATTTTTTTCGAGTTTCACATACCTATCTTCAAACGACGATTCCAAGACACTAAAAGAGTCTAATGATCGCAATCACTTTCAGAATCTGCCAAATATATTCTAGTTTCATAATAAAACCATCGGGAATTTTGCACGGTGAACCATTAGGCCAGGGGGGCATTTTTATGCAGACCTTCGGCAGCCGTTCCTACGCTCTCAAAATTTTTTTCGAGTTTCACATACCTATCTTCAAACGACGATTCCCAAGCAACTAAAAGAGTCTAATGATCGCAATCACTTTCAGAATCTGCCAAATATATTCTAGTTTCATAATAAAACCATCGGGAATTTTGCACGGTGAACCATTTGGCCAGGGGGGCCTTTTTACGCAGACCTTCGGCAGCCGTTCCTACGCTCTCAAAATTTTTTTCGAGTTTCACATACCTATCATCAAACGACGATTCCCAAGCAACTAAAAGAGTCTAATGATCGCAATCACTTTCAGAATCTGCCAAATATATTCTAGTTTCATAATAAAACCATCGGGAATTTTGCACGGTGAACCATTTGGCCAGGGGGGCCTTTTTACGCAGACCTTCGGCAGCCGTTCCTACGCTCCGAAAATTTTTTTCGAGTTTCACATACCTATCTTCAAACGACGATTCCCAAGCAACTAAAAGAGTCTAATGATCGCAATCACTTTCAGAATCTGCCAAATATATTCTAGTTTCATAATAAAACCATCGGGAATTTTGAACGGTGAACCATTTGGCCAGGGGGGCCTTTTTACGCAGACCTTCGGCAGCCGTTCCTAAGCTCTCAAAATTTTTTTCGAGTTTCACATACCTATCTTCAAACGACGATTCCCAAGAAACTAAAAGAGTCTAATGATCGCAATCACTTTCAGAATCTGCCAAATATATTCTAGTTTCATAATAAAACCATCGGGAATTTTGCACGGTGAACCATTTCGCCAGGGGGGCCTTTTTACGCAGACCTTCGGCAGCCGTTCCTACGCTCCGAAAATTTTTTTCGAGTTTCACATACCTATCTTCAAACGACGATTCCCAAGCAACTAAAAGAGTCTAATGATCGCAATCACTTTCAGAATCTGCCAAATATATTCTAGTTTCATAATAAAACCATCGGGAATTTTGCACGGTGAACCATTTGGCCAGGGGGGCCTTTTTACGCAGACCTTCGGCAGCCGTTCCTACGCTCCGAAAATTTTTTTCGAGTTTCACATACCTATCTTCAAACGACGATTCCCAAGCAACTAAAAGAGTCTAATGATCGCAATCACTTTCAGAATCTGCCAAATATATTCTAGTTTCATAATAAAACCATCGGGAATTTTGCACGGTGAACCATTTGGCCAGGGGGGCCTTTTTACGCAGACCTTCGGCAGCCGTTCCTACGCTCTCAAAATTTTTTTCGAGTTTCACATACCTATCTTCAAATGACGATTCCCAAGCAACTAAAAGAGTCTAATGATCGCAATCACTTTCAGAATCTGCCAAATATATTCTAGTTTCATAATAAAACCATCGGGAATTTTGCACGGTGAACCATTTGGCCAGGTGGGCCTTTTTACACAGACCTTCGGCAGCCGTTCCTACGCTCCGAAAATTTTTTTCGAGTTTCACATACCTATCTTCAAACGACGATTCCCAAGACACTAAAAGCGTCTAATGATCGCAATCACTTTCAGAATCTGCCAAATATATTCTAGTTTCATAATAAAACCATCGGGAATTTTGCATGGTGAAACATTTGGCCAGGGGGGCCTTTTTACGCAGACCTTCGGCAGCCGTTCCTACGCTCTCAAAATTTTGTTCGAGTTTCACATACCTATCTTCAAACGACGATTCCCAAGCAACTAAAAGAGTCTAATGATCGCAATCACTTTCAGAATCTGCCAAATATATTCTAGTTTCATAATAAAACCATCGGGAATTTTGCACGGTGAACCATTTGGCCAGGGGGGCCTTTTTACGCAGACCTTCGGCAGCCGTTCCTACGCTCCGAAAATTTTTTTCGAGTTTCACATACCTATCTTCAAACGACGATTCCCAAGCAACTAAAAGAGTCTAATGATCGCAATCACTTTCAGAATCTGCCAAATATATTCTAGTTTCATAATAAAACCATCGGGAATTTGGCACGGTGAACCATTTGGCCAGGGGGGCCTTTTTACGCAGACCTTCGGCATCCGTTCCTACGCTCTCAAAATTTTTTTCGAGTTTCACATACCTATCTTCAAACGACGATTCCCAAGCAACTAAAAGAGTCTAATGATCGCAATCACTTTCAGAATCTGCCAAATATATTCTAGTTTCATAATAAAACCATCGGGAATTTTGCACGGTGAACCATTTGGCCAGGGGGCCTTTTTACGCAGACCTTCGGCAGCCGTTCCTACGCTCCGAAAATTTTTTTCGAGTTTCACATACCTATCTTCAAACGACGATTCCTAAGACACTAAAAGAGTCTAATGATCGCAATCACTTTCAGAATCTGCCAAATATATTCTAGTTTCATAATAAAACCATCGGGAATTTTGCACGGTGAACCATTTGGCCAGGGGGGCCTTTTTACGCAGACCTTCGGCAGCCGTTCCTACGCTCCGAAAATTTTTTTCGAGTTTCACATACCTATCTTCAAACGACGATTCCCAAGCAACTAAAAGAGTCTAATGATCGCAATCACTTTCAGAATCTGCCAAATATATTCTAGTTTCATAATAAAACCATCGGGAATTTTGCACGGTGAACCATTTGGCCAGGGGGGCCTTTTTACGCAGACCTTCGGCAGCCGTTCCTACGCTCTCAAAATTTTTTTCGAGTTTCACATACCTATCTTCAAACGACGATTCCCAAGCAACTAAAAGAGTCTAATGATCGCAATCACTTTCAGAATCTGCCAAATATATTCTAGTTTCATAATAAAACCATCGGGAATTTTGCACGGTGAACCATTTGGCCAGGAGGGCCTTCTTACGCAGACCTTCGGCAGCCGTTCCTACGCTCCGAAAATTTTTTTCGAGTTTCACATACCTATCTTCAAACGACGATTCCCAAGCGACTAAAAGAGTCTAATGATCGCAATCACTTTCAGAATCTGCCAAATATATTCTAGTTTCATAATAAAACCATCGGGAATTTTGCACGGTGAACCATTTGGCCAGGGGAGCCTTTTTACGCAGACCTTCGGCAGCCGTTCCTACGCTCTCAAAATTTTTTTCGAGTTTCACATACCTATCTTCAAACGACGATTCCCAAGCAACTAAAAGAGTCTAATGATCGCAATCACTTTCAGAATCTGCCAAATATATTCTAGTTTCATAATAAAACCATCGGGAATTTTGCACGGTAAACCATTTGGCCAGGGGGGCCTTTTTACGCAGACCTTCGGCAGCCGTTCCTACGCTCCGAAAATTTTTTTCGAGTTTCACATACCTATCTTCAAACGACGATTCCCAAGCAACTAAAAGAGTCTAATGATCGCAATCACTTTCAGAATCTGCCAAATATATTCTAGTTTCATAATAAAACCATCGGGAATTTTGCACGGTGAACCATTTGGCCAGGGGGGCCTTTTTACGCAGACCTTCGGCAGCCGTTCCTACGCTCCGAAAATTTTTTTCGAGTTTCACATACCTATCTTCAAACGACGATTCCCAAGCAGCTAAAAGAGTCTAATGATCGCAATCACTTTCAGAATCTGCCAAATATATTCTAGTTTCATAATAAAACCATCGGGAATTTTGCACGGTGAACCATTTGGCCAGGGGGGCCTTTTTACGCAGACCTTCGGCAGCCGTTCCTACGCTCCGAAAATGTTTTTCGAGTTTCACATACCTATCTTCAAACGACGATTCCCAAGCAACTAAAAGAGTCTAATGATCGCAATCACTTTCAGAATCTGCCAAATATATTCTAGTTTCATAATAAAACCATCGGGAATTTTGCACGGTGAACCATTTGGCCAGGGGGGCCTTTTTACGCAGACCTTCGGCAGCCGTTCCTAGGCTCTCAAAATTTTTTTCGAGTTTCACATACCTATCTTCAAATGACGATTCCTAAGCAACTAAAAGAGTCTAATGATCGCAATCACTTTCAGAATCTGCCAAATATATTCTAGTTTCATAATAAAACCATCGGGAATTTTGCACGGTGAACCATTTGGCCAGGTGGGCCTTTTTACGCAGACCTTCGGCAGCCGTTCCTACGCTCCGAAAATTTTTTTCGAGTTTCACATACCTATCTTCAAACGACGATTCCCAAGACACTAAAAGAGTCTAATGATCGCAATCACTTTCAGAATCTGCCAAATATATTCTAGTTTCATAGTAAAACCATCGGGAATTTTGCACGGTGAACCATTTGGCCAGGGGGGCCTTTTTACGCAGACCTTCGGCAGCCGTTCCTACGCTCTCAAAATTTTGTTCGAGTTTCACATACCTATCTTCAAACGACGATTCCCAAGCAACTAAAAGAGTCTAATGATCGCAATCACTTTCAGAATCTGCCAAATATATTCTAGTTTCATAATAAAACCATCGGGAATTTTGCACGGTGAACCATTTGGCCAGGGGGGCCTTTTTACGCAGACCTTCGGCAGCCGTTCCTACGCTCCGAAAATTTTTTTCGAGTTTCACATACCTATCTTCAAACGACGATTCCCAAGCAACTAAAAGAGTCTAATGATCACAATCACTTTCAGAATCTGCCAAAAATACTCTAGTTTCATAATAAAACCATCGGGAATTTTGCACGGTGAACCATTTGGCCAGGGGGGCCTTTTTACGCAGACCTTCGGCAGCCGTTCCTACGCTCTCAAAATTTTTTTCGAGTTTCACATACCTATCTTCAAACGACGATTCCCAAGCAACTAAAAGAGTCTAATGATCGCAATCACTTTCAGAATCTGCCAAATATATTCTAGTTTCATAATAAAACCATCGGGAATTTGGCACGGTGAACCATTTGGCCAGGGGGGCCTTTTTATGCAGACCTTCGGCAGCCGTTCCTACGCTCCGAAAATTTTTTTCGAGTTTCACATACCTATCTTCAAACGACGATTCCCAAGCAACTAAAAGAGTCTAATGATCGCAATCACTTTCAGAATCTGCCAAATATATTCTAGTTTCATAATAAAACCATCGGGAATTTTGCACTGTGAACCATTTGGCCAGGGGGGCCTTTTTACGCAGACCTTCGGCAGCCGTTCCTACGCTCTCAAATTTTTTTTCGAGTTTCACATACCTATCTTCAAACGACGATTCCCAAGCAACTAAAAGAGTATAATGATCGCAATCACTTTCAGAATCTGCCAAATATATTCTAGTTTCATAATAAAACCATCGGGAATTTTGCACGGTGAACCATTTGGCCAGGGGGGCCTTTTTACGCAGACCTTCGGCAGCCGTTCCTACGCTCCGAAAAATTTTTTCGAGTTTCACTTACCTATCTTCAAACGACGATTCCCAAGCAACTAAAAGAGTCTAATGATCGCAATCACTTTCAGAATCTGCCAAATATATTCTAGTTTTATAATAAAACCATCGGGAATTTTGCACGGTGAACCATTTGGCCAGGGGGGGCTTTTTACGCAGACCTTCGGCATCCGTTCCTACGCTCTCAAAATTTTTTTCGAGTTTCACATACCTATCTTCAAACGACGATTCCCAAGCAACTAAAAGAGTCTAATGATCGCAATCACTTTCAGAATCTGCCAAATATATTCTAGTTTCATAATAAAACCATCGGGAATTTTGCACGGTGAACCATTTGGCCAGGGGGCCTTTTTACGCAGACCTTCGGCAGCCGTTCCTACGCTCCGAAAATTTTTTTCGAGTTTCACATACCTATCTTCAAACGACGATTCCTAAGACACTAAAAGAGTCTAATGATCGCAATCACTTTCAGAATCTGCCAAATATATTCTAGTTTCATAATAAAACCATCGGGAATTTTGCACGGTGAACCATTTGGCCAGGGGGGCCTTTTTACGCAGACCTTCGGCAGCCGTTCCTACGCTCTCAAAAATTTTTTCGAGTTTCACGTACCTATCTTCAAACGACGATTCCCAAGCAACTAAAAGAGTCTAATGATCGCAATCACTTTCAGAATCTGCCAAATATATTCTAGTTTCATAATAAAACCATCGGGAATTTTGCACGGTGAACCATTTGGCCAGGGGGGCCTTTTTACGCAGACCTTCGGCAGCCGTTCCTACGCTCCGAAAATTTTTTTCGAGTTTCACATACCTATCTTCAAACGACGATTCCCAAGCAACTAAAAGAGTCTAATGATCGCAATCACTTTCAGAATCTGCCAAATATATTCTAGTTTCATAATAAAACCATCGGGAATTTTGCACGGTGAACCATTTGGCCAGGGGGGCCTTTTTACGCAGACCTTCGGCAGCCGTTCCTACGCTCTCAAAATTTTTTTCGAGTTTCACATACCTATCTTCAAACGACGATTCCCAAGCAACTAAAAGAGTCTAATGATCGCAATCACTTTCAGAATCTGCCAAATATATTCTAGTTTCATAATAAAACCATCGGGAATTTTGCACGGTGAACCATTTGGCCAGGAGGGCCTTCTTACGCAGACCTTCGGCAGCCGTTCCTACGCTCCGAAATTTTTTTTCGAGTTTCACATACCTATCTTCAAACGACGATTCCCAAGCGACTAAAAGAGTCTAATGATCGCAATCACTTTCAGAATCTGCTAAATATATTCTAGTTTCATAATAAAACCATCGGGAATTTTGCACGGTGAACCATTTGGCCAGGGGAGCCTTTTTACGCAGACCTTCGGCAGCCGTTCCTACGCTCTCAAAATTTTTTTCGAGTTTCACATACCTATCTTCAAACGACGATTCCCAAGCAACTAAAAGAGTCTAATGATCGCAATCACTTTCAGAATCTGCCAAATATATTCTAGTTTCATAATAAAACCATCGGGAATTTTGCACGGTGAACCATTTGGCCAGGGGGGCCTTTTTACGCAGACCTTCGGCAGCCGTTCCTACGCTCCGAAAATTTTTTTCGAGTTTCACATACCTATCTTCAAACGACGATTCCCAAGCAACTAAAAAAGTCTAATGATCGCAATCACTTTCAGAATCTGCCAAATATATTCTAGTTTCATAATAAAACCATCGGGAATTTTGCACGGTGAACCATTTGGCCAGGGGGGCCTTTTTACACAGACCTTCGGCAGTCGTTCCTACGCTCTCAAAATTTTTTTCGAGTTTCACATACCTATCATCAAACGACGATTCCCAAGCAACTAAAAGAGTCTAATGATCGCAATCACTTTCAGAATCTGCCAAATATATTCTAGTTTCATAATAAAACCATCGGGAATTTTGCACGGTGAACCATTTGGCCAGGAGGGCCTTTTTCCACAGACCTTCGGCAGCCGTTCCTACGCTCCGAAATTTTTTTTCGAGTTTCACATACCTATCTTCAAACGACGATTCCCAAGCGACTAAAAGAGTCTAATGATCGCAATCACTTTCAGAATCTGCCAAATATATTCTAGTTTCATAATAAAACCATCGGGAATTTTACACGGTGAACCATTTGGCCAGGGGGGCCTTTTTACGCAGACCTTCGGCAGCCGTTCCTACGCTCTCAAAATTTTTTTCGAGTTTCACATACCTATCTTCAAACGACGATTCCCAAGCGACTAAAAGAGTCTAATGATCGCAATCACTTTCAGAATCTTCCAAATATATTCTAGTTTCATAATAAAACCATCGGGAATTTTGCACGGTTAACCATTTGGCCAGGGGGGCCTTTTTACGCAGACCTTCGGCAGCCGTTCCTACGCTCCGAAAATGTTTTTCGAGTTTCACATACCTATCTTCAAACGACGATTCCCAAGCAACTAAAAGAGTCTAATGATCGCAATCACTTTCAGAATCTGCCAAATATATTCTAGTTTCATAATAAAACCATCGGGAATTTTGCACGGTGAACCATTTGGCCAGGGGGGCCTTTTTACACAGACCTTCGGCAGCCGTTCCTACGCTCTCAAAATTTTTTTCGAGTTTCACATACCTATCATCAAACGACGATTCCCAAGCAACTAAAAGAGTCTAATGATCGCAATCACTTTCAGAATCTGCCAAATATATTCTAGTTTCATAATAAAACCATCGGGAATTTTGCACGGTGAACCATTTGGCCAGGGGGGCCTTTTTACGCAGACCTTCGGCAGCCGTTCCTACGCTCTCAAAATTTTTTTCGAGTTTCACATACCTATCTTCAAACGATGATTCCCAAGCAACTAAAAGAGTCTAATGATCGCAATCACTTTCAGAATCTGCCAAATATATTCTAATTTCATAATAAAACCATCGGGAATTTTGCACGGTGAACCATTTGGCCACGGGGGCCTTTTTACGCAGACCTTCGGCAGCCGTTCCTACGTTCCGAGAATTTTTTTCGAGTTTCACATACCTATCTTCAAACGACGATTTCCAAGCAACTAAAAGAGTCTAATGATCACAATCACTTTCAGAATCTGCCAAATATATTCTAGTTTTATAATAAAACCATCGGGAATTTTGCACGGTGAACCATTTGGCCAGGGGGGCCTTTTTACGCAGACCTTCGGCAGCCGTTCCTACGCTCTCAAAATTTTTTTCGAGTTTCACATACCTATCTTCAAACGACGATTCCCAAGCAACTAAAAGAGTCTAATGATCGCAATCACTTTCAGAATCTGCCAAATATATTCTAGTTTCATAATAAAACCATCGGGAATTTTGCACGGTGAACCATTTGGCCAGGGGGGCCTTTTTACGCAGACCTTCGGCAGCCGTTCCTACGCTCCGAAAATTTTTTTCGAGTTTCACATACCTATCTTCAAACGACGATTCCCAAGCGACTAAAAGAGTCTAATGATCGCAATCACTTTCAGAATCTGCCAAATATATTCTAGTTTCATAATAAAACCATCGGGAATTTTGCACGGTGAACCATTTGGCCAGGGGGGCCTTTTTACGCAGACCTTCGGCAGCCGTTCCTACGCTCTCAAAATTTTTTTCATGTTTCACATACCTATCTTCAAACGACGATTCCCAAGCAACTAAAAGAGTCTAATGATCGCAATCACTTTCAGAATCTGCCAAATATATTCTAGTTTCATAATAAAACCATCGGGAATTTTGCACGGTGAACCATTTGGCCAGGGGGGCCTTTTTACGCAGACCTTCGGCAGCCGTTCCTACGCTCCGAAAATTTTTTTCGAGTTTCACATACCTATCTTCAAACGACGATTCCCAAGCAACTAAAAGAGTCTAATGATCGCAATCACTTTCAGAATCTGCCAAATATATTCTAGTTTCATAATAAAACCATCGGGAATTTTGCACGGTGAACCATTTGGCCAGGGGGGCCTTTTTACACAGACCTTCGGCAGCCGTTCCTACGCTCTCAAAATTTTTTTCGAGTTTCACATACCTATCATCAAACGACGATTCCCAAGCAACTAAAAGAGTCTAATGATCGCAATCACTTTCAGAATCTGCCAAATATATTCTAGTTTCATAATAAAACCATCGGGAATTTTGCACGGTGAAACATTTGGCCAGGGGGGCCTTTTTACGCAGACCTTCGGCAGCCGTTCCTAAGCTCTCAAAATTTTTTTCGAGTTTCACATACCTATCTTCAAACGACGATTCCCAAGCAACTAAAAGAGTCTAATGATCGCAATCACTTTCAGAATCTGCCAAATATATTCTAGTTTCATAATAAAACCATCGGGAATTTTGCACGGTGAACCATTTGGCCAGGGGGGCCTTTTTACGCAGACCTTCGGCAGCCGTTCCTACGCTCCGAAAATTTTTTTCGATTTTCACATACCTATCTTCAAACGACGATTCCCAAGCAACTAAAAGAGTCTAATGATCACAATCACTTTCAGAATCTGCCAAATATATTCTAGTTTCATAATAAAACCATCGGGAATTTTGCACGGTGAACCATTTGGCCAGGGGGGCCTTTTTATGCAGACCTTCGGCAGCCGTTCCTACGCTCTCAAAATTTTTTTCGAGTTTCACATACCTATCTTCAAACGACGATTCCCAAGCAACTAAAAGAGTCTAATGATCGCAATCACTTTCAGAATCTGCCAAATATATTCTAGTTTCATAATAAAACCATCGGGAATTTTGCACGGTGAACCATTTGGCCAGGGGGGCCTTTTTACGCAGACCTTCGGCAGCCGTTCCTACGCTCCGAAAATTTTTTTCGAGTTTCACATACCTATCTTCAAACGACGATTCCCAAGCAACTAAAAGAGTTTAATGATCGCAATCACTTTCAGAATCTGCCAAATATATTCTAGTTTCATAATAAAACCATCGGGAATTTTGCACGGTGAACCATTTGGCCAGGGGGGCCTTTTTACGCAGACCTTCGGCAGCCGTTCCTACGCTCTCAAAATTTTTTTCGAGTTTCACATACCTATCTTCAAACGACGATTCCCAAGCATCTAAAAGAGTATAATGATCGCAATCTCTTTCCGAATCTGCCAAATATATTCTAGTTTCATAATAAAACCATCGGGAATTTTGCACGGTGAACCATTTGGCCAGGGGGGCCTTTTTACGCAGACCTTCGGCAGCCGTTCCTACGCTCCAAAAATTTTTCTCGAGTTTCACATACCTATCTTCAAACGACGATTCCCAAGCAACTAAAAGAGTCTAATGATCGCAATCACTTTCAGAATCTGCCAAATATATTCTAGTTTCATAATAAAACCATCGGGAATTTTGCACGGTGAACCATTTGGCCAGGGGGGCCTTTTTACGCAGACCTTCGGCAGCCGTTCCTACGCTCTCAAAAATTTTTTCGAGTTTCACATACCTATCTTCAAACGACGATTCCCAAGCAGCTAAAAGAGTCTAATGATCGCAATCACTTTCAGAATCTGCCAAATATATTCTAGTTTCATAAAAAAACCATCGGGAATTTTGCACGGTGAACCATTTGGCCAGGGGGGCCTTTTTACGCAGACCTTCGGCAGCCGTTCCTACGCTCTCAAAATTTTTTTCGAGTTTCACATACCTATCTTCAAACGACGATTCCCAAGCAACTAAAAGAGTCTAATTATCGCAATCACTTTCAGAATCTGCCAAATATATTCTAGTTTCATAATAAAACCATCGGGAATTTTGCACGGTGAACCATTTGGCCAGGGGGGCCTTTTTACGCAGACCTTCGGCAGCCGTTCCTACGCTCCGAAAATTTTTTTCGAGTTTCACATACCTATCTTCAAACGACGATTCCGAAGCAACTAAAAGAGTCTAATGATCGCAATCACTTTCAGAATCTGTCAAATATATTCTAGTTTCATAATAAAACCATCGGGAATTTTGCACGGTGAACCATTTGGCCAGGGGGGCCTTTTTACGCAGACCTTCGGCAGCCGTTCCTACGCTCTCAAAATTTTTTTCGAGTTTCACATACCTATCTTCAAACGACGATTCCCAAGCAACTAAAAGAGTCTAATGATCGCAATCACTTTCAGAATCTGCCAAATATATTCTAGTTTCATAATAAAACCATCGGGAATTTTGCACGGTGAACCATTTGGCCAGGGGGGCCTTTTTACGCAGACCTTCGGCAGCCGTT
The DNA here is from genome assembly GCA_963930645.1 of Salticus scenicus. NCBI lineage: Eukaryota > Metazoa > Arthropoda > Arachnida > Araneae > Salticidae > Salticus > Salticus scenicus. Next base: position 163,545 of record CAWVNO010002600.1, on the reverse strand, counting down.
CCTACGCTCCGAAAATTTTTTTCGAGTTTCACATACCTATCTTCAAACGACGATTCCCAAGCAACTAAAAGAGTCTAATGATCGCAATCACTTTCAGAATCTGCCAAATATATTCTAGTTTCATAATAAAACCATCGGGAATTTTGCACGGTGAACCATTTGGCCAGGGGGGCCTTTTTACGCAGACCTTCGGCAGCCGTTCCTACGCTCTCAAAATTTTTTTCGAGTTTCACATACCTATCTTCAAACGACGATTCCTAAGCAACTAAAAGAGTCTAATGATCGCAATCACTTTCAGAATCTGCCAAATATATTCTAGTTTCATAATAAAACCATCGGGAATTTTGCACGGTGAACCATTTGGCCAGGGGGGCCTTTTTACGCAGACCTTCGGCAGCCGTTCCTACGCTCCGAAAATTTTTTTCGAGTTTCACATACCTATCTTCAAACGACGATTCCCAAGCAACTAAAAGAGTCTAATGATCGCAATCACTTTCAGAATCTGCCAAATATATTCTAGTTTCATAATAAAACCATCGGGAATTTTGCACGGTGAACCATTTGGCCAGGGGGGCCTTTTTACGCAGACCTTCGGCAGCCGTTCCTACGCTCTCAAAATTTTTTTCGAGTTTCACATACCTATCTTCAAACGACGATTCCCAAGCAACTAAAAGAGTCTAATGATCGCAATCACTTTCAGAATCTGCCAAATATATTCTAGTATCATAATAAAACCATCGGGAATTTTGAACGGTGAACCATTTGGCCAGGGGGGCCTTTTTACGCAGACCTTCGGCAGCCGTTCCTACGCTCCGAAAATTTTTTTCGAGTTTCACATACCTATCTTCAAACGACGATTCCCAAGCAACTAAAAGAGTCTAATGATCACAATCACTTTCAGAATCTGCCAAATATATTCTAGTTTCATAATAAAACCATCGGGAATTTTGCACGGTGAACCATTTGGCCAGGCGGGCCTTTTTACGCAGACCTTCGGCAGCCGTTCCTACGCTCTCAAAATTTTTTTCGAGTTTCACATACCTATCTTCAAACGACGATTCCCAAGCAACTAAAAGAGTCTAATGATCGCAATCACTTTCAGAATCTGCCAAATATATTCTAGTTTCATAATAAAACCATCGGGAATTTTGCACGGTGAACCATTTGGCCAGGGGGGCCTTTTTACGCAGACCTTCGGCAGCCGTTCCTACGCTCCGAAAATTTTTTTCGAGTTTCACAAACCTATCTTCAAACGACGATTCCCAAGCAACTAAAAGAGTTTAATGATCGCAATCACTTTCAGAATCTGCCAAATATATTCTAGTTTCATAATAAAACCATCGGGAATTTTGCACGGTGAACCATTTGGCCAGGGGGGCCTTTTTACGCAGACCTTCGGCAGCCGTTCCTACGCTCTCAAAATTTTTTTCGAGTTTCACATACCTATCTTCAAACGACGATTCCCAAGCATCTAAAAGAGTATAATGATCGCAATCACTTTCAGAATCTGCCAAATATATTCTAGTTTCATAATAAAACCATCGGGAATTTTGCACGGTGAACCATTTGGCCAGGGGGGCCTTTTTACGCAGACCTTCGGCAGCCGTTCCTACGCTCTCAAAATTTTTTTCGAGTTTCACATACCTATCTTCAAACGACGATTCCCAAGCAACTAAAAGAGTCTAATGATCGCAATCACTTTCAGAATCTGCCAAATATATTCTAGTTTCATAATAAAACCATCGGGAATTTTGCACGGTGAACCATTTGGCCAGGGGGGCCTTTTTACGCAGACCTTCGGCAGCCGTTCCTACGCTCCGAAAATTTTTTTCGAGTTTCACATACCTATCTTCAAACGACGATTCCCAAGCAACTAAAAGAGTCTAATGATCACAATCACTTTCAGAATCTGCCAAATATATTCTAGTTTCATAATAAAACCATCGGGAATTTTGCACGGTGAACCATTTGGCCAGGCGGGCCTTTTTACGCAGACCTTCGGCAGCCGTTCCTACGCTCTCAAAATTTTTTTCGAGTTTCACATACCTATCTTCAAACGACGATTCCCAAGCTACTAAAAGAGTCTAATGATCGCAATCACTTTCAGAATTTGCCAAATATATTCTAGTTTCATAATAAAACCATCGGGAATTTTGCACGGTGAACCATTTGGCCAGGGGGGCCTTTTTACGCAGACCTTCGGCAGCCGTTCCTACGCTCCGAAAATTTTTTTCGAGTTTCACAAACCTATCTTCAAACGACGATTCTCAAGCAACTAAAAGAGTTTAATGATCGCAATCACTTTCAGAATCTGCCAAATATATTCTAGTTTCATAATAAAACCATCGGGAATTTTGCACGGTGAACCATTTGGCCAGGGGGGCCTTTTTACGCAGACCTTCGGCAGCCGTTCCTACGCTCTCAAAATTTTTTTCGAGTTTCACATACCTATCTTCAAACGACGATTCCCAAGCATCTAAAAGAGTCTAATGATCGCAATCACTTTCAGAATCTGCCAAATATATTCTAGTTTCATAATAAAACCATCGGGAATTTTGCACGGTGAACCATTTGGCCAGGGGGGCCTTTTTACGCAGACCTTCGGCAGCCGTTCCTACGCTCTCAAAATTTTTTTCGAGTTTCACATACCTATCTTCAAACGACGATTCCCAAGCAACTAAAAGAGTCTAATGATCGCAATCACTTTCAGAATCTGCCAAATATATTCTACTTTCATAATAAAACCATCGGGAAATTTGCACGGTGAACCATTTGGCCAGGCGGGCCTTTTTACGCAGACCTTCGGCAGCCGTTCCTACGCTCCGAAATTTTTTTTCGAGTTTCACATACCTATCTTCAAACGACGATTCCCAAGCAACTAAAAGAGTCTAAAGATCACAATCACTTTCAGAATCTGCCAAATATATTCTAGTTTCATAATAAAACCATCGGGAATTTTGCACGGTGAACCATTTGGCCAGGCGGGCCTTTTTACGCAGACCTTCGGCAGCCGTTCCTACGCTCTCAAAATTTTTTTCGAGTTTCACATACCTATCTTCAAACGACGATTCCCAAGCAACTAAAAGAGTCTAATGATCGCAATCACTTTCAGAATCTGCCAAATATATTCTAGTTTCATAATAAAACCATCGGGAATTTTGCACGGTGAACCATTTGGCCAGGGGGGCCTTTTTACGCAGACCTTCGGCAGCCGTTCCTACGCTCCGAAAATTTTTTTCGAGTTTCACAAACCTATCTTCAAACGACGATTCCCAAGCAACTAAAAGAGTTTAATGATCGCAATCACTTTCAGAATCTGCCAAATATATTCTAGTTTCATAATAAAACCATCGGGAATTTTGCACGGTGAACCATTTGGCCAGGGGGGCCTTTTTACGCAGACCTTCGTCAGCCGTTCCTACGCTCTCAAAATTTTTTTCGAGTTTCACATACCTATCTTCAAACGACGATTCCCAAGCATCTAAAAGAGTATAATGATCGCAATCACTTTCAGAATCTGCCAAATATATTCTAGTTTCATAATAAAACCATCGGGAATTTTGCACGGTGAACCATTTGGCCAGGGGGGCCTTTTTACGCAGACCTTCGGCAGCCGTTCCTACGCTCCGAAATTTTTTTTCGAGTTTCACATACCTATCTTCAAACGACGATTCCCAAGCAACTAAAAGAGTCTAATGATCGCAATCACTTTCAGAATCTGCCAAATATATTCTAGTTTCATAATAAAACCATCGGGAATTTTGCACGGTGAACCATTTGGCCAGGGGGGCCTTTTTACGCAGACCTTCGGCAGCCGTTCCTACGCTCTCAAAATTTTTTTCGAGTTTCACATACCTATCTTCAAACGACGATTCCCAAGCAACTAAAAGAGTCTAATGATCGCAATCACTTTCAGAATCTGCCAAATATATTCTAGTTTCATAATAAAACCATCGGGAATTTTGCACGGTGAACCATTTGGCCAGGGGGGCCTTTTTACGCAGACCTTCGGCAGCCGTTCCTACGCTCTCAAAATTTTTTTCGAGTTTCACATACCTATCTTCAAACGACGATTCCCAAGCAACTAAAAGAGTCTAATGATCGCAATCACTTTCAGAATCTGCCAAATATATTCTAGTTTCATAATAAAACCATCGGGAATTTTGCACGGTGAACCATTTGGCCAGGGGGGCCTTTTTACGCAGACCTTCGGCAGCCGTTCCTACGCTCTCAAAATTTTTTTCGAGTTTCACATACCTATCTTCAAACGACGATTCCCAAGCAACTAAAAGAGTCTAATGATCGCAATCACTTTGAGAATCTGCCAAATATATTCTAGTTTCATAATAAAACCATCGGGAATTTTGCACGGTGAACCATTTGGCCAGGGGGGCCTTTTTACGCAGACCTTCGGCAGCCGTTCCTACGCTCCGAAAATTTTTTTCGAGTTTCACATACCTATCTTCAAACGACGATTCCCAAGCAACTAAAAGAGTCTAAAGATCACAATCACTTTCAGAATCTGCCAAATATATTCTAGTTTCATAATAAAACCATCGGGAATTTTGCACGGTGAACCATTTGGCCAGGCGGGCCTTTTTACGCAGACCTTCGGCAGCCGTTCCTACGCTCTCAAAATTTTTTTCGAGTTTCACATACCTATCTTCAAACGACGATTCCCAAGCAACTAAAAGAGTCTAATGATCGCAATCACTTTCAGAATCTGCCAAATATATTCTAGTTTCATAATAAAACCATCGGGAATTTTGCACGGTGAACCATTTGGCCAGGGGGGCCTTTTTACGCAGACCTTCGGCAGCCGTTCCTACGCTCCGAAAATTTTTTTCGAGTTTCACAAACCTATCTTCAAACGACGATTCCCAAGCAACTAAAAGAGTTTAATGATCGCAATCACTTTCAGAATCTGCCAAATATATTCTAGTTTCATAATAAAACCATCGGGAATTTTGCACGGTGAACCATTTGGCCAGGGGGGCCTTTTTACGCAGACCTTCGGCAGCCGTTCCTACGCTCTCAAAATTTTTTTCGAGTTTCACATACCTATCTTCAAACGACGATTCCCAAGCATCTAAAAGAGTATAATGATCGCAATCACTTTCAGAATCTGCCAAATATATTCTAGTTTCATAATAAAACCATCGGGAATTTTGCACGGTGAACCATTTGGCCAGGGGGGCCTTTTTACGCAGACCTTCGGCAGCCGTTCCTACGCTCCGAAATTTTTTTTCGAGTTTCACATACCTATCTTCAAACGACGATTCCCAAGCAACTAAAAGAGTCTAATGATCGCAATCACTTTCTGAATCTGCCAAATATATTCTAGTTTCATAATAAAACCATCGGGAATTTTGCACGGTGAACCATTTGGCCAGGGGGGCCTTTTTACGCAGACCTTCGGCAGCCGTTCCTACGCTCTCAAAATTTTTTTCGAGTTTCACATACCTATCTTCAAACGACGATTCCCAAGCAACTAAAAGAGTCTAATGATCGCAATCACTTTCAGAATCTGCCAAATATATTCTAGTTTCATAATAAAACCATCGGGAATTTTGCACGGTGAACCATTTGGCCAGGGGGGCCTTTTTACGCAGACCTTCGGCAGCCGTTCCTACGCTCCGAAAATTTTTTTCGAGTTTCACATACCTATCTTCAAACGACGATTCCCAAGCAACTAAAAGAGTCTAATGATCGCAATCACTTTCAGAATCTGCCAAATATATTCTAGTTTCATAATAAAACCATCGGGAATTTTGCACGGTGAACCATTTGGCCAGGGGGGCCTTTTTACACAGACCTTCGGCAGCCGTTCCTACGCTCTCAAAATTTTTTTCGAGTTTCACATACCTATCATCAAACGACGATTCCCAAGCAACTAAAAGAGTCTAATGATCGCAATCACTTTCAGAATCTGCCAAATATATTCTAGTTTCATAATAAAACCATCGGGAATTTTGCACGGTGAAACATTTGGCCAGGGGGGCCTTTTTACGCAGACCTTCGGCAGCCGTTCCTACGCTCTCAAAATTTTTTTCGAGTTTCACATACCTATCTTCAAACGACGATTCCCAAGCAACTAAAAGAGTCTAATGATCGTAATCACTTTCAGAATCTGCCAAATATATTCTAGTTTCATAATAAAACCATCGGGAATTTTGCACGGTGAACCATTTGGCCAGGGGGGCCTTTTTACGCAGACCTTCGGCAGCCGTTCCTACGCTCCGAAAATTTTTTTCGAGTTTCACATACCTATCTTCAAACGACGATTCCCAAGCAACTAAAAGAGTCTAATGATCACAATCACTTTCAGAATCTGCCAAATATATTCTAGTTTCATAATAAAACCATCGGGAATTTTGCACGGTGAACCATTTGGCCAGGGGGGCCTTTTTATGCAGACCTTCGGCAGCCGTTCCTACGCTCTCAAAATTTTTTTCGAGTTTCACATACCTATCTTCAAACGACGATTCCCAAGCAACTAAAAGAGTCTAATGATCGCAATCACTTTCAGAATCTGCCAAATATATTCTAGTTTCATAATAAAACCATCGGGAATTTTGCACGGTGAACCATTTGGCCAGGGGGGCCTTTTTACGCAGACCTTCGGCAGCCGTTCCTACGCTCCGAAAATTTTTTTCGAGTTTCACATACCTATCTTCAAACGACGATTCCCAAGCAACTAAAAGAGTTTAATGATCGCAATCACTTTCAGAATCTGCCAAATATATTCTAGTTTCATAATAAAACCATCGGGAATTTTGCACGGTGAACCATTTGGCCAGGGGGGCCTTTTTACGCAGACCTTCGGCAGCCGTTCCTACGCTCTCAAAATTTTTTTCGAGTTTCACATACCTATCTTCAAACGACGATTCCCAAGCATCTAAAAGAGTATAATGATCGCAATCTCTTTCCGAATCTGCCAAATATATTCTAGTTTCATAATAAAACCATCGGGAATTTTGCACGGTGAACCATTTGGCCAGGGGGGCCTTTTTACGCAGACCTTCGGCAGCCGTTCCTACGCTCCAAAAATTTTTCTCGAGTTTCACATACCTATCTTCAAACGACGATTCCCAAGCAACTAAAAGAGTCTAATGATCGCAATCACTTTCAGAATCTGCCAAATATATTCTAGTTTCATAATAAAACCATCGGGAATTTTGCACGGTGAACCATTTGGCCAGGGGGGCCTTTTTACGCAGACCTTCGGCAGCCGTTCCTACGCTCTCAAAAATTTTTTCGAGTTTCACATACCTATCTTCAAACGACGATTCCCAAGCAGCTAAAAGAGTCTAATGATCGCAATCACTTTCAGAATCTGCCAAATATATTCTTGTATCATAATAAAACCATCGGGAATTTTGCACGGTGAACCATTTGGCCAGGGGGGCCTTTTTACGCAGACCTTCGGCAGCCGTTCCTACGCTCCGAAAATTTTTTTCGAGTTTCACATACCTATCTTCAAACGACGATTCCTAAGACACTAAAAGAGTCTAATGATCGCAATCACTTTCAGAATCTGCCAAATATATTCTAGTTTCATAATAAAACCATCGGGAATTTTGCACGGTGAACCATTTGGCCAGGGGGGCCTTTTTACGCAGACCTTCGGCAGCCGTTCCTACGCTCTCAAAATTTTTTTCGAGTTTCACATACCTATCTTCAAACGACGATTCCCAAGCAACTAAAAGAGTCTAATTATCGCAATCACTTTCAGAATCTGCCAAATATATTCTAGTTTCATAATAAAACCATCGGGAATTTTGCACGGTGAACCATTTGGCCAGGGGGGCCTTTTTACGCAGACCTTCGGCAGCCGTTCCTACGCTCCGAAAATTTTTTTCGAGTTTTACATACCTATCTTCAAACGACGATTCCGAAGCAACTAAAAGAGTCTAATGATCGCAATCACTTTCAGAATCTGTCAAATATATTCTAGTTTCATAATAAAACCATCGGGAATTTTGCACGGTGAACCATTTGGCCAGGGGGGCCTTTTTACGCAGACCTTCGGCAGCCGTTCCTACGCTCTCAAAATTTTTTTCGAGTTTCACATACCTATCTTCAAACGACGATTCCCAAGCAACTAAAAGAGTCTAATGATCGCAATCACTTTCAGAATCTGCCAAATATATTCTAGTTTCATAATAAAACCATCGGGAATTTTGCACGGTGAACCATTTGGCCAGGGGGGCCTTTTTACGCAGACCTTCGGCAGCCGTTCCTACGCTCCGAAAATTTTTTTCGAGTTTCACATACCTATCTTCAAACGACGATTCCCAAGCAACTAAAAGAGTCTAATGATCGCAATCACTTTCAGAATCTGCCAAATATATTCTAGTTTCATAATAAAACCATCGGGAATTTTGCACGGTGAACCATTTGGCCAGGGGGGCCTTTTTACGCAGACCTTCGGCAGCCGTTCCTACGCTCTCAAAATTTTTTTCGAGTTTCACATACCTATCTTCAAACGACGATTCCTAAGCAACTAAAAGAGTCTAATGATCGCAATCACTTTCAGAATCTGCCAAATATATTCTAGTTTCATAATAAAACCATCGGGAATTTTGCACGGTGAACCATTTGGCCAGGGGGGCCTTTTTACGCAGACCTTCGGCAGCCGTTCCTACGCTCCGAAAATTTTTTTCGAGTTTCACATACCTATCTTCAAACGACGATTCCCAAGCAACTAAAAGAGTCTAATGATCGCAATCACTTTCAGAATCTGCCAAATATATTCTAGTTTCATAATAAAACCATCGGGAATTTTGCACGGTGAACCATTTGGCCAGGGGGGCCTTTTTACGCAGACCTTCGGCAGCCGTTCCTACGCTCTCAAAATTTTTTTCGAGTTTCACATACCTATCTTCAAACGACGATTCCCAAGCAACTAAAAGAGTCTAATGATCGCAATCACTTTCAGAATCTGCCAAATATATTCTAGTATCATAATAAAACCATCGGGAATTTTGAACGGTGAACCATTTGGCCAGGGGGGCCTTTTTACGCAGACCTTCGGCAGCCGTTCCTACGCTCCGAAAATTTTTTTCGAGTTTCACATACCTATCTTCAAACGACGATTCCCAAGCAACTAAAAGAGTCTAATGATCACAATCACTTTCAGAATCTGCCAAATATATTCTAGTTTCATAATAAAACCATCGGGAATTTTGCACGGTGAACCATTTGGCCAGGCGGGCCTTTTTACGCAGACCTTCGGCAGCCGTTCCTACGCTCTCAAAATTTTTTTCGAGTTTCACATACCTATCTTCAAACGACGATTCCCAAGCAACTAAAAGAGTCTAATGATCGCAATCACTTTCAGAATCTGCCAAATATATTCTAGTTTCATAATAAAACCATCGGGAATTTTGCACGGTGAACCATTTGGCCAGGGGGGCCTTTTTACGCAGACCTTCGGCAGCCGTTCCTACGCTCCGAAAATTTTTTTCGAGTTTCACAAACCTATCTTCAAACGACGATTCCCAAGCAACTAAAAGAGTTTAATGATCGCAATCACTTTCAGAATCTGCCAAATATATTCTAGTTTCATAATAAAACCATCGGGAATTTTGCACGGTGAACCATTTGGCCAGGGGGGCCTTTTTACGCAGACCTTCGGCAGCCGTTCCTACGCTCTCAAAATTTTTTTCGAGTTTCACATACCTATCTTCAAACGACGATTCCCAAGCATCTAAAAGAGTATAATGATCGCAATCACTTTCAGAATCTGCCAAATATATTCTAGTTTCATAATAAAACCATCGGGAATTTTGCACGGTGAACCATTTGGCCAGGGGGGCCTTTTTACGCAGACCTTCGGCAGCCGTTCCTACGCTCTCAAAATTTTTTTCGAGTTTCACATACCTATCTTCAAACGACGATTCCCAAGCAACTAAAAGAGTCTAATGATCGCAATCACTTTCAGAATCTGCCAAATATATTCTAGTTTCATAATAAAACCATCGGGAATTTTGCACGGTGAACCATTTGGCCAGGGGGGCCTTTTTACGCAGACCTTCGGCAGCCGTTCCTACGCTCCGAAAATTTTTTTCGAGTTTCACATACCTATCTTCAAACGACGATTCCCAAGCAACTAAAAGAGTCTAATGATCACAATCACTTTCAGAATCTGCCAAATATATTCTAGTTTCATAATAAAACCATCGGGAATTTTGCACGGTGAACCATTTGGCCAGGCGGGCCTTTTTACGCAGACCTTCGGCAGCCGTTCCTACGCTCTCAAAATTTTTTTCGAGTTTCACATACCTATCTTCAAACGACGATTCCCAAGCTACTAAAAGAGTCTAATGATCGCAATCACTTTCAGAATTTGCCAAATATATTCTAGTTTCATAATAAAACCATCGGGAATTTTGCACGGTGAACCATTTGGCCAGGGGGGCCTTTTTACGCAGACCTTCGGCAGCCGTTCCTACGCTCCGAAAATTTTTTTCGAGTTTCACAAACCTATCTTCAAACGACGATTCTCAAGCAACTAAAAGAGTTTAATGATCGCAATCACTTTCAGAATCTGCCAAATATATTCTAGTTTCATAATAAAACCATCGGGAATTTTGCACGGTGAACCATTTGGCCAGGGGGGCCTTTTTACGCAGACCTTCGGCAGCCGTTCCTACGCTCTCAAAATTTTTTTCGAGTTTCACATACCTATCTTCAAACGACGATTCCCAAGCAACTAAAAGAGTCTAATGATCGCAATCACTTTCAGAATCTGCCAAATATATTCTACTTTCATAATAAAACCATCGGGAAATTTGCACGGTGAACCATTTGGCCAGGCGGGCCTTTTTACGCAGACCTTCGGCAGCCGTTCCTACGCTCCGAAAATTTTTTTCGAGTTTCACATACCTATCTTCAAACGACGATTCCCAAGCAACTAAAAGAGTCTAAAGATCACAATCACTTTCAGAATCTGCCAAATATATTCTAGTTTCATAATAAAACCATCGGGAATTTTGCACGGTGAACCATTTGGCCAGGCGGGCCTTTTTACGCAGACCTTCGGCAGCCGTTCCTACGCTCTCAAAATTTTTTTCGAGTTTCACATACCTATCTTCAAACGACGATTCCCAAGCAACTAAAAGAGTCTAATGATCGCAATCACTTTCAGAATCTGCCAAATATATTCTAGTTTCATAATAAAACCATCGGGAATTTTGCACGGTGAACCATTTGGCCAGGGGGGCCTTTTTACGCAGACCTTCGGCAGCCGTTCCTACGCTCCGAAAATTTTTTTCGAGTTTCACAAACCTATCTTCAAACGACGATTCCCAAGCATCTAAAAGAGTATAATGATCGCAATCTCTTTCCGAATCTGCCAAATATATTCTAGTTTCATAATAAAACCATCGGGAATTTTGCACGGTGAACCATTTGGCCAGGGGGGCCTTTTTACGCAGACCTTCGGCAGCCGTTCCTACGCTCCAAAAATTTTTCTCGAGTTTCACATACCTATCTTCAAACGACGATTCCCAAGCAACTAAAAGAGTCTAATGATCGCAATCACTTTCAGAATCTGCCAAATATATTCTAGTTTCATAATAAAACCATCGGGAATTTTGCACGGTGAACCATTTGGCCAGGGGGGCCTTTTTACGCAGACCTTCGGCAGCCGTTCCTACGCTCTCAAAAATTTTTTCGAGTTTCACATACCTATCTTCAAACGACGATTCCCAAGCAGCTAAAAGAGTCTAATGATCGCAATCACTTTCAGAATCTGCCAAATATATTCTTGTATCATAATAAAACCATCGGGAATTTTGCACGGTGAACCATTTGGCCAGGGGGGCCTTTTTACGCAGACCTTCGGCAGCCGTTCCTACGCTCCGAAAATTTTTTTCGAGTTTCACATACCTATCTTCAAACGACGATTCCTAAGACACTAAAAGAGTCTAATGATCGCAATCACTTTCAGAATCTGCCAAATATATTCTAGTTTCATAATAAAACCATCGGGAATTTTGCACGGTGAACCATTTGGCCAGGGGGGCCTTTTTACGCAGACCTTCGGCAGCCGTTCCTACGCTCTCAAAATTTTTTTCGAGTTTCACATACCTATCTTCAAACGACGATTCCCAAGCAACTAAAAGAGTCTAATTATCGCAATCACTTTCAGAATCTGCCAAATATATTCTAGTTTCATAATAAAACCATCGGGAATTTTGCACGGTGAACCATTTGGCCAGGGGGGCCTTTTTACGCAGACCTTCGGCAGCCGTTCCTACGCTCCGAAAATTTTTTTCGAGTTTTACATACCTATCTTCAAACGACGATTCCGAAGCAACTAAAAGAGTCTAATGATCGCAATCACTTTCAGAATCTGTCAAATATATTCTAGTTTCATAATAAAACCATCGGGAATTTTGCACGGTGAACCATTTGGCCAGGGGGGCCTTTTTACGCAGACCTTCGGCAGCCGTTCCTACGCTCTCAAAATTTTTTTCGAGTTTCACATACCTATCTTCAAACGACGATTCCCAAGCAACTAAAAGAGTCTAATGATCGCAATCACTTTCAGAATCTGCCAAATATATTCTAGTTTCATAATAAAACCATCGGGAATTTTGCACGGTGAACCATTTGGCCAGGGGGGCCTTTTTACGCAGACCTTCGGCAGCCGTTCCTACGCTCCGAAAATTTTTTTCGAGTTTCACATACCTATCTTCAAACGACGATTCCCAAGCAACTAAAAGAGTCTAATGATCGCAATCACTTTCAGAATCTGCCAAATATATTCTAGTTTCATAATAAAACCATCGGGAATTTTGCACGGTGAACCATTTGGCCAGGGGGGCCTTTTTACGCAGACCTTCGGCAGCCGTTCCTACGCTCTCAAAATTTTTTTCGAGTTTCACATACCTATCTTCAAACGACGATTCCTAAGCAACTAAAAGAGTCTAATGATCGCAATCACTTTCAGAATCTGCCAAATATATTCTAGTTTCATAATAAAACCATCGGGAATTTTGCACGGTGAACCATTTGGCCAGGGGGGCCTTTTTACGCAGACCTTCGGCAGCCGTTCCTACGCTCCGAAAATTTTTTTCGAGTTTCACATACCTATCTTCAAACGACGATTCCCAAGCAACTAAAAGAGTCTAATGATCGCAATCACTTTCAGAATCTGCCAAATATATTCTAGTTTCATAATAAAACCATCGGGAATTTTGCACGGTGAACCATTTGGCCAGGGGGGCCTTTTTACGCAGACCTTCGGCAGCCGTTCCTACGCTCTCAAAATTTTTTTCGAGTTTCACATACCTATCTTCAAACGACGATTCCCAAGCAACTAAAAGAGTCTAATGATCGCAATCACTTTCAGAATCTGCCAAATATATTCTAGTATCATAATAAAACCATCGGGAATTTTGAACGGTGAACCATTTGGCCAGGGGGGCCTTTTTACGCAGACCTTCGGCAGCCGTTCCTACGCTCCGAAAATTTTTTTCGAGTTTCACATACCTATCTTCAAACGACGATTCCCAAGCAACTAAAAGAGTCTAATGATCACAATCACTTTCAGAATCTGCCAAATATATTCTAGTTTCATAATAAAACCATCGGGAATTTTGCACGGTGAACCATTTGGCCAGGCGGGCCTTTTTACGCAGACCTTCGGCAGCCGTTCCTACGCTCTCAAAATTTTTTTCGAGTTTCACATACCTATCTTCAAACGACGATTCCCAAGCAACTAAAAGAGTCTAATGATCGCAATCACTTTCAGAATCTGCCAAATATATTCTAGTTTCATAATAAAACCATCGGGAATTTTGCACGGTGAACCATTTGGCCAGGGGGGCCTTTTTACGCAGACCTTCGGCAGCCGTTCCTACGCTCCGAAAATTTTTTTCGAGTTTCACAAACCTATCTTCAAACGACGATTCCCAAGCAACTAAAAGAGTTTAATGATCGCAATCACTTTCAGAATCTGCCAAATATATTCTAGTTTCATAATAAAACCATCGGGAATTTTGCACGGTGAACCATTTGGCCAGGGGGGCCTTTTTACGCAGACCTTCGGCAGCCGTTCCTACGCTCTCAAAATTTTTTTCGAGTTTCACATACCTATCTTCAAACGACGATTCCCAAGCATCTAAAAGAGTATAATGATCGCAATCACTTTCAGAATCTGCCAAATATATTCTAGTTTCATAATAAAACCATCGGGAATTTTGCACGGTGAACCATTTGGCCAGGGGGGCCTTTTTACGCAGACCTTCGGCAGCCGTTCCTACGCTCTCAAAATTTTTTTCGAGTTTCACATACCTATCTTCAAACGACGATTCCCAAGCAACTAAAAGAGTCTAATGATCGCAATCACTTTCAGAATCTGCCAAATATATTCTAGTTTCATAATAAAACCATCGGGAATTTTGCACGGTGAACCATTTGGCCAGGGGGGCCTTTTTACGCAGACCTTCGGCAGCCGTTCCTACGCTCCGAAAATTTTTTTCGAGTTTCACATACCTATCTTCAAACGACGATTCCCAAGCAACTAAAAGAGTCTAATGATCACAATCACTTTCAGAATCTGCCAAATATATTCTAGTTTCATAATAAAACCATCGGGAATTTTGCACGGTGAACCATTTGGCCAGGCGGGCCTTTTTACGCAGACCTTCGGCAGCCGTTCCTACGCTCTCAAAATTTTTTTCGAGTTTCACATACCTATCTTCAAACGACGATTCCCAAGCTACTAAAAGAGTCTAATGATCGCAATCACTTTCAGAATTTGCCAAATATATTCTAGTTTCATAATAAAACCATCGGGAATTTTGCACGGTGAACCATTTGGCCAGGGGGGCCTTTTTACGCAGACCTTCGGCAGCCGTTCCTACGCTCCGAAAATTTTTTTCGAGTTTCACAAACCTATCTTCAAACGACGATTCTCAAGCAACTAAAAGAGTTTAATGATCGCAATCACTTTCAGAATCTGCCAAATATATTCTAGTTTCATAATAAAACCATCGGGAATTTTGCACGGTGAACCATTTGGCCAGGGGGGCCTTTTTACGCAGACCTTCGGCAGCCGTTCCTACGCTCTCAAAATTTTTTTCGAGTTTCACATACCTATCTTCAAACGACGATTCCCAAGCATCTAAAAGAGTCTAATGATCGCAATCACTTTTAGAATCTGCCAAATATATTCTAGTTTCATAATAAAACCATCGGGAATTTTGCACGGTGAACCATTTGGCCAGGGGGGCCTTTTTACGCAGACCTTCGGCAGCCGTTCCTACGCTCTCAAAATTTTTTTCGAGTTTCACATACCTATCTTCAAACGACGATTCCCAAGCAACTAAAAGAGTCTAATGATCGCAATCACTTTCAGAATCTGCCAAATATATTCTACTTTCATAATAAAACCATCGGGAAATTTGCACGGTGAACCATTTGGCCAGGCGGGCCTTTTTACGCAGACCTTCGGCAGCCGTTCCTACGCTCCGAAAATTTTTTTCGAGTTTCACATACCTATCTTCAAACGACGATTCCCAAGCAACTAAAAGAGTCTAAAGATCACAATCACTTTCAGAATCTGCCAAATATATTCTAGTTTCATAATAAAACCATCGGGAATTTTGCACGGTGAACCATTTGGCCAGGCGGGCCTTTTTACGCAGACCTTCGGCAGCCGTTCCTACGCTCTCAAAATTTTTTTCGAGTTTCACATACCTATCTTCAAACGACGATTCCCAAGCAACTAAAAGAGTCTAATGATCGCAATCACTTTCAGAATCTGCCAAATATATTCTAGTTTCATAATAAAACCATCGGGAATTTTGCACGGTGAACCATTTGGCCAGGGGGGCCTTTTTACGCAGACCTTCGGCAGCCGTTCCTACGCTCCGAAAATTTTTTTCGAGTTTCACAAACCTATCTTCAAACGACGATTCCCAAGCAACTAAAAGAGTTTAATGATCGCAATCACTTTCAGAATCTGCCAAATATATTCTAGTTTCATAATAAAACCATCGGGAATTTTGCACGGTGAACCATTTGGCCAGGGGGGCCTTTTTACGCAGACCTTCGTCAGCCGTTCCTACGCTCTCAAAATTTTTTTCGAGTTTCACATACCTATCTTCAAACGACGATTCCCAAGCATCTAAAAGAGTATAATGATCGCAATCACTTTCAGAATCTGCCAAATATATTCTAGTTTCATAATAAAACCATCGGGAATTTTGCACGGTGAACCATTTGGCCAGGGGGGCCTTTTTACGCAGACCTTCGGCAGCCGTTCCTACGCTCCGAAATTTTTTTTCGAGTTTCACATACCTATCTTCAAACGACGATTCCCAAGCAACTAAAAGAGTCTAATGATTGCAATCACTTTCAGAATCTGCCAAATATATTCTAGTTTCATAATAAAACCATCGGGAATTTTGCACGGTGAACCATTTGGCCAGGGGGGCCTTTTTACGCAGACCTTCGGCAGCCGTTCCTACGCTCTCAAAATTTTTTTCGAGTTTCACATACCTATCTTCAAACGACGATTCCCAAGCAACTAAAAGAGTCTAATGATCGCAATCACTTTCAGAATCTGCCAAATATATTCTAGTTTCATAATAAAACCATCGGGAATTTTGCACGGTGAACCATTTGGCCAGGGGGGCCTTTTTACGCAGACCTTCGGCAGCCGTTCCTACGCTCTCAAAATTTTTTTCGAGTTTCACATACCTATCTTCAAACGACGATTCCCAAGCAACTAAAAGAGTCTAATGATCGCAATCACTTTCAGAATCTGCCAAATATATTCTAGTTTCATAATAAAACCATCGGGAATTTTGCACGGTGAACCATTTGGCCAGGGGGGCCTTTTTACGCAGACCTTCGGCAGCCGTTCCTACGCTCTCAAAATTTTTTTCGAGTTTCACATACCTATCTTCAAACGACGATTCCCAAGCAACTAAAAGAGTCTAATGATCGCAATCACTTTGAGAATCTGCCAAATATATTCTAGTTTCATAATAAAACCATCGGGAATTTTGCACGGTGAACCATTTGGCCAGGGGGGCCTTTTTACGCAGACCTTCGGCAGCCGTTCCTACGCTCCGAAAATTTTTTTCGAGTTTCACATACCTATCTTCAAACGACGATTCCCAAGCAACTAAAAGAGTCTAAAGATCACAATCACTTTCAGAATCTGCCAAATATATTCTAGTTTCATAATAAAACCATCGGGAATTTTGCACGGTGAACCATTTGGCCAGGCGGGCCTTTTTACGCAGACCTTCGGCAGCCGTTCCTACGCTCTCAAAATTTTTTTCGAGTTTCACATACCTATCTTCAAACGACGATTCCCAAGCAACTAAAAGAGTCTAATGATCGCAATCACTTTCAGAATCTGCCAAATATATTCTAGTTTCATAATAAAACCATCGGGAATTTTGCACGGTGAACCATTTGGCCAGGGGGGCCTTTTTACGCAGACCTTCGGCAGCCGTTCCTACGCTCCGAAAATTTTTTTCGAGTTTCACAAACCTATCTTCAAACGACGATTCCCAAGCAACTAAAAGAGTTTAATGATCGCAATCACTTTCAGAATCTGCCAAACATATTCTAGTTTCATAATAAAACCATCGGGAATTTTGCACGGTGAACCATTTGGCCAGGGGGGCCTTTTTACGCAGACCTTCGGCAGCCGTTCCTACGCTCTCAAAATTTTTTTCGAGTTTCACATACCTATCTTCAAACGACGATTCCCAAGCATCTAAAAGAGTATAATGATCGCAATCACTTTCAGAATCTGCCAAATATATTCTAGTTTCATAATAAAACCATCGGGAATTTTGCACGGTGAACCATTTGGCCAGGGGGGCCTTTTTACGCAGACCTTCGGCAGCCGTTCCTACGCTCCGAAATTTTTTTTCGAGTTTCACATACCTATCTTCAAACGACGATTCCCAAGCAACTAAAAGAGTCTAATGATCGCAATCACTTTCTGAATCTGCCAAATATATTCTAGTTTCATAATAAAACCATCGGGAATTTTGCACGGTGAACCATTTGGCCAGGGGGGCCTTTTTACGCAGACCTTCGGCAGCCGTTCCTACGCTCTCAAAATTTTTTTCGAGTTTCACATACCTATCTTCAAACGACGATTCCCAAGCAACTAAAAGAGTCTAATGATCGCAATCACTTTCAGAATCTGCCAAATATATTCTAGTTTCATAATAAAACCATCGGGAATTTTGCACGGTGAACCATTTGGCCAGGGGGGCCTTTTTACGCAGACCTTCGGCAGCCGTTCCTACGCTCTCAAAATTTTTTTCGAGTTTCACATACCTATCTTCAAACGACGATTCCCAAGCAACTAAAAGAGTCTAATGATCGCAATCACTTTCAGAATCTGCCAAATATATTCTAGTTTCATAATAAAACCATCGGGAATTTTGCACGGTGAACCATTTGGCCAGGGGGGCCTTTTTACGCAGACCTTCGGCAGCCGTTCCTACGCTCCGAAATTTTTTTTCGAGTTTCACATACCTATCTTCAAACGACGATTCCCAAGCAACTAAAAGAGTCTAATGATCGCAATCACTTTCAGAATCTGCCAAATATATTCTAGTTTCATAATAAAACCATCCGGAATTTTGCACGGTGAACCATTTGGCCAGGGGGGCCTTTTTACGCAGACCTTCGGCAGCCGTTCCTACGCTCTCAAAATTTTTTTCGAGTTTCACATACCTATCTTCAAACGACGATTCCCAAGCAACTAAAAGAGTCTAATGATCGCAATCACTTTCAGAATCTGCCAAATATATTCTAGTTTCATAATAAAACCATCGGGAATTTTGCACGGTGAACCATTTGGCCAGGGGGGCCTTTTTACGCAGACCTTCGGCAGCCGTTCCTACGCTCCGAAAATTTTTTTCGAGTTTCACATACCTATCTTCAAACGACGATTCCCAAGCAACTAAAAGAGTCTAATGATCGCAATCACTTTCAGAATCTGCCAAATATATTCTAGTTTCATAATAAAACCATCGGGAATTTTGCACGGTGAACCATTTGGCCAGGGGGGCCTTTTTACGCAGACCTTCGGCAGCCGTTCCTACGCTCTCAAAATTTTTTTCGAGTTTCACATACCTATCTTCAAACGACGATTCCCAAGCAACTAAAAGAGTCTAATGATCGCAATCACTTTCAGAATCTGCCAAATATATTCTAGTTTCATAATAAAACCATCGGGAATTTTGCACGGTGAACCATTTGGCCAGGGGGGCCTTTTTACGCAGACCTTCGGCAGCCGTTCCTACGCTCCGAAAATTTTTTTCGAGTTTCACATACCTATCTTCAAACGACGATTCCCAAGCAACTAAAAGAGTCTAATGATCGCAATCACTTTCAGAATCTGCCAAATATATTCTAGTTTCATAATAAAACCATCGGGAATTTTGCACGGTGAACCATTTGGCCAGGGGGGCCTTTTTACGCAGACCTTCGGCAGCCGTTCCTACGCTCTCAAAATTTTTTTCGAGTTTCACATACCTATCTTCAAACGACGATTCCCAAGCAACTAAAAGAGTCTAATGATCGCAATCACTTTCAGAATCTGCCAAATATATTCTAGTTTCATAATAAAACCATCGGGAATTTTGCACGGTGAACCATTTGGCCAGGGGGGCCTTTTTACGCAGACCTTCGGCAGCCGTTCCTACGCTCCGAAAATTTTTTTTTAGTTTCACATACCTATCTTCAAACGACGATTCCTAAGACACTAAAAGAGTCTAATGATTGCAATCACTTTCAGAATCTGCCAAATATATTCTAGTTTCATAATAAAACCATCGGGAATTTTGCACGGTGAACCATTTGGCCAGGGGGGCCTTTTTACGCAGACCTTCGGCAGCCGTTCCTACGTTCTCAAAATTTTTTTCGAGTTTCACATACCTATCTTCAAACGACGATTCCCAAGCAACTAAAAGAGTCTAATGATCGCAATCACTTTCAGAATCTGCCAAATATATTCTAGTTTCATAATAAAACCATCGGGAATTTTGCACGGTGAACCATTTGGCCAGGGGGGCCTTTTTACGCAGACCTTCGGCAGCCGTTCCTACGCTCCGAAAATTTTTTTCGAGTTTCACATACCTATCTTCAAACGACGATTCCCAAGCAACTAAAAGAGTCTAATGATCGCAATCACTTTCAGAATCTGCCAAATATATTCTAGTTTCATAATAAAACCATCGGGAATTTTGCACGGTGAACCATTTGGCCAGGGGGGCCTTTTTACGCAGACCTTCGGCAGCCGTTCCTACGTTCCGAAAATTTTTTTCGAGTTTCACATACCTATCTTCAAACGACGATTCCCAAGACACTAAAAGAGTCTAATGATCGCAATCACTTTCAGAATCTGCCAAATATATTCTAGTTTCATAATAAAACCATCGGGAATTTTGCACGGTGAACCATTTGGCCAGGGGGGCCTTTTTACGCAGACCTTCGGCAGCCGTTCCTACGCTCCGAAAATTTTTTTCGAGTTTCACATACCTATCTTCAAACGACGATTCCCAAGCAACTAAAAGAGTCTAATGATCGCAATCACTTTCAGAATCTGCCAAATATATTCTAGTTTCATAATAAAACCATCGGGAATTTTGCACGGTGAACCATTTGGCCAGGGGGGCCTTTTTACGCAGACCTTCGGCAGCCGTTCCTACGCTCCGAAAATTTTTTTCGAGTTTCACATACCTATCTTCAAACGACGATTCCCAAGCAACTAAAAGTGTCTAATGATCGCAATCACTTTCAGAATCTGCCAAATATATTCTAGTTTCATAATAAAACCATCGGGAATTTTGCACGGTGAACCATTTGGCCAGAGGGGCCTTTTTACGCAGACCTTCGGCAGCCGTTCCTACGCTCTCAAATTTTTTTTCGAGTTTCACATACCTATCTTCAAACGACGATTCCCAAGCAACTAAAAGAGTCTAATGATCGCAATCACTTTCAGAATCTGCCAAATATATTCTAGTTTCATAATAAAACCATCGGGAATTTTGCTCGGTGAACCATTTGGCCAGGGGGGCCTTTTTACGCAGACCTTCGGCAGCCGTTCCTACGCTCCGAAAATTTTTTTCGAGTTTCACATACCTATCTTCAAACGACGATTCCCAAGCAACTAAAAGAGTCTAATGATCGCAATCACTTTCAGAATCTGCCAAATATATTCTAGTTTCATAATAAAACCATCGGGAATTTTGCACGGTGAACCATTTGGCCAGGGTGGCCTTTTTACGCAGACCTTCGGCAGCCGTTCCTACGCTCTCAAAATTTTTTTCGAGTTTCACATACCTATCTTCAAACGACGATTCCCAAGCAACTAAAAGAGTCTAATGATCGCAATCACTTTCAGAATCTGCCAAATATATTCTAGTTTCATAATAAAACCATCGGGAATTTTGCACGGTGAACCATTTGGCCAGGGGGGCCTTTTTACGCAGACCTTCGGCAGCCGTTCCTACGCTCCGAAAATTTTTTTCGAGTTTCACTTACCTATCTTCAAACGACGATTCCCAAGACACTAAAAGAGTCTAATGATCGCAATCACTTTCAGAATCTGCCAAATATATTCTAGTTTCATAATAAAACCATCGGGAATTTTGCACGGTGAACCATTTGGCCAGGGGGGCCTTTTTACGCAGACCTTCGGCAGCCGTTCCTACGCTCTCAAAATGTTTTTCGAGTTTCACATACCTATCTTCAAACGACGATTCCCAAGCAACTAAAAGAGCCTAATGATCGCAATCACTTTCAGAATCTGCCAAATATATTCTAGTTTCATAATAAAACCATCGGGAATTTTGCACGGTGAACCATTTGGCCAGGGGGGCCTTTTTACGCAGACCTTCGGCAGGCGTTCCTACGCTCCGAAAATTTTTTTCGAGTTTCACATACCTATCTTCAAACGACGATTCCCAAGCAACTAAAAGAGTCTAATGATCGCAATCACTTTCAGAATCTGCCAAATATATTCTAGTTTCATAATAAAACCATCGGGAATTTTGCACGGTGAACCATTTGGCCAGGGGGGCCTTTTTACGCAGACCTTCGGCAGCCTTTCCTACGCTCTCAAAATTTTTTTCGAGTTTCACATACCTATCTTCAAACGACGATTCCCAAGCAACTAAAAGAGTCTAATGATCGCAATCACTTTCAGAATCTGCCAAATATATTCTAGTTTCATAATAAAACCATCGGGAATTTTGCACGGTGAACCATTTGGCCAGGGGGGCCTTTTTACGCAGACCTTCGGCAGCCGTTCCTACGCTCCGAAAATTTTTTTCGAGTTTCACATACCTATCTTCAAACGACGATTCCCAAGCATCTAAAAGAGTCTAATGATCGCAATCACTTTCAGAATCTGCCAAATATATTCTAGTTTCATAATAAAACCATCGGGAATTTTGCACGGTGAACCATTTGGCCAGGGGGGCCTTTTTACGCAGACCTTCGGCAGCCGTTCCTACGCTCCGAAAATTTTTTTCGAGTTTCACATACCTTCAAACGACGATTCCCAAGCAACTAAAAGAGTCTAATGATCGCAATCACTTTCAGAATCTGCCAAATATATTCTAGTTTCATAATAAAACCATCGGGAATTTTGCACGGTGAACCATTTGGCCAGGGGGTTCTTTTTACGCAGACCTTCGGCAGCCGTTCCTACGCTCTCAAAATTTTTTTCGAGTTTCACATACCTATCTTCAAACGACGATTCCCAAGACACTAAAAGAGTCTAATGATCGCAATCACTTTCAGAATCTGCCAAATATATTCTAGTTTCATAATAAAACCATCGGGAATTTTGCACGGTGAACCATTTGGCCAGGGGGCCTTTTTACGCAGACCTTCGGCAGCCGTTCCTACGCTCTCAAAATGTTTTTCGAGTTTCACATACCTATCTTCAAACGACGATTCCCAAGCAACTAAAAGAGTCTAATGATCGCAATCACTTTCAGAATCTGCCAAATATATTCTAGTTTCATAATAAAACCATCGGGAATTTTGCACGGTGAACCATTTGGCCAGGGGGGCCTTTTTACGCAGACCTTCGGCAGCCGTTCCTACGCTCCGAAAATTTTTTTCGAGTTCCACATACCTATCTTCAAACGACGATTCCCAAGCAACTAAAAGAGTCTAATGATCGCAATCAATTTCAGAATCTGCCAAATATATTCTAGTTTCATAATAAAACCATCGGGAATTTTGCACGGTGAACCATTTGGCCAGGGGGGCCTTTTTACGCAGACCTTCGGCAGCCGTTCCTTCGTTCCGAAAATTTTTTTCGAGTTTCACATACCTATCTTCAAACGACGATTCCCAAGACACTAAAAGAGTCTAATGATCGCAATCACTTTCAGAATCTGCCAAATATATTCTAGTTTCATAATAAAACCATCGGGAATTTTGCACGGTGAACCATTTGGCCAGGGGGGCCTTTTTACGCAGACCTTCGGCAGCCGTTCCTACGCTCCGAAAATTTTTTTCGAGTTTCACATACCTATCTTCAAACGACGATTCCCAAGCAACTAAAAGAGTCTAATGATCGCAATCACTTTCAGAATCTGCCAAATATATTCTAGTTTCATAATAAAACCATCGGGAATTTTGCACGGTGAACCATTTGGCCAGGGGGGCCTTTTTACGCAGACCTTCGGCAGCCGTTCCTACGCTCCGAAAATTTTTTTCGAGTTTCACATACCTATCTTCAAACGACGATTCCCAAGCAACTAAAAGAGTCTAATGATCGCAATCACTTTCAGAATCTGCCAAATATATTCTAGTTTCATAATAAAACCATCGGGAATTTTGCACGGTAAACCATTTGGCCAGAGGGGCCTTTTTACGCAGACCTTCGGCAGCCGTTCCTACGCTCTCAAATTTTTTTTCGAGTTTCACATACCTATCTTCAAACGACGATTCCCAAGCAACTAAAAGAGTCTAATGATCGCAATCACTTTCAGAATCTGCCAAATATATTCTAGTTTCATAATAAAACCATCGGGAATTTTGCACGGTGAACCATTTGGCCAGGGGGGCCTTTTTACGCAGACCTTCGGCAGCCGTTCCTACGCTCCGAAAATTTTTTTCGAGTTTCACAAACCTATCTTCAAACGACGATTCCCAAGCAACTAAAAGAGTTTAATGATCGCAATCACTTTCAGAATCTGCCAAATATATTCTAGTTTCATAATAAAACCATCGGGAATTTTGCACGGTGAACCATTTGGCCAGGGGGGCCTTTTTACGCAGACCTTCGGCAGCCGTTCCTACGCTCTCAAAATTTTTTTCGAGTTTCACAT
This sequence comes from Salticus scenicus, assembly GCA_963930645.1. Classification (NCBI taxonomy): domain Eukaryota; kingdom Metazoa; phylum Arthropoda; class Arachnida; order Araneae; family Salticidae; genus Salticus; species Salticus scenicus. Next base: position 139,195 of record CAWVNO010002600.1, on the reverse strand, counting down.
ACCTATCTTCAAACGACGATTCCCAAGCATCTAAAAGAGTATAATGATCGCAATCACTTTCAGAATCTGCCAAATATATTCTAGTTTCATAATAAAACCATCGGGAATTTTGCACGGTGAACCATTTGGCCAGGGGGGGCCTTTTTACGCAGACCTTCGGCAGCCGTTCCTACGCTCTCAAAATTTTTTTCGAGTTTCACTTACCTATCTTCAAACGACGATTCCCAAGACACTAAAAGAGTCTAATGATCGCAATCACTTTCAGAATCTGCCAAATATATTCTAGTTTCATAATAAAACCATCGGGAATTTTGCACGGTGAACCATTTGGCCAGGGGGGCCTTTTTACGCAGACCTTCGGCAGCCGTTCCTACGCTCTCAAAATTTTTTTCGAGTTTCACATACCTATCTTCAAACGACGATTCCCAAGCAACTAAAAGAGTCTAATGATCGCAATCACTTTCAGAATCTGCCAAATATATTCTAGTTTCATAATAAAACCATCGGGAATTTTGCACGGTGAACCATTTGGCCAGGGGGGCCTTTTTACGCAGACCTTCGGCAGGCGTTTCTACGCTCCGAAAATTTTTTTCGAGTTTCACATACCTATCTTCAAACGACGATTCCCAAGCAACTAAAAGAGTCTAATGATCGCAATCACTTTCAGAATCTGCCAAATATATTCTAGTTTCATAATAAAACCATCGGGAATTTTGCACGGTGAACCATTTGGCCAGGGGGGCCTTTTTACGCAGACCTTCGGCAGCCTTTCCTACGCTCTCAAAATTTTTTTCGAGTTTCACATACCTATCTTCAAACGACGATTCCCAAGCAACTAAAAGAGTCTAATGATCGCAATCACTTTCAGAATCTGCCAAATATATTCTAGTTTCATAATAAAACCATCGGGAATTTTGCACGGTGAACCATTTGGCCAGGGGGGCCTTTTTACGCAGACCTTCGGCAGCCGTTCCTACGCTCCGAAAATTTTTTTCGAGTTTCACATACCTATCTTCAAACGACGATTCCCAAGCATCTAAAAGAGTCTAATGATCGCAATCACTTTCAGAATCTGCCAAATATATTCTAGTTTCATAATAAAACCATCGGGAATTTTGCACGGTGAACCATTTAGCCAGGGGGGCCTTTTTACGCAGACCTTCGGCAGCCGTTCCTACGCTCCGAAAATTTTTTTCGAGTTTCACATACCTTCAAACGACGATTCCCAAGCAACTAAAAGAGTCTAATGATCGCAATCACTTTCAGAATCTGCCAAATATATTCTAGTTTCATAATAAAACCATCGGGAATTTTGCACGGTGAACCATTTGGCCAGGGGGTTCTTTTTACGCAGACCTTCGGCAGCCGTTCCTACGCTCTCAAAATTTTTTTCGAGTTTCACATACCTATCTTCAAACGACGATTCCCAAGCAACTAAAAGAGTCTAATGATCGCAATCACTTTCAGAATCTGCCAAATATATTCTAGTTTCATAATAAAACCATCGGGAATTTTGCACGGTGAACCATTTGGCCAGAGGGGCCTTTTTACGCAGACCTTCGGCAGCCGTTCCTACGCTCACAAAATTTTTTTCGAGTTTCACATACCTATCTTCAAACGACGATTCCCAAGCAACTAAAAGAGTCTAATGATCGCAATCACTTTCAGAATCTGCCAAATATATTCTAGTTTCATAATAAAACCATCGGGAATTTTGCACGGTGAACCATTTGGCCAGGGGGGCCTTTTTACGCAGACCTTCGGCAGCCGTTCCTACGCTCCGAAAATTTTTTTCGAGTTTCACATACCTATCTTCAAACGACGATTCCCAAGACACTAAAAGAGTCTAATGATCGCAATCACTTTCAGAATCTGCCAAATATATTCTAGTTTCATAATAAAACCATCGGGAATTTTGCACGGTGAACCATTTGGCCAGGGGGCCTTTTTACGCAGACCTTCGGCAGCCGTTCCTACGCTCTCAAAATGTTTTTCGAGTTTCACATACCTATCTTCAAACGACGATTCCCAAGCAACTAAAAGAGTCTAATGATCGCAATCACTTTCAGAATCTGCCAAATATATTCTAGTTTCATAATAAAACCATCGGGAATTTTGCACGGTGAACCATTTGGCCAGGGGGGCCTTTATACGCAGACCTTCGGCAGCCGTTCCTACGCTCTCAAAATTTTTTTCGAGTTTCACATACCTATCTTCAAACGACGATTCCCAAGCAACTAAAAGAGTCTAATGATCGCAATCACTTTCAGAATCTGCCAAATATATTCTAGTTTCATAATAAAACCATCGGGAATTTTGCACGGTGAACCATTTGGCCAGGGGGTTCTTTTTACGCAGACCTTCGGCAGCCGTTCCTACGCTCTCAAAATTTTTTTCGAGTTTCACATACCTATCTTCAAACGACGATTCCCAAGCAACTAAAAGAGTCTAATGATCGCAATCACTTTCAGAATCTGCCAAATATATTCTAGTTTCATAATAAAACCATCGGGAATTTTGCACGGTGAACCATTTGGCCAGAGGGGCCTTTTTACGCAGACCTTCGGCAGCCGTTCCTACGCTCACAAAATTCTTTTCGAGTTTCACATACCTATCTTCAAACAACGATTCCCAAGCAACTAAAAGAGTCTAATGATCGCAATCACTTTCAGAATCTGCCAAATATATTCTAGTTTCATAATAAAACCATCGGGAATTTTGCACGGTGAACCATTTGGCCAGGGGGGCCTTTTTACGCAGACATTCGGCAGCCGTTCCTACGCTCCGAAAATTTTTTTCGAGTTTCACATACCTATCTTCGAACGACGATTCCCAAGACACTAAAAGAGTCTAATGATCGCAATCACTTTCAGAATCTGCCAAATATATTCTAGTTTCATAATAAAACCATCGGGAATTTTGCACGGTGAACCATTTGGCCAGGGGGACTTTTTACGCAGACCTTCGGCAGCCGTTCCTACGCTCTCAAAATGTTTTTCGAGTTTCACATACCTATCTTCAAACGACGATTCCCAAGCAACTAAAAGAGTCTAATGATCGCAATCACTTTCAGAATCTGCCAAATATATTCTAGTTTCATAATAAAACCATCGGGAATTTTGCACGGTGAACCATTTGGCCAGGGGGGCCTTTATACGCAGACCTTCGGCAGCCGTTCCTACGCTCTCAAAATTTTTTTCGAGTTTCACATACCTATCTTCAAACGACGATTCCCAAGCAACTAAAAGAGTCTAATGATCGCAATCACTTTCAGAATCTGCCAAATATATTCTAGTTTCATAATAAAACCATCGGGAATTTTGCACGGTGAACCATTTGGCCAGGGGGGCCTTTTTACGCAGACCTTCGGCAGCCGTTCCTACGCTCCGAAAATTTTTTTCGAGTTTCACATACCTATCTTCAAACGACGATTCCCAAGCAACTAAAAGAGTCTAATGATCGCAATCACTTTCAGAATCTGCCAAATATATTCTAGTTTCATAATAAAACCATCGGGAATTTTGCACGGTGAACCATTTGGCCAGGGGGGCCTTTTTACGCAGACCTTCGGCAGCCGTTCCTACGCTCCGAAAATTTTTTTCGAGTTTCACATACCTATCTTCAAACGACGATTCCCAAGCAACTAAAAGAGTCTAATGATCGCAATCACTTTCAGAATCTGCCAAATATATTCTAGTTTCATAATAAAACCATCGGGAATTTTGCACGGTGAACCATTTGGCCAGGGGGGCCTTTTTACGCAGACCTTCGGCAGCCGTTCCTACGCTCCGAAAATTTTTTTCGAGTTTCACATACCTATCTTCAAACGACGATTCCCAAGCAACTAAAAGAGTCTAATGATCGCAATCACTTTCAGAATCTGCCAAATATATTCTAGTTTCATAATAAAACCATCGGGAATTTTGCACGGTGAACCATTTGGCCAGGGTGGCCTTTTTACGCAGACCTTCGGCAGCCGTTCCTACGCTCTCAAAATTTTTTTCGAGTTTCACATACCTATCTTCAAACGACGATTCCCAAGCAACTAAAAGAGTCTAATGATCGCAATCACTTTCAGAATCTGCCAAATATATTCTAGTTTCATAATAAAACCATCGGGAATTTTGCACGGTGAACCATTTGGCCAGGGGGGCCTTTTTACGCAGACCTTCGGCAGCCGTTCCTACGCTCCGAAAATTTTTTTCGAGTTTCACTTACCTATCTTCAAACGACGATTCCCAAGACACTAAAAGAGTCTAATGATCGCAATCACTTTCAGAAACTGCCAAATATATTCTAGTTTCATAATAAAACCATCGGGAATTTTGCACGGTGAACCATTTGGCCAGGGGGGCCTTTTTACGCAGACCTTCGGCAGCCGTTCCTACGCTCTCAAAATTTTTTTCGAGTTTCACATACCTATCTTCAAACGACGATTCCCAAGCAACTAAAAGAGTCTAATGATCGCAATCACTTTCAGAATCTGCCAAATATATTCTAGTTTCATAATAAAACCATCGGGAATTTTGCACGGTGAACCATTTGGCCAGGGGGGCCTTTTTACGCAGACCTTCGGCAGGCGTTCCTACGCTCCGAAAATTTTTTTCGAGTTTCACATACCTATCTTCAAACGACGATTCCCAAGCAACTAAAAGAGTCTAATGATCGCAATCACTTTCTGAATCTGCCAAATATATTCTAGTTTCATAATAAAACCATCGGGAATTTTGCACGGTGAACCATTTGGCCAGGGGGGCCTTTTTACGCAGACCTTCGGCAGCCTTTCCTACGCTCTCAAAATTTTTTTCGAGTTTCACATACCTATCTTCAAACGACGATTCCCAAGCAACTAAAAGAGTCTAATGATCGCAATCACTTTCAGAATCTGCCAAATATATTCTAGTTTCATAATAAAACCATCGGGAATTTTGCACGGTGAACCATTTGGCCAGGGGGGCCTTTTTACGCAGACCTTCGGCAGCCGTTCCTACGCTCCGAAAATTTTTTTCGAGTTTCACATACCTATCTTCAAACGACGATTCCCAAGCAACTAAAAGAGTCTAATGATCGCAATCACTTTCAGAATCTGCCAAATATATTCTAGTTTCATAATAAAACCATCAGGAATTTTGCACGGTGAACCATTTGGCCAGGGGGGCCTTTTTACGCAGACCTTCGGCAGCCGTTCCTACGCTCTCAAAAATTTTTTCGAGTTTCACATACCTATCTTCAAACGACGATTCCCAAGCAGCTAAAAGAGTCTAATGATCGCAATCACTTTCAGAATCTGCCAAATATATTCTTGTATCATAATAAAACCATCGGGAATTTTGCACGGTGAACCATTTGGCCAGGGGGGCCTTTTTACGCAGACCTTCGGCAGCCGTTCCTACGCTCCGAAAATTTTTTTCGAGTTTCACATACCTATCTTCAAACGACGATTCCTAAGACACTAAAAGAGTCTAATGATCGCAATCACTTTCAGAATCTGCCAAATATATTCTAGTTTCATAATAAAACCATCGGGAATTTTGCACGGTGAACCATTTGGCCAGGGGGGCCTTTTTACGCAGACCTTCGGCAGCCGTTCCTACGCTCTCAAAATTTTTTTCGAGTTTCATATACCTATCTTCAAACGACGATTCCCAAGCAACTAAAAGAGTCTAATTATCGCAATCACTTTCAGAATCTGCCAAATATATTCTAGTTTCATAATAAAACCATCGGGAATTTTGCACGGTGAACCATTTGGCCAGGGGGGCCTTTTTACGCAGACATTCGGCAGCCGTTCCTACGCTCCGAAAATTTTTTTCGAGTTTCACATACCTATCTTCAAACGACGATTCCGAAGCAACTAAAAGAGTCTAATGATCGCAATCACTTTCAGAATCTGTCAAATATATTCTAGTTTCATAATAAAACCATCGGGAATTTTGCACGGTGAACCATTTGGCCAGGGGGGCCTTTTTACGCAGACCTTCGGCAGCCGTTCCTACGCTCTCAAAATTTTTTTCGAGTTTCACATACCTATCTTCAAACGACGATTCCCAAGCAACTAAAAGAGTCTAATGATCGCAATCACTTTCAGAATCTGCCAAATATATTCTAGTTTCATAATAAAACCATCGGGAATTTTGCACGGTGAACCATTTGGCCAGGCGGGCCTTTTTTTGCAGACCTTCGGCAGCCGTTCCTACGCTCTCAAAATTTTTTTCGAGTTTCACATACCTATCTTCAAACGACGATTCCCAAGCAACTAAAAGAGTCTAATGATCGCAATCACTTTCAGAATCTGCCAAATATATTCTAGTTTCATAATAAAACCATCGGGAATTTTCCACGGTGAACCATTTGGCCAGGGGGGCCTTTTTACGCAGACCTTCGGCAGCCGTTCCTACGCTCCGAAAATTTTTTTCGAGTTTCACAAACCTATCTTCAAACGACGATTCCCAAGCAACTAAAAGAGTTTAATGATCGCAATCACTTTCAGAATCTGCCAAATATATTCTAGTTTCATAATAAAACCATCGGGAATTTTGCACGGTGAACCATTTGGCCAGGGGGGCCTTTTTACGCAGACCTTCGGCAGCCGTTCCTACGCTCTCAAAATTTTTTTCGAGTTTCACATACCTATCTTCAAACGACGATTCCCAAGCATCTAAAAGAGTATAATGATCGCAATCACTTTCAGAATCTGCCAAATATATTCTAGTTTCATAATAAAACCATCGGGAATTTTGCACGGTGAACCATTTGGCCAGGGGGGCCTTTTTACGCAGACCTTCGGCAGCCGTTCCTACGCTCTCAAAATTTTTTTCGAGTTTCACATACCTATCTTCAAACGACGATTCCCAAGCAACTAAAAGAGTCTAATGATCGCAATCACTTTCAGAATCTGCCAAATATATTCTAGTTTCATAATAAAACCATCGGGAATTTTGCACGGTGAACCATTTGGCCAGGGGGGCCTTTTTACGCAGACCTTCGGCAGCCGTTCCTACGCTCCGAAAATTTTTTTCGAGTTTCACATACCTATCTTCAAACGACGATTCCCAAGCAACTAAAAGAGTCTAATGATCACAATCACTTTCAGAATCTGCCAAATATATTCTAGTTTCATAATAAAACCATCGGGAATTTTGCACGGTGAACCATTTGGCCAGGCGGGCCTTTTTACGCAGACCTTCGGCAGCCGTTCCTACGCTCTCAAAATTTTTTTCGAGTTTCACATACCTATCTTCAAACGACGATTCCCAAGCAACTAAAAGAGTCTAATGATCGCAATCACTTTCAGAATTTGCCAAATATATTCTAGTTTCATAATAAAACCATCGGGAATTTTGCACGGTGAACCATTTGGCCAGGGGGGCCTTTTTACGCAGACCTTCGGCAGCCGTTCCTACGCTCCGAAAATTTTTTTCGAGTTTCACAAACCTATCTTCAAACGACGATTCCCAAGCAACTAAAAGAGTTTAATGATCGCAATCACTTTCAGAATCTGCCAAATATATTCTAGTTTCATAATAAAACCATCGGGAATTTTGCACGGTGAACCATTTGGCCAGGGGGGCCTTTTTACGCAGACCTTCGGCAGCCGTTCCTACGCTCTCAAAATTTTTTTCGAGTTTCACATACCTATCTTCAAACGACGATTCCCAAGCATCTAAAAGAGTCTAATGATCGCAATCACTTTCAGAATCTGCCAAATATATTCTAGTCTCATAATAAAACCATCGGGAATTTTGCACGGTGAACCATTTGGCCAGGGGGGCCTTTTTACGCAGACCTTCGGCAGCCGTTCCTACGCTCTCAAAATTTTTTTCGAGTTTCACATACCTATCTTCAAACGACGATTCCCAAGCAACTAAAAGAGTCTAATGATCGCAATCACTTTCAGAATCTGCCAAATATATTCTAGTTTCATAATAAAACCATCGGGAATTTTGCACGGTGAACCATTTGGCCAGGGGGGCCTTTTTACGCAGACCTTCGGCAGCCGTTCCTACGCTCCGAAAATTTTTTTCGAGTTTCACATACCTATCTTCAAACGACGATTCCCAAGCAACTAAAAGAGTCTAAAGATCACAATCACTTTCAGAATCTGCCAAATATATTCTAGTTTCATAATAAAACCATCGGGAATTTTGCACGGTGAACCATTTGGCCAGGCGGGCCTTTTTACGCAGACCTTCGGCAGCCGTTCCTACGCTCTCAAAATTTTTTTCGAGTTTCACATACCTATCTTCAAACGACGATTCCCAAGCAACTAAAAGAGTCTAATGATCGCAATCACTTTCAGAATCTGCCAAATATATTCTAGTTTCATAATAAAACCATCGGGAATTTTGCACGGTGAACCATTTGGCCAGGGGGGCCTTTTTACGCAGACCTTCGGCAGCCGTTCCTACGCTCCGAAAATTTTTTTCGAGTTTCACAAACCTATCTTCAAACGACGATTCCCAAGCAACTAAAAGAGTTTAATGATCGCAATCACTTTCAGAATCTGCCAAATATATTCTAGTTTCATAATAAAACCATCGGGAATTTTGCACGGTGAACCATTTGGCCAGGGGGGCCTTTTTACGCAGACCTTCGGCAGCCGTTCCTACGCTCTCAAAATTTTTTTCGAGTTTCACATACCTATCTTCAAACGACGATTCCCAAGCATCTAAAAGAGTATAATGATCGCAATCACTTTCAGAATCTGCCAAATATATTCTAGTTTCATAATAAAACCATCGGGAATTTTGCACGGTGAACCATTTGGCCAGGGGGGCCTTTTTACGCAGACCTTCGGCAGCCGTTCCTACGCTCCGAAAATTTTTTTCGAGTTTCACATACCTATCTTCAAACGACGATTCCCAAGCAACTAAAAGAGTCTAATGATCACAATCACTTTCAGAATCTGCCAAATATATTCTAGTTTCATAATAAAACCATCGGGAATTTTGCACGGTGAACCATTTGGCCAGGCGGGCCTTTTTACGCAGACCTTCGGCAGCCGTTCCTACGCTCTCAAAATTTTTTTCGAGTTTCACATACCTATCTTCAAACGACGATTCCCAAGCAACTAAAAGAGTCTAATGATCGCAATCACTTTCAGAATCTGCCAAATATATTCTAGTTTCATAATAAAACCATCGGGAATTTTCCACGGTGAACCATTTGGCCAGGGGGGCCTTTTTACGCAGACCTTCGGCAGCCGTTCCTACGCTCCGAAAATTTTTTTCGAGTTTCACAAACCTATCTTCAAACGACGATTCCCAAGCAACTAAAAGAGTTTAATGATCGCAATCACTTTCAGAATCTGCCAAATATATTCTAGTTTCATAATAAAACCATCGGGAATTTTGCACGGTGAACCATTTGGCCAGGGGGGCCTTTTTACGCAGACCTTCGGCAGCCGTTCCTACGCTCTCAAAATTTTTTTCGAGTTTCACATACCTATCTTCAAACGACGATTCCCAAGCATCTAAAAGAGTATAATGATCGCAATCACTTTCAGAATCTGCCAAATATATTCTAGTTTCATAATAAAACCATCGGGAATTTTGCACGGTGAACCATTTGGCCAGGGGGGGCCTTTTTACGCAGACCTTCGGCAGCCGTTCCTACGCTCTCAAAATTTTTTTCGAGTTTCACATACCTATCTTCAAACGACGATTCCCAAGCAACTAAAAGAGTCTAATGATCGCAATCACTTTCAGAATCTGCCAAATATATTCTAGTTTCATAATAAAACCATCGGGAATTTTGCACGGTGAACCATTTGGCCAGGGGGGCCTTTTTACGCAGACCTTCGGCAGCCGTTCCTACGCTCCGAAAATTTTTTTCGAGTTTCACATACCTATCTTCAAACGACGATTCCCAAGCAACTAAAAGAGTCTAATGATCACAATCACTTTCAGAATCTGCCAAATATATTCTAGTTTCATAATAAAACCATCGGGAATTTTGCACGGTGAACCATTTGGCCAGGCGGGCCTTTTTACGCAGACCTTCGGCAGCCGTTCCTACGCTCTCAAAATTTTTTTCGAGTTTCACATACCTATCTTCAAACGACGATTCCCAAGCAACTAAAAGAGTCTAATGATCGCAATCACTTTCAGAATTTGCCAAATATATTCTAGTTTCATAATAAAACCATCGGGAATTTTGCACGGTGAACCATTTGGCCAGGGGGGCCTTTTTACGCAGACCTTCGGCAGCCGTTCCTACGCTCCGAAAATTTTTTTCGAGTTTCACAAACCTATCTTCAAACGACGATTCCCAAGCAACTAAAAGAGTTTAATGATCGCAATCACTTTCAGAATCTGCCAAATATATTCTAGTTTCATAATAAAACCATCGGGAATTTTGCACGGTGAACCATTTGGCCAGGGGGGCCTTTTTACGCAGACCTTCGGCAGCCGTTCCTACGCTCTCAAAATTTTTTTCGAGTTTCACATACCTATCTTCAAACGACGATTCCCAAGCATCTAAAAGAGTCTAATGATCGCAATCACTTTCAGAATCTGCCAAATATATTCTAGTTTCATAATAAAACCATCGGGAATTTTGCACGGTGAACCATTTGGCCAGGGGGGCCTTTTTACGCAGACCTTCGGCAGCCGTTCCTACGCTCTCAAAATTTTTTTCGAGTTTCACATACCTATCTTCAAACGACGATTCCCAAGCAACTAAAAGAGTCTAATGATCGCAATCACTTTCAGAATCTGCCAAATATATTCTAGTTTCATAATAAAACCATCGGGAATTTTGCACGGTGAACCATATGGCCAGGGGGGCCTTTTTACGCAGACCTTCGGCAGCCGTTCCTACGCTCCGAAAATTTTTTTCGAGTTTCACATACCTATCTTCAAACGACGATTCCCAAGCAACTAAAAGAGTCTAAAGATCACAATCACTTTCAGAATCTGCCAAATATATTCTAGTTTCATAATAAAACCATCGGGAATTTTGCACGGTGAACCATTTGGCCAGGCGGGCCTTTTTACGCAGACCTTCGGCAGCCGTTCCTACGCTCTCAAAATTTTTTTCGAGTTTCACATACCTATCTTCAAACGACGATTCCCAAGCAACTAAAAGAGTCTAATGATCGCAATCACTTTCAGAATCTGCCAAATATATTCTAGTTTCATAATAAAACCATCGGGAATTTTGCACGGTGAACCATTTGGCCAGGGGGGCCTTTTTACGCAGACCTTCGGCAGCCGTTCCTACGCTCCGAAAATTTTTTTCGAGTTTCACAAACCTATCTTCAAACGACGATTCCCAAGCAACTAAAAGAGTTTAATGATCGCAATCACTTTCAGAATCTGCCAAATATATTCTAGTTTCATAATAAAACCATCGGGAATTTTGCACGGTGAACCATTTGGCCAGGGGGGCCTTTTTACGCAGACCTTCGGCAGCCGTTCCTACGCTCTCAAAATTTTTTTCGAGTTTCACATACCTATCTTCAAACGACGATTCCCAAGCATCTAAAAGAGTATAATGATCGCAATCACTTTCAGAATCTGCCAAATATATTCTAGTTTCATAATAAAACCATCGGGAATTTTGCACGGTGAACCATTTGGCCAGGGGGGGCCTTTTTACGCAGACCTTCGGCAGCCGTTCCTACGCTCCGAAATTTTTTTTCGAGTTTCACATACCTATCTTCAAACGACGATTCCCAAGCAACTAAAAGAGTCTAATGATCGCAATCACTTTCAGAATCTGCCAAATATATTCTAGTTTCATAATAAAACCATCGGGAATTTTGCACGGTGAACCATTTGGCCAGGGGGGCCTTTTTACGCAGACCTTCGGCAGCCGTTCCTACGCTCTCAAAATTTTTTTCGAGTTTCACATACCTATCTTCAAACGACGATTCCCAAGCAACTAAAAGAGTCTAATGATCGCAATCACTTTCAGAATCTGCCAAATATATTCTAGTTTCATAATAAAACCATCGGGAATTTTGCACGGTGAACCATTTGCTTTTTACGCAGACCTTCGGCAGCCGTTCCTACGCTCTCAAAATTTTTTTCGAGTTTCACATACCTATCTTCAAACGACGATTCCCAAGCAACTAAAAGAGTCTAATGATCGCAATCACTTTCAGAATCTGCCAAATATATTCTAGTTTCATAATAAAACCATCGGGAATTTTGCACGGTGAACCATTTGGCCAGGGGGGCCTTTTTACGCAGACCTTCGGCAGCCGTTCCTACGCTCTCAAAATTTTTTTCGAGTTTCACATACCTATCTTCAAACGACGATTCCCAAGCAACTAAAAGAGTCTAATGATCGCAATCACTTTCAGAATCTGCCAAATATATTCTAGTTTCATAATAAAACCATCGGGAATTTTGCACGGTGAACCATTTGGCCAGGGGGGCCTTTTTACGCAGACCTTCGGCAGCCGTTCCTACGCTCTCAAAATTTTTTTCGAGTTTCACATACCTATCTTCAAACGACGATTCCCAAGCAACTAAAAGAGTCTAATGATCGCAATCACTTTCAGAATCTGCCAAATATATTCTAGTTTCATAATAAAACCATCGGGAATTTTGCACGGTGAACCATTTGGCCAGGGGGGCCTTTTTACGCAGACCTTCGGCAGCCGTTCCTACGCTCCGAAAATTTTTTTCGAGTTTCACATACCTATCTTCAAACGACGATTCCCAAGCATCTAAAAGAGTCTAATGATCGCAATCACTTTCAGAATCTGCCAAATATATTCTAGTTTCATAATAAAACCATCTGGAATTTTGCACGGTGAACCATTTGGCCAGGGGGGCCTTTTTACGCAGACCTTCGGCAGCCGTTCCTACGCTCTCAAAATTTTTTTCGAGTTTCACATACCTATCTTCAAACGACGATTCCCAAGCAACTAAAAGAGTCTAATGATCGCAATCACTTTGAGAATCTGCCAAATATATTCTAGTTTCATAATAAAACCATCGGGAATTTTGCACGGTGAACCATTTGGCCAGGGGGGCCTTTTTACGCAGACCTTCGGCAGCCGTTCCTACGCTCCGAAAATTTTTTTCGAGTTTCACATACCTATCTTCAAACGACGATTCCCAAGCAACTAAAAGAGTCTAAAGATCACAATCACTTTCAGAATCTGCCAAATATATTCTAGTTTCATAATAAAACCATCGGGAATTTTGCACGGTGAACCATTTGGCCAGGCGGGCCTTTTTACGCAGACCTTCGGCAGCCGTTCCTACGCTCTCAAAATTTTTTTCGAGTTTCACATACCTATCTTCAAACGACGATTCCCAAGCAACTAAAAGAGTCTAATGATCGCAATCACTTTCAGAATCTGCCAAATATATTCTAGTTTCATAATAAAACCATCGGGAATTTTGCACGGTGAACCATTTGGCCAGGGGGGCCTTTTTACGCAGACCTTCGGCAGCCGTTCCTACGCTCCGAAAATTTTTTTCGAGTTTCACAAACCTATCTTCAAACGACGATTCCCAAGCAACTAAAAGAGTTTAATGATTGCAATCACTTTCAGAATCTGCCAAATATATTCTAGTTTCATAATAAAACCATCGGGAATTTTGCACGGTGAACCATTTGGCCAGGGGGGCCTTTTTACGCAGACCTTCGGCAGCCGTTCCTACGCTCTCAAAATTTTTTTCGAGTTTCACATACCTATCTTCAAACGACGATTCCCAAGCATCTAAAAGAGTATAATGATCGCAATCACTTTCAGAATCTGCCAAATATATTCTAGTTTCATAATAAAACCATCGGGAATTTTGCACGGTGAACCATTTGGCCAGGGGGGCCTTTTTACGCAGACCTTCGGCAGCCGTTCCTACGCTCCGAAATTTTTTTTCGAGTTTCACATACCTATCTTCAAACGACGATTCCCAAGCAACTAAAAGAGTCTAATGATCGCAATCACTTTCAGAATCTGCCAAATATATTCTAGTTTCATAATAAAACCATCGGGAATTTTGCACGGTGAACCATTTGGCCAGGGGGGCCTTTTTACGCAGACCTTCGGCAGCCGTTCCTACGCTCTCAAAATTTTTTTCGAGTTTCACATACCTATCTTCAAACGACGATTCCCAAGCAACTAAAAGAGTCTAATGATCGCAATCACTTTCAGAATCTGCCAAATATATTCTAGTTTCATAATAAAACCATCGGGAATTTTGCACGGTGAACCATTTGGCCAGGGGGGCCTTTTTACGCAGACCTTCGGCAGCCGTTCCTACGCTCTCAAAATTTTTTTCGAGTTTCACATACCTATCTTCAAACGACGATTCCCAAGCAACTAAAAGAGTCTAATGATCGCAATCACTTTCAGAATCTGCCAAATATATTCTAGTTTCATAATAAAACCATCGGGAATTTTGCACGGTGAACCATTTGGCCAGGGGGGCCTTTTTACGCAGACCTTCGGCAGCCGTTCCTACGCTCCGAAATTTTTTTTCGAGTTTCACATACCTATCTTCAAACGACGATTCCCAAGCAACTAAAAGAGTCTAATGATCGCAATCACTTTCAGAATCTGCCAAATATATTCTAGTTTCATAATAAAACCATCGGGAATTTTGCACGGTGAACCATTTGGCCAGGGGGGCCTTTTTACGCAGACCTTCGGCAGCCGTTCCTACGCTCTCAAAATTTTTTTCGAGTTTCACATACCTATCTTCAAACGACGATTCCCAAGCAACTAAAAGAGTCTAATGATCGCAATCACTTTCAGAATCTGCCAAATATATTCTAGTTTCATAATAAAACCATCGGGAATTTTGCACGGTGAACCATTTGGCCAGGGGGGCCTTTTTACGCAGACCTTCGGCAGCCGTTCCTACGCTCCGAAAATTTTTTTCGAGTTTCACATACCTATCTTCAAACGACGATTCCCAAGCAACTAAAAGAGTCTAATGATCGCAATCACTTTCAGAATCTGCCAAATATATTCTAGTTTCATAATAAAACCATCGGGAATTTTGCACGGTGAACCATTTGGCCAGGGGGGCCTTTTTACGCAGACCTTCGGCAGCCGTTCCTTCGCTCTCAAAATTTTTTTCGAGTTTCACATACCTATCTTCAAACGACGATTCCCAAGCAACTAAAAGAGTCTAATGATCGCAATAACTTTCAGAATCTGCCAAATATATTCTAGTTTCATAATAAAACCATCGGGAATTTTGCACGGTGAACCATTTGGCCAGGGGGGCCTTTTTACGCAGACCTTCGGCAGCCGTTCCTACGCTCCGAAAATTTTTTTCGAGTTTCACATACCTATCTTCAAACGACGATTCCCAAGCAACTAAAAGAGTCTAATGATCGCAATCACTTTCAGAATCTGCCAAATATATTCCAGTTTCATAATAAAACCATCGGGAATTTTGCACGGTGAACCATTTGGCCAGGGGGGCCTTTTTACGCAGACCTTCGGCAGCCGTTCCTACGCTCTCAAAATTTTTTTCGAGTTTCACATACCTATATTCAAACGACGATTCCCAAGCAACTAAAAGAGTCTAATGATCGCAATCACTTTCAGAATCTGCCAAATATATTCTAGTTTCATAATAAAACCATCGGGAATTTTGCACGGTGAACCATTTGGCCAGGGGGGCCTTTTTACGCAGACCTTCGGCAGCCGTTCCTACGCTCCGAAAATTTTTTTTTAGTTTCACATACCTATCTTCAAACGACGATTCCTAAGACACTAAAAGAGTCTAATGATTGCAATCACTTTCAGAATCTGCCAAATATATTCTAGTTTCATAATAAAACCATCGGGAATTTTGCACGGTGAACCATTTGGCCAGGGGGGCCTTTTTACGCAGACCTTCGGCAGCCGTTCCTACGTTCTCAAAATTTTTTTCGAGTTTCACATACCTATCTTCAAACGACGATTCCCAAGCAACTAAAAGAGTCTAATGATCGCAATCACTTTCAGAATCTGCCAAATATATTCTAGTTTCATAATAAAACCATCGGGAATTTTGCACGGTGAACCATTTGGCCAGGGGGGCCTTTTTACGCAGACCTTCGGCAGCCGTTCCTACGCTCCGAAAATTTTTTTCGAGTTTCACATACCTATCTTCAAACGACGATTCCCAAGCAACTAAAAGAGTCTAATGATCGCAATCACTTTCAGAATCTGCCAAATATATTCTAGTTTCATAATAAAACCATCGGGAATTTTGCACGGTGAACCATTTGGCCAGGGGGGCCTTTTTACGCAGACCTTCGGCAGCCGTTCCTACGTTCCGAAAATTTTTTTCGAGTTTCACATACCTATCTTCAAACGACGATTCCCAAGACACTAAAAGAGTCTAATGATCGCAATCACTTTCAGAATCTGCCAAATATATTCTAGTTTCATAATAAAACCATCGGGAATTTTGCACGGTGAACCATTTGGCCAGGGGGGCCTTTTTACGCAGACCTTCGGCAGCCGTTCCTACGCTCCGAAAATTTTTTTCGAGTTTCACATACCTATCTTCAAACGACGATTCCCAAGCAACTAAAAGAGTCTAATGATCGCAATCACTTTCAGAATCTGCCAAATATATTCTAGTTTCATAATAAAACCATCGGGAATTTTGCACGGTGAACCATTTGGCCAGGGGGGCCTTTTTACGCAGACCTTCGGCAGCCGTTCCTACGCTCCGAAAATTTTTTTCGAGTTTCACATACCTATCTTCAAACGACGATTCCCAAGCAACTAAAAGAGTCTAATGATCGCAATCACTTTCAGAATCTGCCAAATATATTCTAGTTTCATAATAAAACCATCGGGAATTTTGCACGGTGAACCATTTGGCCAGAGGGGCCTTTTTACGCAGACCTTCGGCAGCCGTTCCTACGCTCTCAAATTTTTTTTCGAGTTTCACATACCTATCTTCAAACGACGATTCCCAAGCAAGTAAAAGAGTCTAATGATCGCAATCACTTTCAGAATCTGCCAAATATATTCTAGTTTCATAATAAAACCATCGGGAATTTTGCTCGGTGAACCATTTGGCCAGGGGGGCCTTTTTACGCAGACCTTCGGCAGCCGTTCCTACGCTCCGAAAATTTTTTTCGAGTTTCACATACCTATCTTCAAACGACGATTCCCAAGCAACTAAAAGAGTCTAATGATCGCAATCACTTTCAGAATCTGCCAAATATATTCTAGTTTCATAATAAAACCATCGGGAATTTTGCACGGTGAACCATTTGGCCAGGGGGGCCTTTTTACGCAGACCTTCGGCAGCCGTTCCTACGCTCTCAAAATTTTTTTCGAGTTTCACATACCTATCTTCAAACGACGATTCCCAAGCAACTAAAAGAGTCTAATGATCGCAATCACTTTCAGAATCTGCCAAATATATTCTAGTTTCATAATAAAACCATCGGGAATTTTGCACGGTGAACCATTTGGCCAGGGGGGCCTTTTTACGCAGACCTTCGGCAGCCGTTCCTACGCTCCGAAAAATTTTTTCGAGTTTCACATACCTATCTTCAAACGACGATTCCCAAGCAACTAAAAGAGTCTAATGATCGCAATCACTTTCAGAATCTGCCAAATATATTCTAGTTTCATAATAAAACCATCGGGAATTTTGCACGGTGAACCATTTGGCCAGGGGGGCCTTTTTACGCAGACCTTCGGCAGCCGTTCCTACGCTCCGAAAATTTTTTTCGAGTTTCACATACCTATCTTCAAACGACGATTCCCAAGCAACTAAAAGAGTCTAATGATCGCAATCACTTTCAGAATCTGCCAAATATATTCTAGTTTCATAATAAAACCATCGGGAATTTTGCACGGTGAACCATTTGGCCAGGGGGGCCTTTTTACGCAGACCTTCGGCAGCCGTTCCTACGCTCTCAAAATTTTTTTCGAGTTTCACATACCTATCTTCAAACGACGATTCCCAAGCAACTAAAAGAGTCTAATGATCGCAATCACTTTCAGAATCTGCCAAATATATTCTAGTTTCATAATAAAACCATCGGGAATTTTGCACGGTGAACCATTTGGCCAGGGTGGCCTTTTTACGCAGACCTTCGGCAGCCGTTCCTACGCTCCGAAAATTTTTTTTTAGTTTCACATACCTATCTTCAAACGACGATTCCTAAGACACTAAAAGAGTCTAATGATTGCAATCACTTTCAGAATCTGCCAAATATATTCTAGTTTCATAATAAAACCATCGGGAATTTTGCACGGTGAACCATTTGGCCAGGGGGGCCTTTTTACGCAGACCTTCGGCAGCCGTTCCTACGTTCTCAAAATTTTTTTCGAGTTTCACATACCTATCTTCAAACGACGATTCCCAAGCAACTAAAAGAGTCTAATGATCACAATCACTTTCAGAATCTGCCAAATATATTCTAGTTTCATAATAAAACCATCGGGAATTTTGCACGGTGAACCATTTGGCCAGGGGGGCCTTTTTACGCAGACCTTCGGCAGCCGTTCCTACGCTCCGAAAATTTTTTTCGAGTTTCACATACCTATCTTCAAACGACGATTCCCAAGCAACTAAAAGAGTCTAATGATCGCAATCACTTTCAGAATCTGCCAAATATATTCTAGTTTCATAATAAAACCATCGGGAATTTTGCACGGTGAACCATTTGGCCAGGGGGGCCTTTTTACGCAGACCTTCGGCAGCCGTTCCTACGTTCCGAAAATTTTTTTCGAGTTTCACATACCTATCTTCAAACGACGATTCCCAAGACACTAAAAGAGTCTAATGATCGCAATCACTTTCAGAATCTGCCAAATATATTCTAGTTTCATAATAAAACCATCGGGAATTTTGCACGGTGAACCATTTGGCCAGGGGGGCCTTTTTACGCAGACCTTCGGCAGCCGTTCCTACGCTCCGAAAATTTTTTTCGAGTTTCACATACCTATCTTCAAACGACGATTCCCAAGCAACTAAAAGAGTCTAATGATCGCAATCACTTTCAGAATCTGCCAAATATATTCTAGTTTCATAATAAAACCATCGGGAATTTTGCACGGTGAACCATTTGGCCAGGGGGGCCTTTTTACGCAGACCTTCGGCAGCCGTTCCTACGCTCCGAAAATTTTTTTCGAGTTTCACATACCTATCTTCAAACGACGATTCCCAAGCAACTAAAAGAGTCTAATGATCGCAATCACTTTCAGAATCTGCCAAATATATTCTAGTTTCATAATAAAACCATCGGGAATTTTGCACGGTGAACCATTTGGCCAGAGGGGCCTTTTTACGCAGACCTTCGGCAGCCGTTCCTACGCTCTCAAATTTTTTTTCGAGTTTCACATACCTATCTTCAAACGACGATTCCCAAGCAACTAAAAGAGTCTAATGATCGCAATCACTTTCAGAATCTGCCAAATATATTCTAGTTTCATAATAAAACCATCGGGAATTTTGCTCGGTGAACCATTTGGCCAGGGGGGCCTTTTTACGCAGACCTTCGGCAGCCGTTCCTACGCTCCGAAAATTTTTTTCGAGTTTCACATACCTATCTTCAAACGACGGTTCCCAAGCAACTAAAAGAGTCTAATGATCGCAATCACTTTCAGAATCTGCCAAATATATTCTAGTTTCATAATAAAACCATCGGGAATTTTGCACGGTGAACCATTTGGCCAGGGTGGCCTTTTTACGCAGACCTTCGGCAGCCGTTCCTACGCTCTCAAAATTTTTTTCGAGTTTCACATACCTATCTTCAAACGACGATTCCCAAGCAACTAAAAGAGTCTAATGATCGCAATCACTTTCAGAATCTGCCAAATATATTCTAGTTTCATAATAAAACCATCGGGAATTTTGCACGGTGAACCATTTGGCCAGGGGGGCCTTTTTACGCAGACCTTCGGCAGCCGTTCCTACGCTCCAAAATTTTTTTCGAGTTTCACTTACCTATCTTCAAACGACGATTCCCAAGACACTAAAAGAGTCTAATGATCGCAATCACTTTCAGAATCTGCCAAATATATTCTAGTTTCATAATAAAACCATCGGGAATTTTGCACGGTGAACCATTTGGCCAGGGGGGCCTTTTTACGCAGACCTTCGGCAGCCGTTCCTACGCTCTCAAAATTTTTTTCGAGTTTCACATACCTATCTTCAAACGACGATTCCCAAGCAACTAAAAGAGTCTAATGATCGCAATCACTTTCAGAATCTGCCAAATATATTCTAGTTTCATAATAAAACCATCGGAAATTTTGCACGGTGAACCATTTGGCCAGGGGGGCCTTTTTACGCAGACCTTCGGCAGGCGTTCCTACGCTCCGAAAATTTTTTTCGAGTTTCACATACCTATCTTCAAACGACGATTCCCAAGCAACTAAAAGAGTCTAATGATCGCAATCACTTTCAGAATCTGCCAAATATATTCTAGTTTCATAATAAAACCATCGGGAATTTTGCACGGTGAACCATTTGGCCAGGGGGGCCTTTTTACGCAGACCTTCGGCAGCCTTTCCTACGCTCTCAAAATTTTTTTCGAGTTTCACATACCTATCTTCAAACGACGATTCCCAAGCAACTAAAAGAGTCTAATGATCGCAATCACTTTCAGAATCTGCCAAATATATTCTAGTTTCATAATAAAACCATCGGGAATTTTGCACGGTGAACCATTTGGCCAGGGGGGCCTTTTTACGCAGACCTTCGGCAGCCGTTCCTACGCTCCGAAAATTTTTTTCGAGTTTCACATACCTATCTTCAAACGACGATTCCCAAGCATCTAAAAGAGTCTAATCATCGCAATCACTTTCAGAATCTGCCAAATATATTCTAGTTTCATAATAAAACCATCGGGAATTTTGCACGGTGAACCATTTGGCCAGGGGGGCCTTTTTATGCAGACCTTCGGCAGCCGTTCCTACGCTCCGAAAATTTTTTTCGAGTTTCACATACCTTCAAACGACGATTCCAAAGCAACTAAAAGAGTCTAATGATCGCAATCACTTTCAGAATCTGCCAAATATATTCTAGTTTCATAATAAAACCATCGGGAATTTTGCACGGTGAACCATTTGGCCAGGGGGTTCTTTTTACGCAGACCTTCGGCAGCCGTTCCTACGCTCTCAAAATTTTTTTCGAGTTTCACATACCTATCTTCAAACGACGATTCCCAAGCAACTAAAAGAGTCTAATGATCGCAATCACTTTCAGAATCTGCCAAATATATTCTAGTTTCATAATAAAACCATCGGGAATTTTGCACGGTGAACCATTTGGCCAGAGGGGCCTTTTTACGCAGACCTTCGGCAGCCGTTCCTACGCTCTCAAAATTTTTTTCGAGTTTCACATACCTATCTTCAAACGACGATTCCCAAGCAACTAAAAGAGTCTAATGATCGCAATCACTTTCAGAATCTGCCAAATATATTCTAGTTTTATAATAAAACCATCGGGAATTTTGCACGGTGAACCATTTGGCCAGGGGGGCCTTTTTACGCAGACCTTCGGCAGCCGTTCCTACGCTCCGAAAATTTTTTTCGAGTTTCACATACCTATCTTCAAACGACGATTCCCAAGACACTAAAAGAGTCTAATGATCGCAATCACTTTCAGAATCTGCCAAATATATTCTAGTTTCATAATAAAACCATCGGGAATTTTGCACGGTGAACCATTTGGCCAGGGGGCCTTTTTACGCAGACCTTCGGCAGCCGTTCCTACGCTCTCAAAATGTTTTTCGAGTTTCACATACCTATCTTCAAACGACGATTCCCAAGCAACTAAAAGAGTCTAATGATCGCAATCACTTTCAGAATCTGCCAAATATATTCTAGTTTCATAATAAAACCATCGGGAATTTTGCACGGTGAACCATTTGGCCAGGGGGGCCTTTTTACGCAGACCTTCGGCAGCCGTTCCTACGCTCCGAAAATTTTTTTCGAGTTTCACATACCTATCTTCAAACGACGATTCCCAAGCAACTAAAAGAGTCTAATGATCGCAATCACTTTCAGAATCTGCCAAATATATTCTAGTTTCATAATAAAACCATCGGGAATTTTGCACGGTGAACCATTTGGCCAGGGGGGCCTTTTTACGCAGACCTTCGGCAGCCGTTCCTACGTTCCGAAAATTTTTTTCGAGTTTCACATACCTATCTTCAAACGACGATTCCCAAGACACTAAAAGAGTCTAATGATCGCAATCACTTTCAGAATCTGCCAAATATATTCTAGTTTCATAATAAAACCATCGGGAATTTTGCACGGTGAACCATTTGGCCAGGGGGGCCTTTTTACGCAGACCTTCGGCAGCCGTTCCTACGCTCCGAAAATTTTTTTCGAGTTTCACATACCTATCTTCAAACGACGATTCCCAAGCAACTAAAAGAGTCTAATGATCGCAATCACTTTCAGAATCTGCCAAATATATTCTAGTTTCATAATAAAACCATCGGGAATTTTGCACGGTGAACCATTTGGCCAGGGGGGCCTTTTTACGCAGACCTTCGGCAGCCGTTCCTACGCTCCGAAAAATTTTTTCGAGTTTCACATACCTATCTTCAAACGACGATTCCCAAGCAACTAAAAGAGTCTAATGATCGCAATCACTTTCAGAATCTGCCAAATATATTCTAGTTTCATAATAAAACCATCGGGAATTTTGCACGGTGAACCATTTGGCCAGGGGGGCCTTTTTACGCAGACCTTCGGCAGCCGTTCCTACGCTCCGAAAATTTTTTTCGAGTTTCACATACCTATCTTCAAACGACGATTCCCAAGCAACTAAAAGAGTCTAATGATCGCAATCACTTTCAGAATCTGCCAAATATATTCTAGTTTCATAATAAAACCATCGGGAATTTTGCACGGTGAACCATTTGGCCAGGGGGGCCTTTTTACGCAGACCTTCGGCAGCCGTTCCTACGCTCTCAAAATTTTTTTCGAGTTTCACATACCTATCTTCAAACGACGATTCCCAAGCAACTAAAAGAGTCTAATGATCGCAATCACTTTCAGAATCTGCCAAATATATTCTAGTTTCATAATAAAACCATCGGGAATTTTGCACGGTGAACCATTTGGCCAGGGTGGCCTTTTTACGCAGACCTTCGGCAGCCGTTCCTACGCTCCGAAAATTTTTTTTTAGTTTCACATACCTATCTTCAAACGACGATTCCTAAGACACTAAAAGAGTCTAATGATTGCAATCACTTTCAGAATCTGCCAAATATATTCTAGTTTCATAATAAAACCATCGGGAATTTTGCACGGTGAACCATTTGGCCAGGGGGGCCTTTTTACGCAGACCTTCGGCAGCCGTTCCTACGTTCTCAAAATTTTTTTCGAGTTTCACATACCTATCTTCAAACGACGATTCCCAAGCAACTAAAAGAGTCTAATGATCACAATCACTTTCAGAATCTGCCAAATATATTCTAGTTTCATAATAAAACCATCGGGAATTTTGCACGGTGAACCATTTGGCCAGGGGGGCCTTTTTACGCAGACCTTCGGCAGCCGTTCCTACGCTCCGAAAATTTTTTTCGAGTTTCACA
Organism: Salticus scenicus; assembly: GCA_963930645.1. Classification (NCBI taxonomy): domain Eukaryota; kingdom Metazoa; phylum Arthropoda; class Arachnida; order Araneae; family Salticidae; genus Salticus; species Salticus scenicus. The sequence goes on along the minus strand of CAWVNO010002600.1, from coordinate 115,699 downwards.
TACCTATCTTCAAACGACGATTCCCAAGCAACTAAAAGAGTCTAATGATCGCAATCACTTTCAGAATCTGCCAAATATATTCTAGTTTCATAATAAAACCATCGGGAATTTTGCACGGTGAACCATTTGGCCAGGGGGGCCTTTTTACGCAGACCTTCGGCAGCCGTTCCTACGTTCCGAAAATTTTTTTCGAGTTTCACATACCTATCTTCAAACGACGATTCCCAAGACACTAAAAGAGTCTAATGATCGCAATCACTTTCAGAATCTGCCAAATATATTCTAGTTTCATAATAAAACCATCGGGAATTTTGCACGGTGAACCATTTGGCCAGGGGGGCCTTTTTACGCAGACCTTCGGCAGCCGTTCCTACGCTCCGAAAATTTTTTTCGAGTTTCACATACCTATCTTCAAACGACGATTCCCAAGCAACTAAAAGAGTCTAATGATCGCAATCACTTTCAGAATCTGCCAAATATATTCTAGTTTCATAATAAAACCATCGGGAATTTTGCACGGTGAACCATTTGGCCAGGGGGGCCTTTTTACGCAGACCTTCGGCAGCCGTTCCTACGCTCCGAAAGTTTTTTTCGAGTTTCACATACCTATCTTCAAACGACGATTCCCAAGCAACTAAAAGAGTCTAATGATCGCAATCACTTTCAGAATCTGCCAAATATATTCTAGTTTCATAATAAAACCATCGGGAATTTTGCACGGTGAACCATTTGGCCAGAGGGGCCTTTTTACGCAGACCTTCGGCAGCCGTTCCTACGCTCTCAAATTTTTTTTCGAGTTTCACATACCTATCTTCAAACGACGATTCCCAAGCAACTAAAAGAGTCTAATGATCGCAATCACTTTCAGAATCTGCCAAATATATTCTAGTTTCATAATAAAACCATCGGGAATTTTGCTCGGTGAACCATTTGGCCAGGGGGGCCTTTTTACGCAGACCTTCGGCAGCCGTTCCTACGCTCCGAAAATTTTTTTCGAGTTTCACATACCTATCTTCAAACGACGGTTCCCAAGCAACTAAAAGAGTCTAATGATCGCAATCACTTTCAGAATCTGCCAAATATATTCTAGTTTCATAATAAAACCATCGGGAATTTTGCACGGTGAACCATTTGGCCAGGGTGGCCTTTTTACGCAGACCTTCGGCAGCCGTTCCTACGCTCTCAAAATTTTTTTCGAGTTTCACATACCTATCTTCAAACGACGATTCCCAAGCAACTAAAAGAGTCTAATGATCGCAATCACTTTCAGAATCTGCCAAATATATTCTAGTTTCATAATAAAACCATCGGGAATTTTGCACGGTGAACCATTTGGCCAGGGGGGCCTTTTTACGCAGACCTTCGGCAGCCGTTCCTACGCTCCAAAATTTTTTTCGAGTTTCACTTACCTATCTTCAAACGACGATTCCCAAGACACTAAAAGAGTCTAATGATCGCAATCACTTTCAGAATCTGCCAAATATATTCTAGTTTCATAATAAAACCATCGGGAATTTTGCACGGTGAACCATTTGGCCAGGGGGGCCTTTTTACGCAGACCTTCGGCAGCCGTTCCTACGCTCTCAAAATTTTTTTCGAGTTTCACATACCTATCTTCAAACGACGATTCCCAAGCAACTAAAAGAGTCTAATGATCGCAATCACTTTCAGAATCTGCCAAATATATTCTAGTTTCATAATAAAACCATCGGAAATTTTGCACGGTGAACCATTTGGCCTGGGGGGCCTTTTTACGCAGACCTTCGGCAGGCGTTCCTACGCTCCGAAAATTTTTTTCGAGTTTCACATACCTATCTTCAAACGACGATTCCCAAGCAACTAAAAGAGTCTAATGATCGCAATCACTTTCAGAATCTGCCAAATATATTCTAGTTTCATAATAAAACCATCGGGAATTTTGCACGGTGAACCATTTGGCCAGGGGGGCCTTTTTACGCAGACCTTCGGCAGCCTTTCCTACGCTCTCAAAATTTTTTTCGAGTTTCACATACCTATCTTCAAACGACGATTCCCAAGCAACTAAAAGAGTCTAATGATCGCAATCACTTTCAGAATCTGCCAAATATATTCTAGTTTCATAATAAAACCATCGGGAATTTTGCACGGTGAACCATTTGGCCAGGGGGGCCTTTTTACGCAGACCTTCGGCAGCCGTTCCTACGCTCCGAAAATTTTTTTCGAGTTTCACATACCTATCTTCAAACGACGATTCCCAAGCATCTAAAAGAGTCTAATCATCGCAATCACTTTCAGAATCTGCCAAATATATTCTAGTTTCATAATAAAACCATCGGGAATTTTGCACGGTGAACCATTTGGCCAGGGGGGCCTTTTTACGCAGACCTTCGGCAGCCGTTCCTACGCTCCGAAAATTTTTTTCGAGTTTCACATACCTTCAAACGACGATTCCAAAGCAACTAAAAGAGTCTAATGATCGCAATCACTTTCAGAATCTGCCAAATATATTCTAGTTTCATAATAAAACCATCGGGAATTTTGCACGGTGAACCATTTGGCCAGGGGGTTCTTTTTACGCAGACCTTCGGCAGCCGTTCCTACGCTCTCAAAATTTTTTTCGAGTTTCACATACCTATCTTCAAACGACGATTCCCAAGCAACTAAAAGAGTCTAATGATCGCAATCACTTTCAGAATCTGCCAAATATATTCTAGTTTCATAATAAAACCATCGGGAATTTTGCACGGTGAACCATTTGGCCAGAGGGGCCTTTTTACGCAGACCTTCGGCAGCCGTTCCTACGCTCTCAAAATTTTTTTCGAGTTTCACATACCTATCTTCAAACGACGATTCCCAAGCAACTAAAAGAGTCTAATGATCGCAATCACTTTCAGAATCTGCCAAATATATTCTAGTTTTATAATAAAACCATCGGGAATTTTGCACGGTGAACCATTTGGCCAGGGGGGCCTTTTTACGCAGACCTTCGGCAGCCGTTCCTACGCTCCGAAAATTTTTTTCGAGTTTCACATACCTATCTTCAAACGACGATTCCCAAGACACTAAAAGAGTCTAATGATCGCAATCACTTTCAGAATCTGCCAAATATATTCTAGTTTCATAATAAAACCATCGGGAATTTTGCACGGTGAACCATTTGGCCAGGGGGCCTTTTTACGCAGACCTTCGGCAGCCGTTCCTACGCTCTCAAAATGTTTTTCGAGTTTCACATACCTATCTTCAAACGACGATTCCCAAGCAACTAAAAGAGTCTAATGATCGCAATCACTTTCAGAATCTGCCAAATATATTCTAGTTTCATAATAAAACCATCGGGAATTTTGCACGGTGAACCATTTGGCCAGGGGGGCCTTTTTACGCAGACCTTCGGCAGCCGTTCCTACGCTCCGAAAATTTTTTTCGAGTTTCACATACCTATCTTCAAACGACGATTCCCAAGCAACTAAAAGAGTCTAATGATCGCAATCACTTTCAGAATCTGCCAAATATATTCTAGTTTCATAATAAAACCATCGGGAATTTTGCACGGTGAACCATTTGGCCAGGGGGGCCTTTTTACGCAGACCTTCGGCAGCCGTTCCTACGTTCCGAAAATTTTTTTCGAGTTTCACATACCTATCTTCAAACGACGATTCCCAAGACACTAAAAGAGTCTAATGATCGCAATCACTTTCAGAATCTGCCAAATATATTCTAGTTTCATAATAAAACCATCGGGAATTTTGCACGGTGAACCATTTGGCCAGGGGGGCCTTTTTACGCAGACCTTCGGCAGCCGTTCCTACGCTCCGAAAATTTTTTTCGAGTTTCACATACCTATCTTCAAACGACGATTCCCAAGCAACTAAAAGAGTCTAATGATCGCAATCACTTTCAGAATCTGCCAAATATATTCTAGTTTCATAATAAAACCATCGGGAATTTTGCACGGTGAACCATTTGGCCAGGGGGGCCTTTTTACGCAGACCTTCGGCAGCCGTTCCTACGCTCCGAAAATTTTTTTCGAGTTTCTCATACCTATCTTCAAACGACGATTCCCAAGCAACTAAAAGAGTCTAATGATCGCAATCACTTTCAGAATCTGCCAAATATATTCTAGTTTCATAATAAAACCATCGGGAATTTTGCACGGTGAACCATTTGGCCAGAGGGGCCTTTTTACGCAGACCTTCGGCAGCAGTTCCTACGCTCTCAAATTTTTTTTCGAGTTTCACATACCTATCTTCAAACGACGATTCCCAAGCAACTAAAAGAGTATAATGATCGCAATCACTTTCAGAATCTGCCAAATATATTCTAGTTTCATAATAAAACCATCGGGAATTTTGCTCGGTGAACCATTTGGCCAGGGGGGCCTTTTTACGCAGACCTTCGGCAGCCGTTCCTACGCTCCGAAAATTTTTTTCGAGTTTCACATACCTATCTTCAAACGACGATTCCCAAGCAACTAAAAGAGTCTAATGATCGCAATCACTTTCAGAATCTGCCAAATATATTCTAGTTTCATAATAAAACCATCGGGAATTTTGCACGGTGAACCATTTGGCCAGGGTGGCCTTTTTACGCAGACCTTCGGCAGCCGTTCCTACGCTCTCAAAATTTTTTTCGAGTTTCACATACCTATCTTCAAACGACGATTCACAAGCAACTAAAAGAGTCTAATGATCGCAATCACTTTCAGAATCTGCCAAATATATTCTAGTTTCATAATAAAACCATCGGGAATTTTGCACGGTGAACCATTTGGCCAGGGGGGCCTTTTTACGCAGACCTTCGGCAGCCGTTCCTACGCTCCGAAAATTTTTTTCGAGTTTCACAAACCTATCTTCAAACGACGATTCCCAAGCAACTAAAAGAGTTTAATGATCGCAATCACTTTCAGAATCTGCCAAATATATTCTAGTTTCATAATAAAACCATCGGGAATTTTGCACGGTGAACCATTTGGCCAGGGGGGCCTTTTTACGCAGACCTTCGGCAGCCGTTCCTACGCTCTCAAAATTTTTTTCGAGTTTCACATACCTATCTTCAAACGACGATTCCCAAGCATCTAAAAGAGTATAATGATCGCAATCACTTTCAGAATCTGCCAAATATATTCTAGTTTCATAATAAAACCATCGGGAATTTTGCACGGTGAACCATTTGGCCAGGGGGGCCTTTTTACGCAGACCTTCGGCAGCCGTTCCTACGCTCCGAAATTTTTTTTCGAGTTTCACATACTTATCTTCAAACGACGATTCCCAAGCAACTAAAAGAGTCTAATGATCGCAATCACTTTCAGAATCTGCCAAATATATTCTAGTTTCATAATAAAACCATCGGGAATTTTGCACGGTGAACCATTTGGCCAGGGGGGCCTTTTTACGCAGACCTTCGGCAGCCGTTCCTACGCTCTCAAAATTTTTTTCGAGTTTCACATACCTATCTTCAAACGACGATTCCCAAGCAACTAAAAGAGTCTAATGATCGCAATCACTTTCAGAATCTGCCAAATATATTCTAGTTTCATAATAAAACCATCGGGAATTTTGCACGGTGAACCATTTGGCCAGGGGGGCCTTTTTACGCAGACCTTCGGCAGCCGTTCCTACGCTCTCAAAATTTTTTTCGAGTTTCACATACCTATCTTCAAACGACGATTCCCAAGCAACTAAAAGAGTCTAATGATCGCAATCACTTTCAGAATCTGCCAAATATATTCTAGTTTCATAATAAAACCATCGGGAATTTTGCACGGTGAACCATTTGGCCAGGGGGGCCTTTTTACGCAGACCTTCGGCAGCCGTTCCTACGCTCCGAAATTTTTTTTCGAGTTTCACATACCTATCTTCAAACGACGATTCCCAAGCAACTAAAAGAGTCTAATGATCGCAATCACTTTCAGAATCTGCCAAATATATTCTAGTTTCATTATAAAACCATCGGGAATTTTGCACGGTGAACCATTTGGCCAGGGGGGCCTTTTTACGCAGACCTTCGGCAGCCGTTCCTACGCTCTCAAAATTTTTTTCGAGTTTCACATACCTATCTTCAAACGACGATTCCCAAGCAACTAAAAGAGTCTAATGATCGCAATCACTTTCAGAATCTGCCAAATATATTCTAGTTTCATAATAAAACCATCGGGAATTTTGCACGGTGAACCATTTGGCCAGGGGGGCCTTTTTACGCAGACCTTCGGCAGCCGTTCCTACGCTCCGAAAATTTTTTTCGAGTTTCACATACCTATCTTCAAACGACGATTCCCAAGCAACTAAAAGAGTCTAATGATCGCAATCACTTTCAGAATCTGCCAAATATATTCTAGTTTCATAATAAAACCATCGGGAATTTTGCACGGTGAACCATTTGGCCAGGGGGGCCTTTTTACGCAGACCTTCGGCAGCCGTTCCTACGCTCTCAAAATTTTTTTCGAGTTTCACATACCTATCTTCAAACGACGATTCCCAAGCAACTAAAAGAGTCTAATGATCGCAATCACTTTCAGAATCTGCCAAATATATTCTAGTTTCATAATAAAACCATCGGGAATTTTGCACGGTGAACCATTTGGCCAGGGGGGCCTTTTTACGCAGACCTTCGGCAGCCGTTCCTACGCTCCGAAAATTTTTTTCGAGTTTCACATACCTATCTTCAAACGACGATTCCCAAGCAACTAAAAGAGTCTAATGATCGCAATCACTTTCAGAATCTGCCAAATATATTCTAGTTTCATAATAAAACCATCGGGAATTTTGCACGGTGAACCATTTGGCCAGGGGGACCTTTTTACGCAGACCTTCGGCAGCCGTTCCTACGCTCTCAAAATTTTTTTCGAGTTTCACATACCTATCATCAAACGACGATTCCCAAGCAACTAAAAGAGTCTAATGATCGCAATCACTTTCAGAATCTGCCAAATATATTCTAGTTTCATAATAAAACCATCGGGAATTTTGCACGGTGAACCATTTGGCCAGGGGGGCCTTTTTACGCAGACCTTCGGCAGCCGTTCCTACGCTCCGAAAATTTTTTTCGAGTTTCACATACCTATCTTCAAACGACGATTCCCAAGCAACTAAAAGAGTCTAATGATCGCAATCACTTTCAGAATCTGCCAAATATATTCTAGATTCATAATAAAACCATCGGGAATTTTGCACGGTGAACCATTTGGCCAGGGGGGCCTTTTTACGCAGACCTTCGGCAGCCGTTCCTAAGCTCTCAAAATTTTTTTCGAGTTTCACATACCTATCTTCAAACGACGATTCCCAAGCAACTAAAAGAGTCTAATGATCGCAATCACTTTCAGAATCTGCCAAATATATTCTAGTTTCATAATAAAACCATCGGGAATTTTGCACGGTGAACCATTTGGCCAGGGGGGCCTTTTTACGCAGACCTTCGGCAGCCGTTCCTACGCTCCGAAAATTATTTTCGAGTTTCACATACCTATCTTCAAACGACGATTCCCAAGCAACTAAAAGAGTCTAATGATCGCAATCACTTTCAGAATCTGCCAAATATATTCTAGTTTCATAATAAAACCATCGGGAATTTTGCACGGTGAACCATTTGGCCAGGGGGGCCTTTTTACGCAGACCTTCGGCAGCCGTTCCTACGCTCTCAAAATTTTTTTCGAGTTTCACATACCTATCTTCAAACGACGATTCCCAAGCAACTAAAAGAGTCTAATGATCGCAATCACTTTCAGAATCTGCCAAATATATTCTAGTTTCATAATAAAACCATCGGGAATTTTGCACGGTGAACCATTTGGCCAGGTGGGCCTTTTTACGCAGACCTTCGGCAGCCGTTCCTACGCTCCGAAAATTTTTTTCGAGTTTCACATACCTATCTTCAAACGACGATTCCAAGACACTAAAAGAGTCTAATGATCGCAATCACTTTCAGAATCTGCCAAATATATTCTAGTTTCATAATAAAACCATCGGGAATTTTGCACGGTGAACCATTAGGCCAGGGGGGCATTTTTATGCAGACCTTCGGCAGCCGTTCCTACGCTCTCAAAATTTTTTTCGAGTTTCACATACCTATCTTCAAACGACGATTCCCAAGCAACTAAAAGAGTCTAATGATCGCAATCACTTTCAGAATCTGCCAAATATATTCTAGTTTCATAATAAAACCATCGGGAATTTTGCACGGTGAACCATTTGGCCAGGGGGGCCTTTTTACGCAGACCTTCGGCAGCCGTTCCTACGCTCTCAAAATTTTTTTCGAGTTTCACATACCTATCATCAAACGACGATTCCCAAGCAACTAAAAGAGTCTAATGATCGCAATCACTTTCAGAATCTGCCAAATATATTCTAGTTTCATAATAAAACCATCGGGAATTTTGCACGGTGAACCATTTGGCCAGGGGGGCCTTTTTACGCAGACCTTCGGCAGCCGTTCCTACGCTCCGAAAATTTTTTTCGAGTTTCACATACCTATCTTCAAACGACGATTCCCAAGCAACTAAAAGAGTCTAATGATCGCAATCACTTTCAGAATCTGCCAAATATATTCTAGTTTCATAATAAAACCATCGGGAATTTTGAACGGTGAACCATTTGGCCAGGGGGGCCTTTTTACGCAGACCTTCGGCAGCCGTTCCTAAGCTCTCAAAATTTTTTTCGAGTTTCACATACCTATCTTCAAACGACGATTCCCAAGAAACTAAAAGAGTCTAATGATCGCAATCACTTTCAGAATCTGCCAAATATATTCTAGTTTCATAATAAAACCATCGGGAATTTTGCACGGTGAACCATTTCGCCAGGGGGGCCTTTTTACGCAGACCTTCGGCAGCCGTTCCTACGCTCCGAAAATTTTTTTCGAGTTTCACATACCTATCTTCAAACGACGATTCCCAAGCAGCTAAAAGAGTCTAATGATCGCAATCACTTTCAGAATCTGCCAAATATATTCTAGTTTCATAATAAAACCATCGGGAATTTTGCACGGTGAACCATTTGGCCAGGGGGGCCTTTTTACGCAGACCTTCGGCAGCCGTTCCTACGCTCCGAAAATTTTTTTCGAGTTTCACATACCTATCTTCAAACGACGATTCCCAAGCAACTAAAAGAGTCTAATGATCGCAATCACTTTCAGAATCTGCCAAATATATTCTAGTTTCATAATAAAACCATCGGGAATTTTGCACGGTGAACCATTTGGCCAGGGGGGCCTTTTTACGCAGACCTTCGGCAGCCGTTCCTACGCTCTCAAAATTTTTTTCGAGTTTCACATACCTATCTTCAAATGACGATTCCCAAGCAACTAAAAGAGTCTAATGATCGCAATCACTTTCAGAATCTGCCAAATATATTCTAGTTTCATAATAAAACCATCGGGAATTTTGCACGGTGAACCATTTGGCCAGGTGGGCCTTTTTACACAGACCTTCGGCAGCCGTTCCTACGCTCCGAAAATTTTTTTCGAGTTTCACATACCTATCTTCAAACGACGATTCCCAAGACACTAAAAGCGTCTAATGATCGCAATCACTTTCAGAATCTGCCAAATATATTCTAGTTTCATAATAAAACCATCGGGAATTTTGCATGGTGAAACATTTGGCCAGGGGGGCCTTTTTACGCAGACCTTCGGCAGCCGTTCCTACGCTCTCAAAATTTTGTTCGAGTTTCACATACCTATCTTCAAACGACGATTCCCAAGCAACTAAAAGAGTCTAATGATCGCAATCACTTTCAGAATCTGCCAAATATATTCTAGTTTCATAATAAAACCATCGGGAATTTTGCACGGTGAACCATTTGGCCAGGGGGGCCTTTTTACGCAGACCTTCGGCAGCCGTTCCTACGCTCCGAAATTTTTTTTCGAGTTTCACATACCTATCTTCAAACGACGATTCCCAAGCAACTAAAAGAGTCTAATGATCGCAATCACTTTCAGAATCTGCCAAATATATTCTAGTTTCATAATAAAACCATCGGGAATTTTGCACGGTGAACCATTTGGCCAGGGGGACCTTTTTACGCAGACCTTCGGCAGCCGTTCCTACGCTCTCAAAATTTTTTTCGAGTTTCACATACCTATCATCAAACGACGATTCCCAAGCAACTAAAAGAGTCTAATGATCGCAATCACTTTCAGAATCTGCCAAATATATTCTAGTTTCATAATAAAACCATCGGGAATTTTGCACGGTGAACCATTTGGCCAGGGGGGCCTTTTTACGCAGACCTTCGGCAGCCGTTCCTACGCTCCGAAAATTTTTTTCGAGTTTCACATACCTATCTTCAAACGACGATTCCCAAGCAACTAAAAGAGTCTAATGATCGCAATCACTTTCAGAATCTGCCAAATATATTCTAGATTCATAATAAAACCATCGGGAATTTTGCACGGTGAACCATTTGGCCAGGGGGGCCTTTTTACGCAGACCTTCGGCAGCCGTTCCTAAGCTCTCAAAATTTTTTTCGAGTTTCACATACCTATCTTCAAACGACGATTGCCAAGCAACTAAAAGAGTCTAATGATCGCAATCACTTTCAGAATCTGCCAAATATATTCTAGTTTCATAATAAAACCATCGGGAATTTTGCACGGTGAACCATTTGGCCAGGGGGGCCTTTTTACGCAGACCTTCGGCAGCCGTTCCTACGCTCCGAAAATTATTTTCGAGTTTCACATACCTATCTTCAAACGACGATTCCCAAGCAACTAAAAGAGTCTAATGATCGCAATCACTTTCAGAATCTGCCAAATATATTCTAGTTTCATAATAAAACCATCGGGAATTTTGCACGGTGAACCATTTGGCCAGGGGGGCCTTTTTACGCAGACCTTCGGCAGCCGTTCCTACGCTCTCAAAATTTTTTTCGAGTTTCACATACCTATCTTCAAACGACGATTCCCAAGCAACTAAAAGAGTCTAATGATCGCAATCACTTTCAGAATCTGCCAAATATATTCTAGTTTCATAATAAAACCATCGGGAATTTTGCACGGTGAACCATTTGGCCAGGTGGGCCTTTTTACGCAGACCTTCGGCAGCCGTTCCTACGCTCCGAAAATTTTTTTCGAGTTTCACATACCTATCTTCAAACGACGATTCCAAGACACTAAAAGAGTCTAATGATCGCAATCACTTTCAGAATCTGCCAAATATATTCTAGTTTCATAATAAAACCATCGGGAATTTTGCACGGTGAACCATTAGGCCAGGGGGGCATTTTTATGCAGACCTTCGGCAGCCGTTCCTACGCTCTCAAAATTTTTTTCGAGTTTCACATACCTATCTTCAAACGACGATTCCCAAGCAACTAAAAGAGTCTAATGATCGCAATCACTTTCAGAATCTGCCAAATATATTCTAGTTTCATAATAAAACCATCGGGAATTTTGCACGGTGAACCATTTGGCCAGGGGGGCCTTTTTACGCAGACCTTCGGCAGCCGTTTCTACGCTCTCAAAATTTTTTTCGAGTTTCACATACCTATCATCAAACGACGATTCCCAAGCAACTAAAAGAGTCTAATGATCGCAATCACTTTCAGAATCTGCCAAATATATTCTAGTTTCATAATAAAACCATCGGGAATTTTGCACGGTGAACCATTTGGCCAGGGGGGCCTTTTTACGCAGACCTTCGGCAGCCGTTCCTACGCTCCGAAAATTTTTTTCGAGTTTCACATACCTATCTTCAAACGACGATTCCCAAGCAACTAAAAGAGTCTAATGATCGCAATCACTTTCAGAATCTGCCAAATATATTCTAGTTTCATAATAAAACCATCGGGAATTTTGAACGGTGAACCATTTGGCCAGGGGGGCCTTTTTACGCAGACCTTCGGCAGCCGTTCCTAAGCTCTCAAAATTTTTTTCGAGTTTCACATACCTATCTTCAAACGACGATTCCCAAGAAACTAAAAGAGTCTAATGATCGCAATCACTTTCAGAATCTGCCAAATATATTCTAGTTTCATAATAAAACCATCGGGAATTTTGCACGGTGAACCATTTCGCCAGGGGGGCCTTTTTACGCAGACCTTCGGCAGCCGTTCCTACGCTCCGAATATTTTTTTCGAGTTTCACATACCTATCTTCAAACGACGATTCCCAAGCAGCTAAAAGAGTCTAATGATCGCAATCACTTTCAGAATCTGCCAAATATATTCTAGTTTCATAATAAAACCATCGGGAATTTTGCACGGTGAACCATTTGGCCAGGGGGGCCTTTTTACGCAGACCTTCGGCAGCCGTTCCTACGCTCCGAAAATTTTTTTCGAGTTTCACATACCTATCTTCAAACGACGATTCCCAAGCAACTAAAAGAGTCTAATGATCGCAATCACTTTCAGAATCTGCCAAATATATTCTAGTTTCATAATAAAACCATCGGGAATTTTGCACGGTGAACCATTTGGCCAGGGGGGCCTTTTTACGCAGACCTTCGGCAGCCGTTCCTATGCTCTCAAAATTTTTTTCGAGTTTCACATACCTATCTTCAAATGACGATTCCCAAGCAACTAAAAGAGTCTAATGATCGCAATCACTTTCAGAATCTGCCAAATATATTCTAGTTTCATAATAAAACCATCGGGAATTTTGCACGGTGAACCATTTGGCCAGGTGGGCCTTTTTACACAGACTTTCGGCAGCCGTTCCTACGCTCCGAAAATTTTTTTCGAGTTTCACATACCTATCTTCAAACGACGATTCCCAAGACACTAAAAGCGTCTAATGATCGCAATCACTTTCAGAATCTGCCAAATATATTCTAGTTTCATAATAAAACCATCGGGAATTTTGCATGGTGAAACATTTGGCCAGGGGGGCCTTTTTACGCAGACCTTCGGCAGCCGTTCCTACGCTCTCAAAATTTTGTTCGAGTTTCACATACCTATCTTCAAACGACGATTCCCAAGCAACTAAAAGAGTCTAATGATCGCAATCACTTTCAGAATCTGCCAAATATATTCTAGTTTCATAATAAAACCATCGGGAATTTTGCACGGTGAACCATTTGGCCAGGGGGGCCTTTTTACGCAGACCTTCGGCAGCCGTTCCTACGCTCCGAAAATTTTTTTCGAGTTTCACATACCTATCTTCAAACGACGATTCCCAAGCAACTAAAAGAGTCTAATGATCGCAATCACTTTCAGAATCTGCCAAATATATTCTAGTTTCATAATAAAACCATCGGGAATTTGGCACGGTGAACCATTTGGCCAGGGGGGCCTTTTTACGCAGACCTTCGGCATCCGTTCCTACGCTCTCAAAATTTTTTTCGAGTTTCACATACCTATCTTCAAACGACGATTCCCAAGCAACTAAAAGAGTCTAATGATCGCAATCACTTTCAGAATCTGCCAAATATATTCTAGTTTCATAATAAAACCATCGGGAATTTTGCACGGTGAACCATTTGGCCAGGGGGCCTTTTTACGCAGACCTTCGGCAGCCGTTCCTACGCTCCGAAAATTTTTTTCGAGTTTCACATACCTATCTTCAAACGACGATTCCTAAGACACTAAAAGAGTCTAATGATCGCAATCACTTTCAGAATCTGCCAAATATATTCTAGTTTCATAATAAAACCATCGGGAATTTTGCACGGTGAACCATTTGGCCAGGGGGGCCTTTTTACGCAGACCTTCGGCAGCCGTTCCTACGCTCCGAAAATTTTTTTCGAGTTTCACATACCTATCTTCAAACGACGATTCCCAAGCAACTAAAAGAGTCTAATGATCGCAATCACTTTCAGAATCTGCCAAATATATTCTAGTTTCATAATAAAACCATCGGGAATTTTGCACGGTGAACCATTTGGCCAGGGGGGCCTTTTTACGCAGACCTTCGGCAGCCGTTCCTACGCTCTCAAAATTTTTTTCGAGTTTCACATACCTATCTTCAAACGACGATTCCCAAGCAACTAAAAGAGTCTAATGATCGCAATCACTTTCAGAATCTGCCAAATATATTCTAGTTTCATAATAAAACCATCGGGAATTTTGCACGGTGAACCATTTGGCCAGGAGGGCCTTCTTACGCAGACCTTCGGCAGCCGTTCCTACGCTCCGAAAATTTTTTTCGAGTTTCACATACCTATCTTCAAACGACGATTCCCAAGCGACTAAAAGAGTCTAATGATCGCAATCACTTTCAGAATCTGCCAAATATATTCTAGTTTCATAATAAAACCATCGGGAATTTTGCACGGTGAACCATTTGGCCAGGGGAGCCTTTTTACGCAGACCTTCGGCAGCCGTTCCTACGCTCTCAAAATTTTTTTCGAGTTTCACATACCTATCTTCAAACGACGATTCCCAAGCAACTAAAAGAGTCTAATGATCGCAATCACTTTCAGAATCTGCCAAATATATTCTAGTTTCATAATAAAACCATCGGGAATTTTGCACGGTAAACCATTTGGCCAGGGGGGCCTTTTTACGCAGACCTTCGGCAGCCGTTCCTACGCTCCGAAAATTTTTTTCGAGTTTCACATACCTATCTTCAAACGACGATTCCCAAGCAACTAAAAGAGTCTAATGATCGCAATCACTTTCAGAATCTGCCAAATATATTCTAGTTTCATAATAAAACCATCGGGAATTTTGCACGGTGAACCATTTGGCCAGGGGGGCCTTTTTACGCAGACCTTCGGCAGCCGTTCCTACGCTCCGAAAATTTTTTTCGAGTTTCACATACCTATCTTCAAACGACGATTCCCAAGCAGCTAAAAGAGTCTAATGATCGCAATCACTTTCAGAATCTGCCAAATATATTCTAGTTTCATAATAAAACCATCGGGAATTTTGCACGGTGAACCATTTGGCCAGGGGGGCCTTTTTACGCAGACCTTCGGCAGCCGTTCCTACGCTCCGAAAATGTTTTTCGAGTTTCACATACCTATCTTCAAACGACGATTCCCAAGCAACTAAAAGAGTCTAATGATCGCAATCACTTTCAGAATCTGCCAAATATATTCTAGTTTCATAATAAAACCATCGGGAATTTTGCACGGTGAACCATTTGGCCAGGGGGGCCTTTTTACGCAGACCTTCGGCAGCCGTTCCTAGGCTCTCAAAATTTTTTTCGAGTTTCACATACCTATCTTCAAATGACGATTCCTAAGCAACTAAAAGAGTCTAATGATCGCAATCACTTTCAGAATCTGCCAAATATATTCTAGTTTCATAATAAAACCATCGGGAATTTTGCACGGTGAACCATTTGGCCAGGTGGGCCTTTTTACGCAGACCTTCGGCAGCCGTTCCTACGCTCCGAAAATTTTTTTCGAGTTTCACATACCTATCTTCAAACGACGATTCCCAAGACACTAAAAGAGTCTAATGATCGCAATCACTTTCAGAATCTGCCAAATATATTCTAGTTTCATAATAAAACCATCGGGAATTTTGCACGGTAAACCATTTGGCCAGGGGGGCCTTTTTACGCAGACCTTCGGCAGCCGTTCCTACGCTCTCAAAATTTTGTTCGAGTTTCACATACCTATCTTCAAACGACGATTCCCAAGCAACTAAAAGAGTCTAATGATCGCAATCACTTTCAGAATCTGCCAAATATATTCTAGTTTCATAATAAAACCATCGGGAATTTTGCACGGTGAACCATTTGGCCAGGGGGGCCTTTTTACGCAGACCTTCGGCAGCCGTTCCTACGCTCCGAAAATTTTTTTCGAGTTTCACATACCTATCTTCAAACGACGATTCCCAAGCAACTAAAAGAGTCTAATGATCACAATCACTTTCAGAATCTGCCAAAAATACTCTAGTTTCATAATAAAACCATCGGGAATTTTGCACGGTGAACCATTTGGCCAGGGGGGCCTTTTTACGCAGACCTTCGGCAGCCGTTCCTACGCTCTCAAAATTTTTTTCGAGTTTCACATACCTATCTTCAAACGACGATTCCCAAGCAACTAAAAGAGTCTAATGATCGCAATCACTTTCAGAATCTGCCAAATATATTCTAGTTTCATAATAAAACCATCGGGAATTTGGCACGGTGAACCATTTGGCCAGGGGGGCCTTTTTATGCAGACCTTCGGCAGCCGTTCCTACGCTCCGAAAATTTTTTTCGAGTTTCACATACCTATCTTCAAACGACGATTCCCAAGCAACTAAAAGAGTCTAATGATCGCAATCACTTTCAGAATCTGCCAAATATATTCTAGTTTCATAATAAAACCATCGGGAATTTTGCACTGTGAACCATTTGGCCAGGGGGGCCTTTTTACGCAGACCTTCGGCAGCCGTTCCTACGCTCTCAAATTTTTTTTCGAGTTTCACATACCTATCTTCAAACGACGATTCCCAAGCAACTAAAAGAGTATAATGATCGCAATCACTTTCAGAATCTGCCAAATATATTCTAGTTTCATAATAAAACCATCGGGAATTTTGCACGGTGAACCATTTGGCCAGGGGGGCCTTTTTACGCAGACCTTCGGCAGCCGTTCCTACGCTCCGAAAAATTTTTTCGAGTTTCACTTACCTATCTTCAAACGACGATTCCCAAGCAACTAAAAGAGTCTAATGATCGCAATCACTTTCAGAATCTGCCAAATATATTCTAGTTTTATAATAAAACCATCGGGAATTTTGCACGGTGAACCATTTGGCCAGGGGGGGCTTTTTACGCAGACCTTCGGCATCCGTTCCTACGCTCTCAAAATTTTTTTCGAGTTTCACATACCTATCTTCAAACGACGATTCCCAAGCAACTAAAAGAGTCTAATGATCGCAATCACTTTCAGAATCTGCCAAATATATTCTAGTTTCATAATAAAACCATCGGGAATTTTGCACGGTGAACCATTTGGCCAGGGGGCCTTTTTACGCAGACCTTCGGCAGCCGTTCCTACGCTCCGAAAATTTTTTTCGAGTTTCACATACCTATCTTCAAACGACGATTCCTAAGACACTAAAAGAGTCTAATGATCGCAATCACTTTCAGAATCTGCCAAATATATTCTAGTTTCATAATAAAACCATCGGGAATTTTGCACGGTGAACCATTTGGCCAGGGGGGGCTTTTTACGCAGACCTTCGGCAGCCGTTCCTACGCTCTCAAAAATTTTTTCGAGTTTCACGTACCTATCTTCAAACGACGATTCCCAAGCAACTAAAAGAGTCTAATGATCGCAATCACTTTCAGAATCTGCCAAATATATTCTAGTTTCATAATAAAACCATCGGGAATTTTGCACGGTGAACCATTTGGCCAGGGGGGCCTTTTTACGCAGACCTTCGGCAGCCGTTCCTACGCTCCGAAAATTTTTTTCGAGTTTCACATACCTATCTTCAAACGACGATTCCCAAGCAACTAAAAGAGTCTAATGATCGCAATCACTTTCAGAATCTGCCAAATATATTCTAGTTTCATAATAAAACCATCGGGAATTTTGCACGGTGAACCATTTGGCCAGGGGGGCCTTTTTACGCAGACCTTCGGCAGCCGTTCCTACGCTCTCAAAATTTTTTTCGAGTTTCACATACCTATCTTCAAACGACGATTCCCAAGCAACTAAAAGAGTCTAATGATCGCAATCACTTTCAGAATCTGCCAAATATATTCTAGTTTCATAATAAAACCATCGGGAATTTTGCACGGTGAACCATTTGGCCAGGAGGGCCTTCTTACGCAGACCTTCGGCAGCCGTTCCTACGCTCCGAAATTTTTTTTCGAGTTTCACATACCTATCTTCAAACGACGATTCCCAAGCGACTAAAAGAGTCTAATGATCGCAATCACTTTCAGAATCTGCTAAATATATTCTAGTTTCATAATAAAACCATCGGGAATTTTGCACGGTGAACCATTTGGCCAGGGGAGCCTTTTTACGCAGACCTTCGGCAGCCGTTCCTACGCTCTCAAAATTTTTTTCGAGTTTCACATACCTATCTTCAAACGACGATTCCCAAGCAACTAAAAGAGTCTAATGATCGCAATCACTTTCAGAATCTGCCAAATATATTCTAGTTTCATAATAAAACCATCGGGAATTTTGCACGGTGAACCATTTGGCCAGGGGGGCCTTTTTACGCAGACCTTCGGCAGCCGTTCCTACGCTCCGAAAATTTTTTTCGAGTTTCACATACCTATCTTCAAACGACGATTCCCAAGCAACTAAAAAAGTCTAATGATCGCAATCACTTTCAGAATCTGCCAAATATATTCTAGTTTCATAATAAAACCATCGGGAATTTTGCACGGTGAACCATTTGGCCAGGGGGGCCTTTTTACACAGACCTTCGGCAGTCGTTCCTACGCTCTCAAAATTTTTTTCGAGTTTCACATACCTATCATCAAACGACGATTCCCAAGCAACTAAAAGAGTCTAATGATCGCAATCACTTTCAGAATCTGCCAAATATATTCTAGTTTCATAATAAAACCATCGGGAATTTTGCACGGTGAACCATTTGGCCAGGAGGGCCTTTTTCCACAGACCTTCGGCAGCCGTTCCTACGCTCCGAAAATTTTTTTCGAGTTTCACATACCTATCTTCAAACGACGATTCCCAAGCGACTAAAAGAGTCTAATGATCGCAATCACTTTCAGAATCTGCCAAATATATTCTAGTTTCATAATAAAACCATCGGGAATTTTACACGGTGAACCATTTGGCCAGGGGGGCCTTTTTACGCAGACCTTCGGCAGCCGTTCCTACGCTCTCAAAATTTTTTTCGAGTTTCACATACCTATCTTCAAACGACGATTCCCAAGCGACTAAAAGAGTCTAATGATCGCAATCACTTTCAGAATCTTCCAAATATATTCTAGTTTCATAATAAAACCATCGGGAATTTTGCACGGTTAACCATTTGGCCAGGGGGGCCTTTTTACGCAGACCTTCGGCAGCCGTTCCTACGCTCCGAAAATGTTTTTCGAGTTTCACATACCTATCTTCAAACGACGATTCCCAAGCAACTAAAAGAGTCTAATGATCGCAATCACTTTCAGAATCTGCCAAATATATTCTACTTTCATAATAAAACCATCGGGAATTTTGCACGGTAAACCATTTGGCCAGGGGGGCCTTTTTACACAGACCTTCGGCAGCCGTTCCTACGCTCTCAAAATTTTTTTCGAGTTTCACATACCTATCATCAAACGACGATTCCCAAGCAACTAAAAGAGTCTAATGATCGCAATCACTTTCAGAATCTGCCAAATATATTCTAGTTTCATAATAAAACCATCGGGAATTTTGCACGGTGAACCATTTGGCCAGGGGGGCCTTTTTACGCAGACCTTCGGCAGCCGTTCCTACGCTCTCAAAATTTTTTTCGAGTTTCACATACCTATCTTCAAACGATGATTCCCAAGCAACTAAAAGAGTCTAATGATCGCAATCACTTTCAGAATCTGCCAAATATATTCTAATTTCATAATAAAACCATCGGGAATTTTGCACGGTGAACCATTTGGCCACGGGGGCCTTTTTACGCAGACCTTCGGCAGCCGTTCCTACGTTCCGAGAATTTTTTTCGAGTTTCACATACCTATCTTCAAACGACGATTTCCAAGCAACTAAAAGAGTCTAATGATCACAATCACTTTCAGAATCTGCCAAATATATTCTAGTTTCATAATAAAACCATCGGGAATTTTGCACGGTGAACCATTTGGCCAGGGGGGCCTTTTTACGCAGACCTTCGGCAGCCGTTCCTACGCTCTCAAAATTTTTTTCGAGTTTCACATACCTATCTTCAAACGACGATTCCCAAGCAACTAAAAGAGTCTAATGATCGCAATCACTTTCAGAATCTGCCAAATATATTCTAGTTTCATAATAAAACCATCGGGAATTTTGCACGGTGAACCATTTGGCCAGGGGGGCCTTTTTACTCAGACCTTCGGCAGCCGTTCCTACGCTCCGAAAATTTTTTTCGAGTTTCACATACCTATCTTCAAACGACGATTCCCAAGCGACTAAAAGAGTCTAATGATCGCAATCACTTTCAGAATCTGCCAAATATATTCTAGTTTCATAATAAAACCATCGGGAATTTTGCACGGTGAACCATTTGGCCAGGGGGGCCTTTTTACGCAGACCTTCGGCAGCCGTTCCTACGCTCTCAAAATTTTTTTCGAGTTTCACATACCTATCTTCAAACGACGATTCCCAAGCAACTAAAAGAGTCTAATGATCGCAATCACTTTCAGAATCTGCCAAATATATTCTAGTTTCATAATAAAACCATCGGGAATTTTGCACGGTGAACCATTTGGCCAGGGGGGCCTTTTTACGCAGACCTTCGGCAGCCGTTCCTACGCTCCGAAAATTTTTTTCGAGTTTCACATACCTATCTTCAAACGACGATTCCCAAGCAACTAAAAGAGTCTAATGATCGCAATCACTTTCAGAATCTGCCAAATATATTCTAGTTTCATAATAAAACCATCGGGAATTTTGCACGGTGAACCATTTGGCCAGGGGGGCCTTTTTACACAGACCTTCGGCAGCCGTTCCTACGCTCTCAAAATTTTTTTCGAGTTTCACATACCTATCATCAAACGACGATTCCCAAGCAACTAAAAGAGTCTAATGATCGCAATCACTTTCAGAATCTGCCAAATATATTCTAGTTTCATAATAAAACCATCGGGAATTTTGCACGGTGAAACATTTGGCCAGGGGGGCCTTTTTACGCAGACCTTCGGCAGCCGTTCCTACGCTCTCAAAATTTTTTTCGAGTTTCACATACCTATCTTCAAACGACGATTCCCAAGCAACTAAAAGAGTCTAATGATCGCAATCACTTTCAGAATCTGCCAAATATATTCTAGTTTCATAATAAAACCATCGGGAATTTTGCACGGTGAACCATTTGGCCAGGGGGGCCTTTTTACGCAGACCTTCGGCAGCCGTTCCTACGCTCCGAAAATTTTTTTCGAGTTTCACATACCTATCTTCAAACGACGATTCCCAAGCAACTAAAAGAGTCTAATGATCACAATCACTTTCAGAATCTGCCAAATATATTCTAGTTTCATAATAAAACCATCGGGAATTTTGCACGGTGAACCATTTGGCCAGGGGGGCCTTTTTATGCAGACCTTCGGCAGCCGTTCCTACGCTCTCAAAATTTTTTTCGAGTTTCACATACCTATCTTCAAACGACGATTCCCAAGCAACTAAAAGAGTCTAATGATCGCAATCACTTTCAGAATCTGCCAAATATATTCTAGTTTCATAATAAAACCATCGGGAATTTTGCACGGTGAACCATTTGGCCAGGGGGGCCTTTTTACGCAGACCTTCGGCAGCCGTTCCTACGCTCCGAAAATTTTTTTCGAGTTTCACATACCTATCTTCAAACGACGATTCCCAAGCAACTAAAAGAGTTTAATGATCGCAATCACTTTCAGAATCTGCCAAATATATTCTAGTTTCATAATAAAACCATCGGGAATTTTGCACGGTGAACCATTTGGCCAGGGGGGCCTTTTTACGCAGACCTTCGGCAGCCGTTCCTACGCTCTCAAAATTTTTTTCGAGTTTCACATACCTATCTTCAAACGACGATTCCCAAGCATCTAAAAGAGTATAATGATCGCAATCTCTTTCCGAATCTGCCAAATATATTCTAGTTTCATAATAAAACCATCGGGAATTTTGCACGGTGAACCATTTGGCCAGGGGGGCCTTTTTACGCAGACCTTCGGCAGCCGTTCCTACGCTCCAAAAATTTTTCTCGAGTTTCACATACCTATCTTCAAACGACGATTCCCAAGCAACTAAAAGAGTCTAATGATCGCAATCACTTTCAGAATCTGCCAAATATATTCTAGTTTCATAATAAAACCATCGGGAATTTTGCACGGTGAACCATTTGGCCAGGGGGGCCTTTTTACGCAGACCTTCGGCAGCCGTTCCTACGCTCTCAAAAATTTTTTCGAGTTTCACATACCTATCTTCAAACGACGATTCCCAAGCAGCTAAAAGAGTCTAATGATCGCAATCACTTTCAGAATCTGCCAAATATATTCTTGTATCATAATAAAACCATCGGGAATTTTGCACGGTGAACCATTTGGCCAGGGGGGCCTTTTTACGCAGACCTTCGGCAGCCGTTCCTACGCTCCGAAAATTTTTTTCGAGTTTCACATACCTATCTTCAAACGACGATTCCTAAGACACTAAAAGAGTCTAATGATCGCAATCACTTTCAGAATCTGCCAAATATATTCTAGTTTCATAATAAAACCATCGGGAATTTTGCACGGTGAACCATTTGGCCAGGGGGGCCTTTTTACGCAGACCTTCGGCAGCCGTTCCTACGCTCTCAAAATTTTTTTCGAGTTTCACATACCTATCTTCAAACGACGATTCCCAAGCAACTAAAAGAGTCTAATTATCGCAATCACTTTCAGAATCTGCCAAATATATTCTAGTTTCATAATAAAACCATCGGGAATTTTGCACGGTGAACCATTTGGCCAGGGGGGCCTTTTTACGCAGACCTTCGGCAGCCGTTCCTACGCTCCGAAAATTTTTTTCGAGTTTCACATACCTATCTTCAAACGACGATTCCGAAGCAACTAAAAGAGTCTAATGATCGCAATCACTTTCAGAATCTGTCAAATATATTCTAGTTTCATAATAAAACCATCGGGAATTTTGCACGGTGAACCATTTGGCCAGGGGGGCCTTTTTACGCAGACCTTCGGCAGCCGTTCCTACGCTCTCAAAATTTTTTTCGAGTTTCACATACCTATCTTCAAACGACGATTCCCAAGCAACTAAAAGAGTCTAATGATCGCAATCACTTTCAGAATCTGCCAAATATATTCTAGTTTCATAATAAAACCATCGGGAATTTTGCACGGTGAACCATTTGGCCAGGGGGGCCTTTTTACGCAGACCTTCGGCAGCCGTTCCTACGCTCCGAAAATTTTTTTCGAGTTTCACATACCTATCTTCAAACGACGATTCCCAAGCAACTAAAAGAGTCTAATGATCGCAATCACTTTCAGAATCTGCCAAATATATTCTAGTTTCATAATAAAACCATCGGGAATTTTGCACGGTGAACCATTTGGCCAGGGGGGCCTTTTTACGCAGACCTTCGGCAGCCGTTCCTACGCTCTCAAAATTTTTTTCGAGTTTCACATACCTATCTTCAAACGACGATTCCTAAGCAACTAAAAGAGTCTAATGATCGCAATCACTTTCAGAATCTGCCAAATATATTCTAGTTTCATAATAAAACCATCGGGAATTTTGCACGGTGAACCATTTGGCCAGGGGGGCCTTTTTACGCAGACCTTCGGCAGCCGTTCCTACGCTCTCAAAATTTTTTTCGAGTTTCACATACCTATCTTCAAACGACGATTCCCAAGCAACTAAAAGAGTCTAATGATCGCAATCACTTTCAGAATCTGCCAAATATATTCTAGTTTCATAATAAAACCATCGGGAATTTTGCACGGTGAACCATTTGGCCAGGGGGGCCTTTTTACGCAGACCTTCGGCAGCCGTTCCTACGCTCCGAAAATTTTTTTCGAGTTTCACATACCTATCTTCAAACGACGATTCCCAAGCAACTAAAAGAGTCTAATGATCACAATCACTTTCAGAATCTGCCAAATATATTCTAGTTTCATAATAAAACCATCGGGAATTTTGCACGGTGAACCATTTGGCCAGGGGGGCCTTTTTATGCAGACCTTCGGCAGCCGTTCCTACGCTCTCAAAATTTTTTTCGAGTTTCACATACCTATCTTCAAACGACGATTCCCAAGCAACTAAAAGAGTCTAATGATCGCAATCACTTTCAGAATCTGCCAAATATATTCTAGTTTCATAATAAAACCATCGGGAATTTTGCACGGTGAACCATTTGGCCAGGGGGGCCTTTTTACGCAGACCTTCGGCAGCCGTTCCTACGCTCCGAAAATTTTTTTCGAGTTTCACATACCTATCTTCAAACGACGATTCCCAAGCAACTAAAAGAGTTTAATGATCGCAATCACTTTCAGAATCTGCCAAATATATTCTAGTTTCATAATAAAACCATCGGGAATTTTGCACGGTGAACCATTTGGCCAGGGGGGCCTTTTTACGCAGACCTTCGGCAGCCGTTCCTACGCTCTCAAAATTTTTTTCGAGTTTCACATACCTATCTTCAAACGACGATTCCCAAGCATCTAAAAGAGTATAATGATCGCAATCTCTTTCCGAATCTGCCAAATATATTCTAGTTTCATAATAAAACCATCGGGAATTTTGCACGGTGAACCATTTGGCCAGGGGGGCCTTTTTACGCAGACCTTCGGCAGCCGTTCCTACGCTCCAAAAATTTTTCTCGAGTTTCACATACCTATCTTCAAACGACGATTCCCAAGCAACTAAAAGAGTCTAATGATCGCAATCACTTTCAGAATCTGCCAAATATATTCTAGTTTCATAATAAAACCATCGGGAATTTTGCACGGTGAACCATTTGGCCAGGGGGGCCTTTTTACGCAGACCTTCGGCAGCCGTTCCTACGCTCTCAAAAATTTTTTCGAGTTTCACATACCTATCTTCAAACGACGATTCCCAAGCAGCTAAAAGAGTCTAATGATCGCAATCACTTTCAGAATCTGCCAAATATATTCTTGTATCATAATAAAACCATCGGGAATTTTGCACGGTGAACCATTTGGCCAGGGGGGCCTTTTTACGCAGACCTTCGGCAGCCGTTCCTACGCTCCGAAAATTTTTTTCGAGTTTCACATACCTATCTTCAAACGACGATTCCTAAGACACTAAAAGAGTCTAATGATCGCAATCACTTTCAGAATCTGCCAAATATATTCTAGTTTCATAATAAAACCATCGGGAATTTTGCACGGTGAACCATTTGGCCAGGGGGGCCTTTTTACGCAGACCTTCGGCAGCCGTTCCTACGCTCTCAAAATTTTTTTCGAGTTTCACATACCTATCTTCAAACGACGATTCCCAAGCAACTAAAAGAGTCTAATTATCGCAATCACTTTCAGAATCTGCCAAATATATTCTAGTTTCATAATAAAACCATCGGGAATTTTGCACGGTGAACCATTTGGCCAGGGGGGCCTTTTTACGCAGACCTTCGGCAGCCGTTCCTACGCTCCGAAAATTTTTTTCGAGTTTCACATACCTATCTTCAAACGACGATTCCGAAGCAACTAAAAGAGTCTAATGATCGCAATCACTTTCAGAATCTGTCAAATATATTCTAGTTTCATAATAAAACCATCGGGAATTTTGCACGGTGAACCATTTGGCCAGGGGGGCCTTTTTACGCAGACCTTCGGCAGCCGTTCCTACGCTCTCAAAATTTTTTTCGAGTTTCACATACCTATCTTCAAACGACGATTCCCAAGCAACTAAAAGAGTCTAATGATCGCAATCACTTTCAGAATCTGCCAAATATATTCTAGTTTCATAATAAAACCATCGGGAATTTTGCACGGTGAACCATTTGGCCAGGGGGGCCTTTTTACGCAGACCTTCGGCAGCCGTTCCTACGCTCCGAAAATTTTTTTCGAGTTTCACATACCTATCTTCAAACGACGATTCCCAAGCAACTAAAAGAGTCTAATGATCGCAATCACTTTCAGAATCTGCCAAATATATTCTAGTTTCATAATAAAACCATCGGGAATTTTGCACGGTGAACCATTTGGCCAGGGGGGCCTTTTTACGCAGACCTTCGGCAGCCGTTCCTACGCTCTCAAAATTTTTTTCGAGTTTCACATACCTATCTTCAAACGACGATTCCTAAGCAACTAAAAGAGTCTAATGATCGCAATCACTTTCAGAATCTGCCAAATATATTCTAGTTTCATAATAAAACCATCGGGAATTTTGCACGGTGAACCATTTGGCCAGGGGGGCCTTTTTACGCAGACCTTCGGCAGCCGTTCCTACGCTCCGAAAATTTTTTTCGAGTTTCACATACCTATCTTCAAACGACGATTCCCAAGCAACTAAAAGAGTCTAATGATCGCAATCACTTTCAGAATCTGCCAAATATATTCTAGTTTCATAATAAAACCATCGGGAATTTTGCACGGTGAACCATTTGGCCAGGGGGGCCTTTTTACGCAGACCTTCGGCAGCCGTTCCTACGCTCTCAAAATTTTTTTCGAGTTTCACATACCTATCTTCAAACGACGATTCCCAAGCAACTAAAAGAGTCTAATGATCGCAATCACTTTCAGAATCTGCCAAATATATTCTAGTATCATAATAAAACCATCGGGAATTTTGAACGGTGAACCATTTGGCCAGGGGGGCCTTTTTACGCAGACCTTCGGCAGCCGTTCCTACGCTCCGAAAATTTTTTTCGAGTTTCACATACCTATCTTCAAACGACGATTCCCAAGCAACTAAAAGAGTCTAATGATCACAATCACTTTCAGAATCTGCCAAATATATTCTAGTTTCATAATAAAACCATCGGGAATTTTGCACGGTGAACCATTTGGCCAGGCGGGCCTTTTTACGCAGACCTTCGGCAGCCGTTCCTACGCTCTCAAAATTTTTTTCGAGTTTCACATACCTATCTTCAAACGACGATTCCCAAGCAACTAAAAGAGTCTAATGATCGCAATCACTTTCAGAATCTGCCAAATATATTCTAGTTTCATAATAAAACCATCGGGAATTTTGCACGGTGAACCATTTGGCCAGGGGGGCCTTTTTACGCAGACCTTCGGCAGCCGTTCCTACGCTCCGAAAATTTTTTTCGAGTTTCACAAACCTATCTTCAAACGACGATTCCCAAGCAACTAAAAGAGTTTAATGATCGCAATCACTTTCAGAATCTGCCAAATATATTCTAGTTTCATAATAAAACCATCGGGAATTTTGCACGGTGAACCATTTGGCCAGGGGGGCCTTTTTACGCAGACCTTCGGCAGCCGTTCCTACGCTCTCAAAATTTTTTTCGAGTTTCACATACCTATCTTCAAACGACGATTCCCAAGCATCTAAAAGAGTATAATGATCGCAATCACTTTCAGAATCTGCCAAATATATTCTAGTTTCATAATAAAACCATCGGGAATTTTGCACGGTGAACCATTTGGCCAGGGGGGCCTTTTTACGCAGACCTTCGGCAGCCGTTCCTACGCTCTCAAAATTTTTTTCGAGTTTCACATACCTATCTTCAAACGACGATTCCCAAGCAACTAAAAGAGTCTAATGATCGCAATCACTTTCAGAATCTGCCAAATATATTCTAGTTTCATAATAAAACCATCGGGAATTTTGCACGGTGAACCATTTGGCCAGGGGGGCCTTTTTACGCAGACCTTCGGCAGCCGTTCCTACGCTCCGAAAATTTTTTTCGAGTTTCACATACCTATCTTCAAACGACGATTCCCAAGCAACTAAAAGAGTCTAATGATCACAATCACTTTCAGAATCTGCCAAATATATTCTAGTTTCATAATAAAACCATCGGGAATTTTGCACGGTGAACCATTTGGCCAGGCGGGCCTTTTTACGCAGACCTTCGGCAGCCGTTCCTACGCTCTCAAAATTTTTTTCGAGTTTCACATACCTATCTTCAAACGACGATTCCCAAGCTACTAAAAGAGTCTAATGATCGCAATCACTTTCAGAATTTGCCAAATATATTCTAGTTTCATAATAAAACCATCGGGAATTTTGCACGGTGAACCATTTGGCCAGGGGGGCCTTTTTACGCAGACCTTCGGCAGCCGTTCCTACGCTCCGAAAATTTTTTTCGAGTTTCACAAACCTATCTTCAAACGACGATTCTCAAGCAACTAAAAGAGTTTAATGATCGCAATCACTTTCAGAATCTGCCAAATATATTCTAGTTTCATAATAAAACCATCGGGAATTTTGCACGGTGAACCATTTGGCCAGGGGGGCCTTTTTACGCAGACCTTCGGCAGCCGTTCCTACGCTCTCAAAATTTTTTTCGAGTTTCACATACCTATCTTCAAACGACGATTCCCAAGCATCTAAAAGAGTCTAATGATCGCAATCACTTTCAGAATCTGCCAAATATATTCTAGTTTCATAATAAAACCATCGGGAATTTTGCACGGTGAACCATTTGGCCAGGGGGGCCTTTTTACGCAGACCTTCGGCAGCCGTTCCTACGCTCTCAAAATTTTTTTCGAGTTTCACATACCTATCTTCAAACGACGATTCCCAAGCAACTAAAAGAGTCTAATGATCGCAATCACTTTCAGAATCTGCCAAATATATTCTACTTTCATAATAA
This sequence comes from Salticus scenicus, assembly GCA_963930645.1. NCBI lineage: Eukaryota > Metazoa > Arthropoda > Arachnida > Araneae > Salticidae > Salticus > Salticus scenicus. Next base: position 87,473 of record CAWVNO010002600.1, on the reverse strand, counting down.
AACCATCGGGAAATTTGCACGGTGAACCATTTGGCCAGGCGGGCCTTTTTACGCAGACCTTCGGCAGCCGTTCCTACGCTCCGAAAATTTTTTTCGAGTTTCACATACCTATCTTCAAACGACGATTCCCAAGCAACTAAAAGAGTCTAAAGATCACAATCACTTTCAGAATCTGCCAAATATATTCTAGTTTCATAATAAAACCATCGGGAATTTTGCACGGTGAACCATTTGGCCAGGCGGGCCTTTTTACGCAGACCTTCGGCAGCCGTTCCTACGCTCTCAAAATTTTTTTCGAGTTTCACATACCTATCTTCAAACGACGATTCCCAAGCAACTAAAAGAGTCTAATGATCGCAATCACTTTCAGAATCTTCCAAATATATTCTAGTTTCATAATAAAACCATCGGGAATTTTGCACGGTGAACCATTTGGCCAGGGGGGCCTTTTTACGCAGACCTTCGGCAGCCGTTCCTACGCTCCGAAAATTTTTTTCGAGTTTCACAAACCTATCTTCAAACGACGATTCCCAAGCAACTAAAAGAGTTTAATGATCGCAATCACTTTCAGAATCTGCCAAATATATTCTAGTTTCATAATAAAACCATCGGGAATTTTGCACGGTGAACCATTTGGCCAGGGGGGCCTTTTTACGCAGACCTTCGTCAGCCGTTCCTACGCTCTCAAAATTTTTTTCGAGTTTCACATACCTATCTTCAAACGACGATTCCCAAGCATCTAAAAGAGTATAATGATCGCAATCACTTTCAGAATCTGCCAAATATATTCTAGTTTCATAATAAAACCATCGGGAATTTTGCACGGTGAACCATTTGGCCAGGGGGGCCTTTTTACGCAGACCTTCGGCAGCCGTTCCTACGCTCCGAAATTTTTTTTCGAGTTTCACATACCTATCTTCAAACGACGATTCCCAAGCAACTAAAAGAGTCTAATGATCGCAATCACTTTCAGAATCTGCCAAATATATTCTAGTTTCATAATAAAACCATCGGGAATTTTGCACGGTGAACCATTTGGCCAGGGGGGCCTTTTTACGCAGACCTTCGGCAGCCGTTCCTACGCTCTCAAAATTTTTTTCGAGTTTCACATACCTATCTTCAAACGACGATTCCCAAGCAACTAAAAGAGTCTAATGATCGCAATCACTTTCAGAATCTGCCAAATATATTCTAGTTTCATAATAAAACCATCGGGAATTTTGCACGGTGAACCATTTGGCCAGGGGGGCCTTTTTACGCAGACCTTCGGCAGCCGTTCCTACGCTCTCAAAATTTTTTTCGAGTTTCACATACCTATCTTCAAACGACGATTCCCAAGCAACTAAAAGAGTCTAATGATCGCAATCACTTTCAGAATCTGCCAAATATATTCTAGTTTCATAATAAAACCATCGGGAATTTTGCACGGTGAACCATTTGGCCAGGGGGGCCTTTTTACGCAGACCTTCGGCAGCCGTTCCTACGCTCTCAAAATTTTTTTCGAGTTTCACATACCTATCTTCAAACGACGATTCCCAAGCAACTAAAAGAGTCTAATGATCGCAATCACTTTGAGAATCTGCCAAATATATTCTAGTTTCATAATGAAACCATCGGGAATTTTGCACGGTGAACCATTTGGCCAGGGGGGCCTTTTTACGCAGACCTTCGGCAGCCGTTCCTACGCTCCGAAAATTTTTTTCGAGTTTCACATACCTATCTTCAAACGACGATTCCCAAGCAACTAAAAGAGTCTAAAGATCACAATCACTTTCAGAATCTGCCAAATATATTCTAGTTTCATAATAAAACCATCGGGAATTTTGCACGGTGAACCATTTGGCCAGGCGGGCCTTTTTACGCAGACCTTCGGCAGCCGTTCCTACGCTCTCAAAATTTTTTTCGAGTTTCACATACCTATCTTCAAACGACGATTCCCAAGCAACTAAAAGAGTCTAATGATCGCAATCACTTTCAGAATCTGCCAAATATATTCTAGTTTCATAATAAAACCATCGGGAATTTTGCACGGTGAACCATTTGGCCAGGGGGGCCTTTTTACGCAGACCTTCGGCAGCCGTTCCTACGCTCCGAAAATTTTTTTCGAGTTTCACAAACCTATCTTCAAACGACGATTCCCAAGCAACTAAAAGAGTTTAATGATCGCAATCACTTTCAGAATCTGCCAAATATATTCTAGTTTCATAATAAAACCATCGGGAATTTTGCACGGTGAACCATTTGGCCAGGGGGGCCTTTTTACGCAGACCTTCGGCAGCCGTTCCTACGCTCTCAAAATTTTTTTCGAGTTTCACATACCTATCTTCAAACGACGATTCCCAAGCATCTAAAAGAGTATAATGATCGCAATCACTTTCAGAATCTGCCAAATATATTCTAGTTTCATAATAAAACCATCGGGAATTTTGCACGGTGAACCATTTGGCCAGGGGGGCCTTTTTACGCAGACCTTCGGCAGCCGTTCCTACGCTCCGAAATTTTTTTTCGAGTTTCACATACCTATCTTCAAACGACGATTCCCAAGCAACTAAAAGAGTCTAATGATCGCAATCACTTTCTGAATCTGCCAAATATATTCTAGTTTCATAATAAAACCATCGGGAATTTTGCACGGTGAACCATTTGGCCAGGGGGGCCTTTTTACGCAGACCTTCGGCAGCCGTTCCTACGCTCTCAAAATTTTTTTCGAGTTTCACATACCTATCTTCAAACGACGATTCCCAAGCAACTAAAAGAGTCTAATGATCGCAATCACTTTCAGAATCTGCCAAATATATTCTAGTTTCATAATAAAACCATCGGGAATTTTGCACGGTGAACCATTTGGCCAGGGGGGCCTTTTTACGCAGACCTTCGGCAGCCGTTCCTACGCTCTCAAAATTTTTTTCGAGTTTCACATACCTATCTTCAAACGACGATTCCCAAGCAACTAAAAGAGTCTAATGATCGCAATCACTTTCAGAATCTGCCAAATATATTCTAGTTTCATAATAAAACCATCGGGAATTTTGCACGGTGAACCATTTGGCCAGGGGGGCCTTTTTACGCAGACCTTCGGCAGCCGTTCCTACGCTCCGAAATTTTTTTTCGAGTTTCACATACCTATCTTCAAACGACGATTCCCAAGCAACTAAAAGAGTCTAATGATCGCAATCACTTTCAGAATCTGCCAAATATATTCTAGTTTCATAATAAAACCATCGGGAATTTTGCACGGTGAACCATTTGGCCAGGGGGGCCTTTTTACGCAGACCTTCGGCAGCCGTTCCTACGCTCTCAAAATTTTTTTCGAGTTTCACATACCTATCTTCAAACGACGATTCCCAAGCAACTAAAAGAGTCTAATGATCGCAATCACTTTCAGAATCTGCCAAATATATTCTAGTTTCATAATAAAACCATCGGGAATTTTGCACGGTGAACCATTTGGCCAGGGGGGCCTTTTTACGCAGACCTTCGGCAGCCGTTCCTACGCTCCGAAAATTTTTTTCGAGTTTCACATACCTATCTTCAAACGACGATTCCCAAGCAACTAAAAGAGTCTAATGATCGCAATCACTTTCAGAATCTGCCAAATATATTCTAGTTTCATAATAAAACCATCGGGAATTTTGCACGGTGAACCATTTGGCCAGGGGGGCCTTTTTACGCAGACCTTCGGCAGCCGTTCCTACGCTCTCAAAATTTTTTTCGAGTTTCACATACCTATCTTCAAACGACGATTCCCAAGCAACTAAAAGAGTCTAATGATCGCAATCACTTTCAGAATCTGCCAAATATATTCTAGTTTCATAATAAAACCATCGGGAATTTTGCACGGTGAACCATTTGGCCAGGGGGGCCTTTTTACGCAGACCTTCGGCAGCCGTTCCTACGCTCCGAAAATTTTTTTCGAGTTTCACATACCTATCTTCAAACGACGATTCCCAAGCAACTAAAAGAGTCTAATGATCGCAATCACTTTCAGAATCTGCCAAATATATTCTAGTTTCATAATAAAACCATCGGGAATTTTGCACGGTGAACCATTTGGCCAGGGGGGCCTTTTTACGCAGACCTTCGGCAGCCGTTCCTACGCTCTCAAAATTTTTTTCGAGTTTCACATACCTATCTTCAAACGACGATTCCCAAGCAACTAAAAGAGTCTAATGATCGCAATCACTTTCAGAATCTGCCAAATATATTCTAGTTTCATAATAAAACCATCGGGAATTTTGCACGGTGAACCATTTGGCCAGGGGGGCCTTTTTACGCAGACCTTCGGCAGCCGTTCCTACGCTCCGAAAATTTTTTTTTAGTTTCACATACCTATCTTCAAACGACGATTCCTAAGACACTAAAAGAGTCTAATGATTGCAATCACTTTCAGAATCTGCCAAATATATTCTAGTTTCATAATAAAACCATCGGGAATTTTGCACGGTGAACCATTTGGCCAGGGGGGCCTTTTTACGCAGACCTTCGGCAGCCGTTCCTACGCTCCGAAAATTTTTTTCGAGTTTCACATACCTATCTTCAAACGACGATTCCCAAGCAACTAAAAGAGTCTAATGATCGCAATCACTTTCAGAATCTGCCAAATATATTCTAGTTTCATAATAAAACCATCGGGAATTTTGCACGGTGAACCATTTGGCCAGGGGGGCCTTTTTACGCAGACCTTCGGCAGCCGTTCCTACGTTCCGAAAATTTTTTTCGAGTTTCACATACCTATCTTCAAACGACGATTCCCAAGACACTAAAAGAGTCTAATGATCGCAATCACTTTCAGAATCTGCCAAATATATTCTAGTTTCATAATAAAACCATCGGGAATTTTGCACGGTGAACCATTTGGCCAGGGGGGCCTTTTTACGCAGACCTTCGGCAGCCGTTCCTACGCTCCGAAAATTTTTTTCGAGTTTCACATACCTATCTTCAAACGACGATTCCCAAGCAACTAAAAGAGTCTAATGATCGCAATCACTTTCAGAATCTGCCAAATATATTCTAGTTTCATAATAAAACCATCGGGAATTTTGCACGGTGAACCATTTGGCCAGGGGGGCCTTTTTACGCAGACCTTCGGCAGCCGTTCCTACGCTCCGAAAATTTTTTTCGAGTTTCACATACCTATCTTCAAACGACGATTCCCAAGCAACTAAAAGTGTCTAATGATCGCAATCACTTTCAGAATCTGCCAAATATATTCTAGTTTCATAATAAAACCATCGGGAATTTTGCACGGTGAACCATTTGGCCAGAGGGGCCTTTTTACGCAGACCTTCGGCAGCCGTTCCTACGCTCTCAAATTTTTTTTCGAGTTTCACATACCTATCTTCAAACGACGATTCCCAAGCAACTAAAAGAGTCTAATGATCGCAATCACTTTCAGAATCTGCCAAATATATTCTAGTTTCATAATAAAACCATCGGGAATTTTGCTCGGTGAACCATTTGGCCAGGGGGGCCTTTTTACGCAGACCTTCGGCAGCCGTTCCTACGCTCCGAAAATTTTTTTCGAGTTTCACATACCTATCTTCAAACGACGATTCCCAAGCAACTAAAAGAGTCTAATGATCGCAATCACTTTCAGAATCTGCCAAATATATTCTAGTTTCATAATAAAACCATCGGGAATTTTGCACGGTGAACCATTTGGCCAGGGTGGCCTTTTTACGCAGACCTTCGGCAGCCGTTCCTACGCTCTCAAAATTTTTTTCGAGTTTCACATACCTATCTTCAAACGACGATTCCCAAGCAACTAAAAGAGTCTAATGATCGCAATCACTTTCAGAATCTGCCAAATATATTCTAGTTTCATAATAAAACCATCGGGAATTTTGCACGGTGAACCATTTGGCCAGGGGGGCCTTTTTACGCAGACCTTCGGCAGCCGTTCCTACGCTCCGAAAATTTTTTTCGAGTTTCACTTACCTATCTTCAAACGACGATTCCCAAGACACTAAAAGAGTCTAATGATCGCAATCACTTTCAGAATCTGCCAAATATATTCTAGTTTCATAATAAAACCATCGGGAATTTTGCACGGTGAACCATTTGGCCAGGGGGGCCTTTTTACGCAGACCTTCGGCAGCCGTTCCTACGCTCTCAAAATGTTTTTCGAGTTTCACATACCTATCTTCAAACGACGATTCCCAAGCAACTAAAAGAGCCTAATGATCGCAATCACTTTCAGAATCTGCCAAATATATTCTAGTTTCATAATAAAACCATCGGGAATTTTGCACGGTGAACCATTTGGCCAGGGGGGCCTTTTTACGCAGACCTTCGGCAGGCGTTCCTACGCTCCGAAAATTTTTTTCGAGTTTCACATACCTATCTTCAAACGACGATTCCCAAGCAACTAAAAGAGTCTAATGATCGCAATCACTTTCAGAATCTGCCAAATATATTCTAGTTTCATAATAAAACCATCGGGAATTTTGCACGGTGAACCATTTGGCCAGGGGGGCCTTTTTACGCAGACCTTCGGCAGCCTTTCCTACGCTCTCAAAATTTTTTTCGAGTTTCACATACCTATCTTCAAACGACGATTCCCAAGCAACTAAAAGAGTCTAATGATCGCAATCACTTTCAGAATCTGCCAAATATATTCTAGTTTCATAATAAAACCATCGGGAATTTTGCACGGTGAACCATTTGGCCAGGGGGGCCTTTTTACGCAGACCTTCGGCAGCCGTTCCTACGCTCCGAAAATTTTTTTCGAGTTTCACATACCTTCAAACGACGATTCCCAAGCAACTAAAAGAGTCTAATGATCGCAATCACTTTCAGAATCTGCCAAATATATTCTAGTTTCATAATAAAACCATCGGGAATTTTGCACGGTGAACCATTTGGCCAGGGGGTTCTTTTTACGCAGACCTTCGGCAGCCGTTCCTACGCTCTCAAAATTTTTTTCGAGTTTCACATACCTATCTTCAAACGACGATTCCCAAGACACTAAAAGAGTCTAATGATCGCAATCACTTTCAGAATCTGCCAAATATATTCTAGTTTCATAATAAAACCATCGGGAATTTTGCACGGTGAACCATTTGGCCAGGGGGCCTTTTTACGCAGACCTTCGGCAGCCGTTCCTACGCTCTCAAAATGTTTTTCGAGTTTCACATACCTATCTTCAAACGACGATTCCCAAGCAACTAAAAGAGTCTAATGATCGCAATCACTTTCAGAATCTGCCAAATATATTCTAGTTTCATAATAAAACCATCGGGAATTTTGCACGGTGAACCATTTGGCCAGGGGGGCCTTTTTACGCAGACCTTCGGCAGCCGTTCCTACGCTCCGAAAATTTTTTTCGAGTTTCACATACCTATCTTCAAACGACGATTCCCAAGCAACTAAAAGAGTCTAATGATCGCAATCAATTTCAGAATCTGCCAAATATATTCTAGTTTCATAATAAAACCATCGGGAATTTTGCACGGTGAACCATTTGGCCAGGGGGGCCTTTTTACGCAGACCTTCGGCAGCCGTTCCTTCGTTCCGAAAATTTTTTTCGAGTTTCACATACCTATCTTCAAACGACGATTCCCAAGACACTAAAAGAGTCTAATGATCGCAATCACTTTCAGAATCTGCCAAATATATTCTAGTTTCATAATAAAACCATCGGGAATTTTGCACGGTGAACCATTTGGCCAGGGGGGCCTTTTTACGCAGACCTTCGGCAGGCGTTCCTACGCTCCGAAAATTTTTTTCGAGTTTCACATACCTATCTTCAAACGACGATTCCCAAGCAACTAAAAGAGTCTAATGATCGCAATCACTTTCAGAATCTGCCAAATATATTCTAGTTTCATAATAAAACCATCGGGAATTTTGCACGGTGAACCATTTGGCCAGGGGGGCCTTTTTACGCAGACCTTCGGCAGCCGTTCCTACGCTCCGAAAATTTTTTTCGAGTTTCACATACCTATCTTCAAACGACGATTCCCAAGCAACTAAAAGAGTCTAATGATCGCAATCACTTTCAGAATCTGCCAAATATATTCTAGTTTCATAATAAAACCATCGGGAATTTTGCACGGTAAACCATTTGGCCAGAGGGGCCTTTTTACGCAGACCTTCGGCAGCCGTTCCTACGCTCTCAAATTTTTTTTCGAGTTTCACATACCTATCTTCAAACGACGATTCCCAAGCAACTAAAAGAGTCTAATGATCGCAATCACTTTCAGAATCTGCCAAATATATTCTAGTTTCATAATAAAACCATCGGGAATTTTGCTCGGTGAACCATTTGGCCAGGGGGGCCTTTTTACGCAGACCTTCGGCAGCCGTTCCTACGCTCCGAAAATTTTTTTCGAGTTTCACATACCTATCTTCAAACGACGATTCCCAAGCAACTAAAAGAGTCTAATGATCGCAATCACTTTCAGAATCTGCCAAATATATTCTAGTTTCATAATAAAACCATCGGGAATTTTGCACGGTGAACCATTTGGCCAGGGTGGCCTTTTTACGCAGACCTTCGGCAGCCGTTCCTACGCTCTCAAAATTTTTTTCGAGTTTCACATACCTATCTTCAAACGACGATTCCCAAGCAACTAAAAGAGTCTAATGATCGCAATCACTTTCAGAATCTGCCAAATATATTCTAGTTTCATAATAAAACCATCGGGAATTTTGCACGGTGAACCATTTGGCCAGGGGGGCCTTTTTACGCAGACCTTCGGCAGCCGTTCCTACGCTCCGAAAATTTTTTTCGAGTTTCACTTACCTATCTTCAAACGACGATTCCCAAGACACTAAAAGAGTCTAATGATCGCAATCACTTTCAGAATCTGCCAAATATATTCTAGTTTCATAATAAAACCATCGGGAATTTTGCACGGTGAACCATTTGGCCAGGGGGGCCTTTTTACGCAGACCTTCGGCAGCCGTTCCTACGCTCTCAAAATTTTTTTCGAGTTTCACATACCTATCTTCAAACGACGATTCCCAAGCAACTAAAAGAGTCTAATGATCGCAATCACTTTCAGAATCTGCCAAATATATTCTAGTTTCATAATAAAACCATCGGGAATTTTGCACGGTGAACCATTTGGCCAGGGGGGCCTTTTTACGCAGACCTTCGGCAGGCGTTTCTACGCTCCGAAAATTTTTTTCGAGTTTCACATACCTATCTTCAAACGACGATTCCCAAGCAACTAAAAGAGTCTAATGATCGCAATCACTTTCAGAATCTGCCAAATATATTCTAGTTTCATAATAAAACCATCGGGAATTTTGCACGGTGAACCATTTGGCCAGGGGGGCCTTTTTACGCAGACCTTCGGCAGCCTTTCCTACGCTCTCAAAATTTTTTTCGAGTTTCACATACCTATCTTCAAACGACGATTCCCAAGCAACTAAAAGAGTCTAATGATCGCAATCACTTTCAGAATCTGCCAAATATATTCTAGTTTCATAATAAAACCATCGGGAATTTTGCACGGTGAACCATTTGGCCAGGGGGGCCTTTTTACGCAGACCTTCGGCAGCCGTTCCTACGCTCCGAAAATTTTTTTCGAGTTTCACATACCTATCTTCAAACGACGATTCCCAAGCATCTAAAAGAGTCTAATGATCGCAATCACTTTCAGAATCTGCCAAATATATTCTAGTTTCATAATAAAACCATCGGGAATTTTGCACGGTGAACCATTTAGCCAGGGGGGCCTTTTTACGCAGACCTTCGGCAGCCGTTCCTACGCTCCGAAAATTTTTTTCGAGTTTCACATACCTTCAAACGACGATTCCCAAGCAACTAAAAGAGTCTAATGATCGCAATCACTTTCAGAATCTGCCAAATATATTCTAGTTTCATAATAAAACCATCGGGAATTTTGCACGGTGAACCATTTGGCCTGGGGGTTCTTTTTACGCAGACCTTCGGCAGCCGTTCCTACGCTCTCAAAATTTTTTTCGAGTTTCACATACCTATCTTCAAACGACGATTCCCAAGCAACTAAAAGAGTCTAATGATCGCAATCACTTTCAGAATCTGCCAAATATATTCTAGTTTCATAATAAAACCATCGGGAATTTTGCACGGTGAACCATTTGGCCAGAGGGGCCTTTTTACGCAGACCTTCGGCAGCCGTTCCTACGCTCACAAAATTTTTTTCGAGTTTCACATACCTATCTTCAAACGACGATTCCCAAGCAACTAAAAGAGTCTAATGATCGCAATCACTTTCAGAATCTGCCAAATATATTCTAGTTTCATAATAAAACCATCGGGAATTTTGCACGGTGAACCATTTGGCCAGGGGGACCTTTTTACGCAGACCTTCGGCAGCCGTTCCTACGCTCCGAAAATTTTTTTCGAGTTTCACATACCTATCTTCAAACGACGATTCCCAAGACACTAAAAGAGTCTAATGATCGCAATCACTTTCAGAATCTGCCAAATATATTCTAGTTTCATAATAAAACCATCGGGAATTTTCCACGGTGAACCATTTGGCCAGGGGGCCTTTTTACGCAGACCTTCGGCAGCCGTTCCTACGCTCTCAAAATGTTTTTCGAGTTTCACATACCTATCTTCAAACGACGATTCCCAAGCAACTAAAAGAGTCTAATGATCGCAATCACTTTCAGAATCTGCCAAATATATTCTAGTTTCATAATAAAACCATCGGGAATTTTGCACGGTGAACCATTTGGCCAGGGGGGCCTTTATACGCAGACCTTCGGCAGCCGTTCCTACGCTCTCAAAATTTTTTTCGAGTTTCACATACCTATCTTCAAACGACGATTCCCAAGCAACTAAAAGAGTCTAATGATCGCAATCACTTTCAGAATCTGCCAAATATATTCTAGTTTCATAATAAAACCATCGGGAATTTTGCACGGTGAACCATTTGGCCAGGGGGTTCTTTTTACGCAGACCTTCGGCAGCCGTTCCTACGCTCTCAAAATTTTTTTCGAGTTTCACATACCTATCTTCAAACGACGATTCCCAAGCAACTAAAAGAGTCTAATGATCGCAATCACTTTCAGAATCTGCCAAATATATTCTAGTTTCATAATAAAACCATCGGGAATTTTGCACGGTGAACCATTTGGCCAGAGGGGCCTTTTTACGCAGACCTTCGGCAGCCGTTCCTACGCTCACAAAATTCTTTTCGAGTTTCACATACCTATCTTCAAACAACGATTCCCAAGCAACTAAAAGAGTCTAATGATCGCAATCACTTTCAGAATCTGCCAAATATATTCTAGTTTCATAATAAAACCATCGGGAATTTTGCACGGTGAACCATTTGGCCAGGGGGGCCTTTTTACGCAGACATTCGGCAGCCGTTCCTACGCTCCGAAAATTTTTTTCGAGTTTCACATACCTATCTTCGAACGACGATTCCCAAGACACTAAAAGAGTCTAATGATCGCAATCACTTTCAGAATCTGCCAAATATATTCTAGTTTCATAATAAAACCATCGGGAATTTTGCACGGTGAACCATTTGGCCAGGGGGACTTTTTACGCAGACCTTCGGCAGCCGTTCCTACGCTCTCAAAATGTTTTTCGAGTTTCACATACCTATCTTCAAACGACGATTCCCAAGCAACTAAAAGAGTCTAATGATCGCAATCACTTTCAGAATCTGCCAAATATATTCTAGTTTCATAATAAAACCATCGGGAATTTTGCACGGTGAACCATTTGGCCAGGGGGGCCTTTATACGCAGACCTTCGGCAGCCGTTCCTACGCTCTCAAAATTTTTTTCGAGTTTCACATACCTATCTTCAAACGACGATTCCCAAGCAACTAAAAGAGTCTAATGATCGCAATCACTTTCAGAATCTGCCAAATATATTCTAGTTTCATAATAAAACCATCGGGAATTTTGCACGGTGAACCATTTGGCCAGGGGGGCCTTTTTACGCAGACCTTCGGCAGCCGTTCCTATGCTCCGAAAATTTTTTTCGAGTTTCACATACCTATCTTCAAACGACGATTCCCAAGCAACTAAAAGAGTCTAATGATCGCAATCACTTTCAGAATCTGCCAAATATATTCTAGTTTCATAATAAAACCATCGGGAATTTTGCACGGTGAACCATTTGGCCAGGGGGGCCTTTTTACGCAGACCTTCGGCAGCCGTTCCTACGCTCCGAAAATTTTTTTCGAGTTTCACATACCTATCTTCAAACGACGATTCCCAAGCAACTAAAAGAGTCTAATGATCGCAATCACTTTCAGAATCTGCCAAATATATTCTAGTTTCATAATAAAACCATCGGGAATTTTGCACGGTGAACCATTTGGCCAGGGGGGCCTTTTTACGCAGACCTTCGGCAGCCGTTCCTACGCTCCGAAAATTTTTTTCGAGTTTCACATACCTATCTTCAAACGACGATTCCCAAGCAACTAAAAGAGTCTAATGATCGCAATCACTTTCAGAATCTGCCAAATATATTCTAGTTTCATAATAAAACCATCGGGAATTTTGCACGGTGAACCATTTGGCCAGGGTGGCCTTTTTACGCAGACCTTCGGCAGCCGTTCCTACGCTCTCAAAATTTTTTTCGAGTTTCACATACCTATCTTCAAACGACGATTCCCAAGCAACTAAAAGAGTCTAATGATCGCAATCACTTTCAGAATCTGCCAAATATATTCTAGTTTCATAATAAAACCATCGGGAATTTTGCACGGTGAACCATTTGGCCAGGGGGGCCTTTTTACGCAGACCTTCGGCAGCCGTTCCTACGCTCCGAAAATTTTTTTCGAGTTTCACTTACCTATCTTCAAACGACGATTCCCAAGACACTAAAAGAGTCTAATGATCGCAATCACTTTCAGAAACTGCCAAATATATTCTAGTTTCATAATAAAACCATCGGGAATTTTGCACGGTGAACCATTTGGCCAGGGGGGCCTTTTTACGCAGACCTTCGGCAGCCGTTCCTACGCTCTCAAAATTTTTTTCGAGTTTCACATACCTATCTTCAAACGACGATTCCCAAGCAACTAAAAGAGTCTAATGATCGCAATCACTTTCAGAATCTGCCAAATATATTCTAGTTTCATAATAAAACCATCGGGAATTTTGCACGGTGAACCATTTGGCCAGGGGGGCCTTTTTACGCAGACCTTCGGCAGGCGTTCCTACGCTCCGAAAATTTTTTTCGAGTTTCACATACCTATCTTCAAACGACGATTCCCAAGCAACTAAAAGAGTCTAATGATCGCAATCACTTTCAGAATCTGCCAAATATATTCTAGTTTCATAATAAAACCATCGGGAATTTTGCACGGTGAACCATTTGGCCAGGGGGGCCTTTTTACGCAGACCTTCGGCAGCCGTTCCTACGCTCCGAAAATTTTTTTCGAGTTTCACATACCTATCTTCAAACGACGATTCCCAAGCAACTAAAAGAGTCTAATGATCGCAATCACTTTCAGAATCTGCCAAATATATTCTAGTTTCATAATAAAACCATCAGGAATTTTGCACGGTGAACCATTTGGCCAGGGGGGCCTTTTTACGCAGACCTTCGGCAGCCGTTCCTACGCTCTCAAAAATTTTTTCGAGTTTCACATACCTATCTTCAAACGACGATTCCCAAGCAGCTAAAAGAGTCTAATGATCGCAATCACTTTCAGAATCTGCCAAATATATTCTTGTATCATAATAAAACCATCGGGAATTTTGCACGGTGAACCATTTGGCCAGGGGGGCCTTTTTACGCAGACCTTCGGCAGCCGTTCCTACGCTCCGAAATTTTTTTTCGAGTTTCACATACCTATCTTCAAACGACGATTCCTAAGACACTAAAAGAGTCTAATGATCGCAATCACTTTCAGAATCTGCCAAATATATTCTAGTTTCATAATAAAACCATCGGGAATTTTGCACGGTGAACCATTTGGCCAGGGGGGCCTTTTTACGCAGACCTTCGGCAGCCGTTCCTACGCTCTCAAAATTTTTTTCGAGTTTCATATACCTATCTTCAAACGACGATTCCCAAGCAACTAAAAGAGTCTAATTATCGCAATCACTTTCAGAATCTGCCAAATATATTCTAGTTTCATAATAAAACCATCGGGAATTTTGCACGGTGAACCATTTGGCCAGGGGGGCCTTTTTACGCAGACCTTCGGCAGCCGTTCCTACGCTCCGAAAATTTTTTTCGAGTTTCACATACCTATCTTCAAACGACGATTCCGAAGCAACTAAAAGAGTCTAATGATCGCAATCACTTTCAGAATCTGTCAAATATATTCTAGTTTCATAATAAAACCATCGGGAATTTTGCACGGTGAACCATTTGGCCAGGGGGGCCTTTTTACGCAGACCTTCGGCAGCCGTTCCTACGCTCTCAAAATTTTTTTCGAGTTTCACATACCTATCTTCAAACGACGATTCCCAAGCAACTAAAAGAGTCTAATGATCGCAATCACTTTCAGAATCTGCCAAATATATTCTAGTTTCATAATAAAACCATCGGGAATTTTGCACGGTGAACCATTTGGCCAGGGGGGCCTTTTTACGCAGACCTTCGGCAGCCGTTCCTACGCTCTCAAAATTTTTTTCGAGTTTCACATACCTATCTTCAAACGACGATTCCCAAGCAACTAAAAGAGTCTAATGATCGCAATCACTTTCAGAATCTGCCAAATATATTCTAGTTTCATAATAAAACCATCGGGAATTTTGCACGGTGAACCATTTGGCCAGGGGGGCCTTTTTACGCAGACCTTCGGCAGCCGTTCCTACGCTCCGAAAATTTTTTTCGAGTTTCACATACCTATCTTCAAACGACGATTCCCAAGCAACTAAAAGAGTCTAATGATCGCAATCACTTTCAGAATCTGCCAAATATATTCTAGTTTCATAATAAAACCATCGGGAATTTTGCACGGTGAACCATTTGGCCAGGGGGGCCTTTTTACGCAGACCTTCGGCAGCCGTTCCTACGCTCTCAAAATTTTTTTCGAGTTTCACATACCTATCTTCAAACGACGATTCCCAAGCAACTAAAAGAGTCTAATGATCGCAATCACTTTCAGAATCTGCCAAATATATTCTAGTTTCATAATAAAACCATCGGGAATTTTGCACGGTGAACCATTTGGCCAGGGGGGCCTTTTTACGCAGACCTTCGGCAGCCGTTCCTACGCTCCGAAAATTTTTTTCGAGTTTCACATACCTATCTTCAAACGACGATTCCCAAGCAACTAAAAGAGTCTAATGATCACAATCACTTTCAGAATCTGCCAAATATATTCTAGTTTCATAATAAAACCATCGGGAATTTTGCACGGTGAACCATTTGGCCAGGCGGGCCTTTTTTTGCAGACCTTCGGCAGCCGTTCCTACGCTCCGAAAATTTTTTTCGAGTTTCACATACCTATCTTCAAACGACGATTCCCAAGCAACTAAAAGAGTCTAATGATCACAATCACTTTCAGAATCTGCCAAATATATTCTAGTTTCATAATAAAACCATCGGGAATTTTGCACGGTGAACCATTTGGCCAGGCGGGCCTTTTTACGCAGACCTTCGGCAGCCGTTCCTACGCTCTCAAAATTTTTTTCGAGTTTCACATACCTATCTTCAAACGACGATTCCCAAGCAACTAAAAGAGTCTAATGATCGCAATCACTTTCAGAATTTGCCAAATATATTCTAGTTTCATAATAAAACCATCGGGAATTTTGCACGGTGAACCATTTGGCCAGGGGGGCCTTTTTACGCAGACCTTCGGCAGCCGTTCCTACGCTCCGAAAATTTTTTTCGAGTTTCACATACCTATCTTCAAACGACGATTCCCAAGCAACTAAAAGAGTCTAATGATCGCAATCACTTTCAGAATCTGCCAAATATATTCTAGTTTCATAATAAAACCATCGGGAATTTTGCACGGTGAACCATTTGGCCAGGGGGGCCTTTTTACGCAGACCTTCGGCAGCCGTTCCTACGCTCTCAAAATTTTTTTCGAGTTTCACATACCTATCTTCAAACGACGATTCCCAAGCAACTAAAAGAGTCTAATGATCGCAATCACTTTCAGAATCTGCCAAATATATTCTAGTTTCATAATAAAACCATCGGGAATTTTGCACGGTGAACCATTTGGCCAGGGGGGCCTTTTTACGCAGACCTTCGGCAGCCGTTCCTACGCTCCGAAAATTTTTTTCGAGTTTCACATACCTATCTTCAAACGACGATTCCCAAGCAACTAAAAGAGTCTAATGATCACAATCACTTTCAGAATCTGCCAAATATATTCTAGTTTCATAATAAAACCATCGGGAATTTTGCACGGTGAACCATTTGGCCAGGCGGGCCTTTTTTTGCAGACCTTCGGCAGCCGTTCCTACGCTCCGAAAATTTTTTTCGAGTTTCACATACCTATCTTCAAACGACGATTCCCAAGCAACTAAAAGAGTCTAATGATCACAATCACTTTCAGAATCTGCCAAATATATTCTAGTTTCATAATAAAACCATCGGGAATTTTGCACGGTGAACCATTTGGCCAGGCGGGCCTTTTTACGCAGACCTTCGGCAGCCGTTCCTACGCTCTCAAAATTTTTTTCGAGTTTCACATACCTATCTTCAAACGACGATTCCCAAGCAACTAAAAGAGTCTAATGATCGCAATCACTTTCAGAATTTGCCAAATATATTCTAGTTTCATAATAAAACCATCGGGAATTTTGCACGGTGAACCATTTGGCCAGGGGGGCCTTTTTACGCAGACCTTCGGCAGCCGTTCCTACGCTCCGAAAATTTTTTTCGAGTTTCACAAACCTATCTTCAAACGACGATTCCCAAGCAACTAAAAGAGTTTAATGATCGCAATCACTTTCAGAATCTGCCAAATATATTCTAGTTTCATAATAAAACCATCGGGAATTTTGCACGGTGAACCATTTGGCCAGGGGGGCCTTTTTACGCAGACCTTCGGCAGCCGTTCCTACGCTCTCAAAATTTTTTTCGAGTTTCACATACCTATCTTCAAACGACGATTCCCAAGCATCTAAAAGAGTCTAATGATCGCAATCACTTTCAGAATCTGCCAAATATATTCTAGTTTCATAATAAAACCATCGGGAATTTTGCACGGTGAACCATTTGGCCAGGGGGGCCTTTTTACGCAGACCTTCGGCAGCCGTTCCTACGCTCTCAAAATTTTTTTCGAGTTTCACATACCTATCTTCAAACGACGATTCCCAAGCAACTAAAAGAGTCTAATGATCGCAATCACTTTCAGAATCTGCCAAATATATTCTAGTTTCATAATAAAACCATCGGGAATTTTGCACGGTGAACCATTTGGCCAGGGGGGCCTTTTTACGCAGACCTTCGGCAGCCGTTCCTACGCTCCGAAAATTTTTTTCGAGTTTCACATACCTATCTTCAAACGACGATTCCCAAGCAACTAAAAGAGTCTAAAGATCACAATCACTTTCAGAATCTGCCAAATATATTCTAGTTTCATAATAAAACCATCGGGAATTTTGCACGGTGAACCATTTGGCCAGGCGGGCCTTTTTACGCAGACCTTCGGCAGCCGTTCCTACGCTCTCAACATTTTTTTCGAGTTTCACATACCTATCTTCAAACGACGATTCCCAAGCAACTAAAAGAGTCTAATGATCGCAATCACTTTCAGAATCTGCCAAATATATTCTAGTTTCATAATAAAACCATCGGGAATTTTGCACGGTGAACCATTTGGCCAGGGGGGCCTTTTTACGCAGACCTTCGGCAGCCGTTCCTACGCTCCGAAAATTTTTTTCGAGTTTCACAAACCTATCTTCAAACGACGATTCCCAAGCAACTAAAAGAGTTTAATGATCGCAATCACTTTCAGAATCTGCCAAATATATTCTAGTTTCATAATAAAACCATCGGGAATTTTGCACGGTGAACCATTTGGCCAGGGGGGCCTTTTTACGCAGACCTTCGGCAGCCGTTCCTACGCTCTCAAAATTTTTTTCGAGTTTCACATACCTATCTTCAAACGACGATTCCCAAGCATCTAAAAGAGTATAATGATCGCAATCACTTTCAGAATCTGCCAAATATATTCTAGTTTCATAATAAAACCATCGGGAATTTTGCACGGTGAACCATTTGGCCAGGGGGGCCTTTTTACGCAGACCTTCGGCAGCCGTTCCTACGCTCCGAAAATTTTTTTCGAGTTTCACATACCTATCTTCAAACGACGATTCCCAAGCAACTAAAAGAGTCTAATGATCACAATCACTTTCAGAATCTGCCAAATATATTCTAGTTTCATAATAAAACCATCGGGAATTTTGCACGGTGAACCATTTGGCCAGGCGGGCCTTTTTACGCAGACCTTCGGCAGCCGTTCCTACGCTCTCAAAATTTTTTTCGAGTTTCACATACCTATCTTCAAACGACGATTCCCAAGCAACTAAAAGAGTCTAATGATCGCAATCACTTTCAGAATCTGCCAAATATATTCTAGTTTCATAATAAAACCATCGGGAATTTTCCACGGTGAACCATTTGGCCAGGGGGGCCTTTTTACGCAGACCTTCGGCAGCCGTTCCTACGCTCCGAAAATTTTTTTCGAGTTTCACAAACCTATCTTCAAACGACGATTCCCAAGCAACTAAAAGAGTTTAATGATCGCAATCACTTTCAGAATCTGCCAAATATATTCTAGTTTCATAATAAAACCATCGGGAATTTTGCACGGTGAACCATTTGGCCAGGGGGGCCTTTTTACGCAGACCTTCGGCAGCCGTTCCTACGCTCTCAAAATTTTTTTCGAGTTTCACATACCTATCTTCAAACGACGATTCCCAAGCATCTAAAAGAGTATAATGATCGCAATCACTTTCAGAATCTGCCAAATATATTCTAGTTTCATAATAAAACCATCGGGAATTTTGCACGGTGAACCATTTGGCCAGGGGGGGCCTTTTTACGCAGACCTTCGGCAGCCGTTCCTACGCTCTCAAAATTTTTTTCGAGTTTCACATACCTATCTTCAAACGACGATTCCCAAGCAACTAAAAGAGTCTAATGATCGCAATCACTTTCAGAATCTGCCAAATATATTCTAGTTTCATAATAAAACCATCGGGAATTTTGCACGGTGAACCATTTGGCCAGGGGGGCCTTTTTACGCAGACCTTCGGCAGCCGTTCCTACGCTCCGAAAATTTTTTTCGAGTTTCACATACCTATCTTCAAACGACGATTCCCAAGCAACTAAAAGAGTCTAATGATCACAATCACTTTCAGAATCTGCCAAATATATTCTAGTTTCATAATAAAACCATCGGGAATTTTGCACGGTGAACCATTTGGCCAGGCGGGCCTTTTTACGCAGACCTTCGGCAGCCGTTCCTACGCTCTCAAAATTTTTTTCGAGTTTCACATACCTATCTTCAAACGACGATTCCCAAGCAACTAAAAGAGTCTAATGATCGCAATCACTTTCAGAATTTGCCAAATATATTCTAGTTTCATAATAAAACCATCGGGAATTTTGCACGGTGAACCATTTGGCCAGGGGGGCCTTTTTACGCAGACCTTCGGCAGCCGTTCCTACGCTCCGAAAATTTTTTTCGAGTTTCACAAACCTATCTTCAAACGACGATTCCCAAGCAACTAAAAGAGTTTAATGATCGCAATCACTTTCAGAATCTGCCAAATATATTCTAGTTTCATAATAAAACCATCGGGAATTTTGCACGGTGAACCATTTGGCCAGGGGGGCCTTTTTACGCAGACCTTCGGCAGCCGTTCCTACGCTCCGAAAATTTTTTTCGAGTTTCACATACCTATCTTCAAACGACGATTCCCAAGCAACTAAAAGAGTCTAAAGATCACAATCACTTTCAGAATCTGCCAAATATATTCTAGTTTCATAATAAAACCATCGGGAATTTTGCACGGTGAACCATTTGGCCAGGCGGGCCTTTTTACGCAGACCTTCGGCAGCCGTTCCTACGCTCTCAAAATTTTTTTCGAGTTTCACATACCTATCTTCAAACGACGATTCCCAAGCAACTAAAAGAGTCTAATGATCGCAATCACTTTCAGAATCTGCCAAATATATTCTAGTTTCATAATAAAACCATCGGGAATTTTGCACGGTGAACCATTTGGCCAGGGGGGCCTTTTTACGCAGACCTTCGGCAGCCGTTCCTACGCTCCGAAAATTTTTTTCGAGTTTCACAAACCTATCTTCAAACGACGATTCCCAAGCAACTAAAAGAGTTTAATGATCGCAATCACTTTCAGAATCTGCCAAATATATTCTAGTTTCATAATAAAACCATCGGGAATTTTGCACGGTGAACCATTTGGCCAGGGGGGCCTTTTTACGCAGACCTTCGGCAGCCGTTCCTACGCTCTCAAAATTTTTTTCGAGTTTCACATACCTATCTTCAAACGACGATTCCCAAGCATCTAAAAGAGTATAATGATCGCAATCACTTTCAGAATCTGCCAAATATATTCTAGTTTCATAATAAAACCATCGGGAATTTTGCACGGTGAACCATTTGGCCAGGGGGGGCCTTTTTACGCAGACCTTCGGCAGCCGTTCCTACGCTCCGAAATTTTTTTTCGAGTTTCACATACCTATCTTCAAACGACGATTCCCAAGCAACTAAAAGAGTCTAATGATCGCAATCACTTTCAGAATCTGCCAAATATATTCTAGTTTCATAATAAAACCATCGGGAATTTTGCACGGTGAACCATTTGGCCAGGGGGGCCTTTTTACGCAGACCTTCGGCAGCCGTTCCTACGCTCTCAAAATTTTTTTCGAGTTTCACATACCTATCTTCAAACGACGATTCCCAAGCAACTAAAAGAGTCTAATGATCGCAATCACTTTCAGAATCTGCCAAATATATTCTAGTTTCATAATAAAACCATCGGGAATTTTGCACGGTGAACCATTTGGCCAGGGGGGCCTTTTTACGCAGACCTTCGGCAGCCGTTCCTACGCTCTCAAAATTTTTTTCGAGTTTCACATACCTATCTTCAAACGACGATTCCCATGCAACTAAAAGAGTCTAATGATCGCAATCACTTTCAGAATCTGCCAAATATATTCTAGTTTCATAATAAAACCATCGGGAATTTTGCACGGTGAACCATTTGGCCAGGGGGGCCTTTTTACGCAGACCTTCGGCAGCCGTTCCTACGCTCTCAAAATTTTTTTCGAGTTTCACATACCTATCTTCAAACGACGATTCCCAAGCAACTAAAAGAGTCTAATGATCGCAATCACTTTCAGAATCTGCCAAATATATTCTAGTTTCATAATAAAACCATCGGGAATTTTGCACGGTGAACCATTTGGCCAGGGGGGCCTTTTTACGCAGACCTTCGGCAGCCGTTCCTACGCTCTCAAAATTTTTTTCGAGTTTCACATACCTATCTTCAAACGACGATTCCCAAGCAACTAAAAGAGTCTAATGATCGCAATCACTTTCAGAATCTGCCAAATATATTCTAGTTTCATAATAAAACCATCGGGAATTTTGCACGGTGAACCATTTGGCCAGGGGGGCCTTTTTACGCAGACCTTCGGCAGCCGTTCCTACGCTCCGAAAATTTTTTTCGAGTTTCACATACCTATCTTCAAACGACGATTCCCAAGCATCTAAAAGAGTCTAATGATCGCAATCACTTTCAGAATCTGCCAAATATATTCTAGTTTCATAATAAAACCATCTGGAATTTTGCACGGTGAACCATTTGGCCAGGGGGGCCTTTTTACGCAGACCTTCGGCAGCCGTTCCTACGCTCTCAAAATTTTTTTCGAGTTTCACATACCTATCTTCAAACGACGATTCCCAAGCAACTAAAAGAGTCTAATGATCGCAATCACTTTGAGAATCTGCCAAATATATTCTAGTTTCATAATAAAACCATCGGGAATTTTGCACGGTGAACCATTTGGCCAGGGGGGCCTTTTTACGCAGACCTTCGGCAGCCGTTCCTACGCTCCGAAAATTTTTTTCGAGTTTCACATACCTATCTTCAAACGACGATTCCCAAGCAACTAAAAGAGTCTAAAGATCACAATCACTTTCAGAATCTGCCAAATATATTCTAGTTTCATAATAAAACCATCGGGAATTTTGCACGGTGAACCATTTGGCCAGGCGGGCCTTTTTACGCAGACCTTCGGCAGCCGTTCCTACGCTCTCAAAATTTTTTTCGAGTTTCACATACCTATCTTCAAACGACGATTCCCAAGCAACTAAAAGAGTCTAATGATCGCAATCACTTTCAGAATCTGCCAAATATATTCTAGTTTCATAATAAAACCATCGGGAATTTTGCACGGTGAACCATTTGGCCAGGGGGGCCTTTTTACGCAGACCTTCGGCAGCCGTTCCTACGCTCCGAAAATTTTTTTCGAGTTTCACAAACCTATCTTCAAACGACGATTCCCAAGCAACTAAAAGAGTTTAATGATCGCAATCACTTTCAGAATCTGCCAAATATATTCTAGTTTCATAATAAAACCATCGGGAATTTTGCACGGTGAACCATTTGGCCAGGGGGGCCTTTTTACGCAGACCTTCGGCAGCCGTTCCTACGCTCTCAAAATTTTTTTCGAGTTTCACATACCTATCTTCAAACGACGATTCCCAAGCATCTAAAAGAGTATAATGATCGCAATCACTTTCAGAATCTGCCAAATATATTCTAGTTTCATAATAAAACCATCGGGAATTTTGCACGGTGAACCATTTGGCCAGGGGGGGCCTTTTTACGCAGACCTTCGGCAGCCGTTCCTACGCTCCGAAATTTTTTTTCGAGTTTCACATACCTATCTTCAAACGACGATTCCCAAGCAACTAAAAGAGTCTAATGATCGCAATCACTTTCAGAATCTGCCAAATATATTCTAGTTTCATAATAAAACCATCGGGAATTTTGCACGGTGAACCATTTGGCCAGGGGGGCCTTTTTACGCAGACCTTCGGCAGCCGTTCCTACGCTCTCAAAATTTTTTTCGAGTTTCACATACCTATCTTCAAACGACGATTCCCAAGCAACTAAAAGAGTCTAATGATCGCAATCACTTTCAGAATCTGCCAAATATATTCTAGTTTCATAATAAAACCATCGGGAATTTTGCACGGTGAACCATTTGGCCAGGGGGGCCTTTTTACGCAGACCTTCGGCAGCCGTTCCTACGCTCTCAAAATTTTTTTCGAGTTTCACATACCTATCTTCAAACGACGATTCCCATGCAACTAAAAGAGTCTAATGATCGCAATCACTTTCAGAATCTGCCAAATATATTCTAGTTTCATAATAAAACCATCGGGAATTTTGCACGGTGAACCATTTGGCCAGGGGGGCCTTTTTACGCAGACCTTCGGCAGCCGTTCCTACGCTCTCAAAATTTTTTTCGAGTTTCACATACCTATCTTCAAACGACGATTCCCAAGCAACTAAAAGAGTCTAATGATCGCAATCACTTTCAGAATCTGCCAAATATATTCTAGTTTCATAATAAAACCATCGGGAATTTTGCACGGTGAACCATTTGGCCAGGGGGGCCTTTTTACGCAGACCTTCGGCAGCCGTTCCTACGCTCTCAAAATTTTTTTCGAGTTTCACATACCTATCTTCAAACGACGATTCCCAAGCAACTAAAAGAGTCTAATGATCGCAATCACTTTCAGAATCTGCCAAATATATTCTAGTTTCATAATAAAACCATCGGGAATTTTGCACGGTGAACCATTTGGCCAGGGGGGCCTTTTTACGCAGACCTTCGGCAGCCGTTCCTACGCTCCGAAAATTTTTTTCGAGTTTCACATACCTATCTTCAAACGACGATTCCCAAGCATCTAAAAGAGTCTAATGATCGCAATCACTTTCAGAATCTGCCAAATATATTCTAGTTTCATAATAAAACCATCTGGAATTTTGCACGGTGAACCATTTGGCCAGGGGGGCCTTTTTACGCAGACCTTCGGCAGCCGTTCCTACGCTCTCAAAATTTTTTTCGAGTTTCACATACCTATCTTCAAACGACGATTCCCAAGCAACTAAAAGAGTCTAATGATCGCAATCACTTTGAGAATCTGCCAAATATATTCTAGTTTCATAATAAAACCATCGGGAATTTTGCACGGTGAACCATTTGGCCAGGGGGGCCTTTTTACGCAGACCTTCGGCAGCCGTTCCTACGCTCCGAAAATTTTTTTCGAGTTTCACATACCTATCTTCAAACGACGATTCCCAAGCAACTAAAAGAGTCTAAAGATCACAATCACTTTCAGAATCTGCCAAATATATTCTAGTTTCATAATAAAACCATCGGGAATTTTGCACGGTGAACCATTTGGCCAGGCGGGCCTTTTTACGCAGACCTTCGGCAGCCGTTCCTACGCTCTCAAAATTTTTTTCGAGTTTCACATACCTATCTTCAAACGACGATTCCCAAGCAACTAAAAGAGTCTAATGATCGCAATCACTTTCAGAATCTGCCAAATATATTCTAGTTTCATAATAAAACCATCGGGAATTTTGCACGGTGAACCATTTGGCCAGGGGGGCCTTTTTACGCAGACCTTCGGCAGCCGTTCCTACGCTCCGAAAATTTTTTTCGAGTTTCACAAACCTATCTTCAAACGACGATTCCCAAGCAACTAAAAGAGTTTAATGATTGCAATCACTTTCAGAATCTGCCAAATATATTCTAGTTTCATAATAAAACCATCGGGAATTTTGCACGGTGAACCATTTGGCCAGGGGGGCCTTTTTACGCAGACCTTCGGCAGCCGTTCCTACGCTCTCAAAATTTTTTTCGAGTTTCACATACCTATCTTCAAACGACGATTCCCAAGCATCTAAAAGAGTATAATGATCGCAATCACTTTCAGAATCTGCCAAATATATTCTAGTTTCATAATAAAACCATCGGGAATTTTGCACGGTGAACCATTTGGCCAGGGGGGCCTTTTTACGCAGACCTTCGGCAGCCGTTCCTACGCTCCGAAATTTTTTTTCGAGTTTCACATACCTATCTTCAAACGACGATTCCCAAGCAACTAAAAGAGTCTAATGATCGCAATCACTTTCAGAATCTGCCAAATATATTCTAGTTTCATAATAAAACCATCGGGAATTTTGCACGGTGAACCATTTGGCCAGGGGGGCCTTTTTACGCAGACCTTCGGCAGCCGTTCCTACGCTCTCAAAATTTTTTTCGAGTTTCACATACCTATCTTCAAACGACGATTCCCAAGCAACTAAAAGAGTCTAATGATCGCAATCACTTTCAGAATCTGCCAAATATATTCTAGTTTCATAATAAAACCATCGGGAATTTTGCACGGTGAACCATTTGGCCAGGGGGGCCTTTTTACGCAGACCTTCGGCAGCCGTTCCTACGCTCTCAAAATTTTTTTCGAGTTTCACATACCTATCTTCAAACGACG
The DNA here is from genome assembly GCA_963930645.1 of Salticus scenicus. Lineage (NCBI taxonomy): Eukaryota > Metazoa > Arthropoda > Arachnida > Araneae > Salticidae > Salticus > Salticus scenicus. The sequence continues at coordinate 62,031 of CAWVNO010002600.1, read as the reverse complement.
ATTCCCAAGCAACTAAAAGAGTCTAATGATCGCAATCACTTTCAGAATCTGCCAAATATATTCTAGTTTCATAATAAAACCATCGGGAATTTTGCACGGTGAACCATTTGGCCAGGGGGGCCTTTTTACGCAGACCTTCGGCAGCCGTTCCTACGCTCCGAAATTTTTTTTCGAGTTTCACATACCTATCTTCAAACGACGATTCCCAAGCAACTAAAAGAGTCTAATGATCGCAATCACTTTCAGAATCTGCCAAATATATTCTAGTTTCATAATAAAACCATCGGGAATTTTGCACGGTGAACCATTTGGCCAGGGGGGCCTTTTTACGCAGACCTTCGGCAGCCGTTCCTACGCTCTCAAAATTTTTTTCGAGTTTCACATACCTATCTTCAAACGACGATTCCCAAGCAACTAAAAGAGTCTAATGATCGCAATCACTTTCAGAATCTGCCAAATATATTCTAGTTTCATAATAAAACCATCGGGAATTTTGCACGGTGAACCATTTGGCCAGGGGGGCCTTTTTACGCAGACCTTCGGCAGCCGTTCCTACGCTCCGAAAATTTTTTTCGAGTTTCACATACCTATCTTCAAACGACGATTCCCAAGCAACTAAAAGAGTCTAATGATCGCAATCACTTTCAGAATCTGCCAAATATATTCTAGTTTCATAATAAAACCATCGGGAATTTTGCACGGTGAACCATTTGGCCAGGGGGGCCTTTTTACGCAGACCTTCGGCAGCCGTTCCTTCGCTCTCAAAATTTTTTTCGAGTTTCACATACCTATCTTCAAACGACGATTCCCAAGCAACTAAAAGAGTCTAATGATCGCAATAACTTTCAGAATCTGCCAAATATATTCTAGTTTCATAATAAAACCATCGGGAATTTTGCACGGTGAACCATTTGGCCAGGGGGGCCTTTTTACGCAGACCTTCGGCAGCCGTTCCTACGCTCCGAAAATTTTTTTCGAGTTTCACATACCTATCTTCAAACGACGATTCCCAAGCAACTAAAAGAGTCTAATGATCGCAATCACTTTCAGAATCTGCCAAATATATTCCAGTTTCATAATAAAACCATCGGGAATTTTGCACGGTGAACCATTTGGCCAGGGGGGCCTTTTTACGCAGACCTTCGGCAGCCGTTCCTACGCTCTCAAAATTTTTTTCGAGTTTCACATACCTATATTCAAACGACGATTCCCAAGCAACTAAAAGAGTCTAATGATCGCAATCACTTTCAGAATCTGCCAAATATATTCTAGTTTCATAATAAAACCATCGGGAATTTTGCACGGTGAACCATTTGGCCAGGGGGGCCTTTTTACGCAGACCTTCGGCAGCCGTTCCTACGCTCCGAAAATTTTTTTTTAGTTTCACATACCTATCTTCAAACGACGATTCCTAAGACACTAAAAGAGTCTAATGATTGCAATCACTTTCAGAATCTGCCAAATATATTCTAGTTTCATAATAAAACCATCGGGAATTTTGCACGGTGAACCATTTGGCCAGGGGGGCCTTTTTACGCAGACCTTCGGCAGCCGTTCCTACGTTCTCAAAATTTTTTTCGAGTTTCACATACCTATCTTCAAACGACGATTCCCAAGCAACTAAAAGAGTCTAATGATCGCAATCACTTTCAGAATCTGCCAAATATATTCTAGTTTCATAATAAAACCATCGGGAATTTTGCACGGTGAACCATTTGGCCAGGGGGGCCTTTTTACGCAGACCTTCGGCAGCCGTTCCTACGCTCCGAAAATTTTTTTCGAGTTTCACATACCTATCTTCAAACGACGATTCCCAAGCAACTAAAAGAGTCTAATGATCGCAATCACTTTCAGAATCTGCCAAATATATTCTAGTTTCATAATAAAACCATCGGGAATTTTGCACGGTGAACCATTTGGCCAGGGGGGCCTTTTTACGCAGACCTTCGGCAGCCGTTCCTACGTTCCGAAAATTTTTTTCGAGTTTCACATACCTATCTTCAAACGACGATTCCCAAGACACTAAAAGAGTCTAATGATCGCAATCACTTTCAGAATCTGCCAAATATATTCTAGTTTCATAATAAAACCATCGGGAATTTTGCACGGTGAACCATTTGGCCAGGGGGGCCTTTTTACGCAGACCTTCGGCAGCCGTTCCTACGCTCCGAAAATTTTTTTCGAGTTTCACATACCTATCTTCAAACGACGATTCCCAAGCAACTAAAAGAGTCTAATGATCGCAATCACTTTCAGAATCTGCCAAATATATTCTAGTTTCATAATAAAACCATCGGGAATTTTGCACGGTGAACCATTTGGCCAGGGGGGCCTTTTTACGCAGACCTTCGGCAGCCGTTCCTACGCTCCGAAAATTTTTTTCGAGTTTCACATACCTATCTTCAAACGACGATTCCCAAGCAACTAAAAGAGTCTAATGATCGCAATCACTTTCAGAATCTGCCAAATATATTCTAGTTTCATAATAAAACCATCGGGAATTTTGCACGGTGAACCATTTGGCCAGAGGGGCCTTTTTACGCAGACCTTCGGCAGCCGTTCCTACGCTCTCAAATTTTTTTTCGAGTTTCACATACCTATCTTCAAACGACGATTCCCAAGCAAGTAAAAGAGTCTAATGATCGCAATCACTTTCAGAATCTGCCAAATATATTCTAGTTTCATAATAAAACCATCGGGAATTTTGCTCGGTGAACCATTTGGCCAGGGGGGCCTTTTTACGCAGACCTTCGGCAGCCGTTCCTACGCTCCGAAAATTTTTTTCGAGTTTCACATACCTATCTTCAAACGACGATTCCCAAGCAACTAAAAGAGTCTAATGATCGCAATCACTTTCAGAATCTGCCAAATATATTCTAGTTTCATAATAAAACCATCGGGAATTTTGCACGGTGAACCATTTGGCCAGGGGGGCCTTTTTACGCAGACCTTCGGCAGCCGTTCCTACGCTCTCAAAATTTTTTTCGAGTTTCACATACCTATCTTCAAACGACGATTCCCAAGCAACTAAAAGAGTCTAATGATCGCAATCACTTTCAGAATCTGCCAAATATATTCTAGTTTCATAATAAAACCATCGGGAATTTTGCACGGTGAACCATTTGGCCAGGGGGGCCTTTTTACGCAGACCTTCGGCAGCCGTTCCTACGCTCCGAAAAATTTTTTCGAGTTTCACATACCTATCTTCAAACGACGATTCCCAAGCAACTAAAAGAGTCTAATGATCGCAATCACTTTCAGAATCTGCCAAATATATTCTAGTTTCATAATAAAACCATCGGGAATTTTGCACGGTGAACCATTTGGCCAGGGGGGCCTTTTTACGCAGACCTTCGGCAGCCGTTCCTACGCTCCGAAAATTTTTTTCGAGTTTCACATACCTATCTTCAAACGACGATTCCCAAGCAACTAAAAGAGTCTAATGATCGCAATCACTTTCAGAATCTGCCAAATATATTCTAGTTTCATAATAAAACCATCGGGAATTTTGCACGGTGAACCATTTGGCCAGGGGGGCCTTTTTACGCAGACCTTCGGCAGCCGTTCCTACGCTCTCAAAATTTTTTTCGAGTTTCACATACCTATCTTCAAACGACGATTCCCAAGCAACTAAAAGAGTCTAATGATCGCAATCACTTTCAGAATCTGCCAAATATATTCTAGTTTCATAATAAAACCATCGGGAATTTTGCACGGTGAACCATTTGGCCAGGGTGGCCTTTTTACGCAGACCTTCGGCAGCCGTTCCTACGCTCCGAAAATTTTTTTTTAGTTTCACATACCTATCTTCAAACGACGATTCCTAAGACACTAAAAGAGTCTAATGATTGCAATCACTTTCAGAATCTGCCAAATATATTCTAGTTTCATAATAAAACCATCGGGAATTTTGCACGGTGAACCATTTGGCCAGGGGGGCCTTTTTACGCAGACCTTCGGCAGCCGTTCCTACGTTCTCAAAATTTTTTTCGAGTTTCACATACCTATCTTCAAACGACGATTCCCAAGCAACTAAAAGAGTCTAATGATCACAATCACTTTCAGAATCTGCCAAATATATTCTAGTTTCATAATAAAACCATCGGGAATTTTGCACGGTGAACCATTTGGCCAGGGGGGCCTTTTTACGCAGACCTTCGGCAGCCGTTCCTACGCTCCGAAAATTTTTTTCGAGTTTCACATACCTATCTTCAAACGACGATTCCCAAGCAACTAAAAGAGTCTAATGATCGCAATCACTTTCAGAATCTGCCAAATATATTCTAGTTTCATAATAAAACCATCGGGAATTTTGCACGGTGAACCATTTGGCCAGGGGGGCCTTTTTACGCAGACCTTCGGCAGCCGTTCCTACGTTCCGAAAATTTTTTTCGAGTTTCACATACCTATCTTCAAACGACGATTCCCAAGACACTAAAAGAGTCTAATGATCGCAATCACTTTCAGAATCTGCCAAATATATTCTAGTTTCATAATAAAACCATCGGGAATTTTGCACGGTGAACCATTTGGCCAGGGGGGCCTTTTTACGCAGACCTTCGGCAGCCGTTCCTACGCTCCGAAAATTTTTTTCGAGTTTCACATACCTATCTTCAAACGACGATTCCCAAGCAACTAAAAGAGTCTAATGATCGCAATCACTTTCAGAATCTGCCAAATATATTCTAGTTTCATAATAAAACCATCGGGAATTTTGCACGGTGAACCATTTGGCCAGGGGGGCCTTTTTACGCAGACCTTCGGCAGCCGTTCCTACGCTCCGAAAATTTTTTTCGAGTTTCACATACCTATCTTCAAACGACGATTCCCAAGCAACTAAAAGAGTCTAATGATCGCAATCACTTTCAGAATCTGCCAAATATATTCTAGTTTCATAATAAAACCATCGGGAATTTTGCACGGTGAACCATTTGGCCAGAGGGGCCTTTTTACGCAGACCTTCGGCAGCCGTTCCTACGCTCTCAAATTTTTTTTCGAGTTTCACATACCTATCTTCAAACGACGATTCCCAAGCAACTAAAAGAGTCTAATGATCGCAATCACTTTCAGAATCTGCCAAATATATTCTAGTTTCATAATAAAACCATCGGGAATTTTGCTCGGTGAACCATTTGGCCAGGGGGGCCTTTTTACGCAGACCTTCGGCAGCCGTTCCTACGCTCCGAAAATTTTTTTCGAGTTTCACATACCTATCTTCAAACGACGGTTCCCAAGCAACTAAAAGAGTCTAATGATCGCAATCACTTTCAGAATCTGCCAAATATATTCTAGTTTCATAATAAAACCATCGGGAATTTTGCACGGTGAACCATTTGGCCAGGGTGGCCTTTTTACGCAGACCTTCGGCAGCCGTTCCTACGCTCTCAAAATTTTTTTCGAGTTTCACATACCTATCTTCAAACGACGATTCCCAAGCAACTAAAAGAGTCTAATGATCGCAATCACTTTCAGAATCTGCCAAATATATTCTAGTTTCATAATAAAACCATCGGGAATTTTGCACGGTGAACCATTTGGCCAGGGGGGCCTTTTTACGCAGACCTTCGGCAGCCGTTCCTACGCTCCAAAATTTTTTTCGAGTTTCACTTACCTATCTTCAAACGACGATTCCCAAGACACTAAAAGAGTCTAATGATCGCAATCACTTTCAGAATCTGCCAAATATATTCTAGTTTCATAATAAAACCATCGGGAATTTTGCACGGTGAACCATTTGGCCAGGGGGGCCTTTTTACGCAGACCTTCGGCAGCCGTTCCTACGCTCTCAAAATTTTTTTCGAGTTTCACATACCTATCTTCAAACGACGATTCCCAAGCAACTAAAAGAGTCTAATGATCGCAATCACTTTCAGAATCTGCCAAATATATTCTAGTTTCATAATAAAACCATCGGAAATTTTGCACGGTGAACCATTTGGCCAGGGGGGCCTTTTTACGCAGACCTTCGGCAGGCGTTCCTACGCTCCGAAAATTTTTTTCGAGTTTCACATACCTATCTTCAAACGACGATTCCCAAGCAACTAAAAGAGTCTAATGATCGCAATCACTTTCAGAATCTGCCAAATATATTCTAGTTTCATAATAAAACCATCGGGAATTTTGCACGGTGAACCATTTGGCCAGGGGGGCCTTTTTACGCAGACCTTCGGCAGCCTTTCCTACGCTCTCAAAATTTTTTTCGAGTTTCACATACCTATCTTCAAACGACGATTCCCAAGCAACTAAAAGAGTCTAATGATCGCAATCACTTTCAGAATCTGCCAAATATATTCTAGTTTCATAATAAAACCATCGGGAATTTTGCACGGTGAACCATTTGGCCAGGGGGGCCTTTTTACGCAGACCTTCGGCAGCCGTTCCTACGCTCCGAAAATTTTTTTCGAGTTTCACATACCTATCTTCAAACGACGATTCCCAAGCATCTAAAAGAGTCTAATCATCGCAATCACTTTCAGAATCTGCCAAATATATTCTAGTTTCATAATAAAACCATCGGGAATTTTGCACGGTGAACCATTTGGCCAGGGGGGCCTTTTTATGCAGACCTTCGGCAGCCGTTCCTACGCTCCGAAAATTTTTTTCGAGTTTCACATACCTTCAAACGACGATTCCAAAGCAACTAAAAGAGTCTAATGATCGCAATCACTTTCAGAATCTGCCAAATATATTCTAGTTTCATAATAAAACCATCGGGAATTTTGCACGGTGAACCATTTGGCCAGGGGGTTCTTTTTACGCAGACCTTCGGCAGCCGTTCCTACGCTCTCAAAATTTTTTTCGAGTTTCACATACCTATCTTCAAACGACGATTCCCAAGCAACTAAAAGAGTCTAATGATCGCAATCACTTTCAGAATCTGCCAAATATATTCTAGTTTCATAATAAAACCATCGGGAATTTTGCACGGTGAACCATTTGGCCAGAGGGGCCTTTTTACGCAGACCTTCGGCAGCCGTTCCTACGCTCTCAAAATTTTTTTCGAGTTTCACATACCTATCTTCAAACGACGATTCCCAAGCAACTAAAAGAGTCTAATGATCGCAATCACTTTCAGAATCTGCCAAATATATTCTAGTTTTATAATAAAACCATCGGGAATTTTGCACGGTGAACCATTTGGCCAGGGGGGCCTTTTTACGCAGACCTTCGGCAGCCGTTCCTACGCTCCGAAAATTTTTTTCGAGTTTCACATACCTATCTTCAAACGACGATTCCCAAGACACTAAAAGAGTCTAATGATCGCAATCACTTTCAGAATCTGCCAAATATATTCTAGTTTCATAATAAAACCATCGGGAATTTTGCACGGTGAACCATTTGGCCAGGGGGCCTTTTTACGCAGACCTTCGGCAGCCGTTCCTACGCTCTCAAAATGTTTTTCGAGTTTCACATACCTATCTTCAAACGACGATTCCCAAGCAACTAAAAGAGTCTAATGATCGCAATCACTTTCAGAATCTGCCAAATATATTCTAGTTTCATAATAAAACCATCGGGAATTTTGCACGGTGAACCATTTGGCCAGGGGGGCCTTTTTACGCAGACCTTCGGCAGCCGTTCCTACGCTCCGAAAATTTTTTTCGAGTTTCACATACCTATCTTCAAACGACGATTCCCAAGCAACTAAAAGAGTCTAATGATCGCAATCACTTTCAGAATCTGCCAAATATATTCTAGTTTCATAATAAAACCATCGGGAATTTTGCACGGTGAACCATTTGGCCAGGGGGGCCTTTTTACGCAGACCTTCGGCAGCCGTTCCTACGTTCCGAAAATTTTTTTCGAGTTTCACATACCTATCTTCAAACGACGATTCCCAAGACACTAAAAGAGTCTAATGATCGCAATCACTTTCAGAATCTGCCAAATATATTCTAGTTTCATAATAAAACCATCGGGAATTTTGCACGGTGAACCATTTGGCCAGGGGGGCCTTTTTACGCAGACCTTCGGCAGCCGTTCCTACGCTCCGAAAATTTTTTTCGAGTTTCACATACCTATCTTCAAACGACGATTCCCAAGCAACTAAAAGAGTCTAATGATCGCAATCACTTTCAGAATCTGCCAAATATATTCTAGTTTCATAATAAAACCATCGGGAATTTTGCACGGTGAACCATTTGGCCAGGGGGGCCTTTTTACGCAGACCTTCGGCAGCCGTTCCTACGCTCCGAAAAATTTTTTCGAGTTTCACATACCTATCTTCAAACGACGATTCCCAAGCAACTAAAAGAGTCTAATGATCGCAATCACTTTCAGAATCTGCCAAATATATTCTAGTTTCATAATAAAACCATCGGGAATTTTGCACGGTGAACCATTTGGCCAGGGGGGCCTTTTTACGCAGACCTTCGGCAGCCGTTCCTACGCTCCGAAAATTTTTTTCGAGTTTCACATACCTATCTTCAAACGACGATTCCCAAGCAACTAAAAGAGTCTAATGATCGCAATCACTTTCAGAATCTGCCAAATATATTCTAGTTTCATAATAAAACCATCGGGAATTTTGCACGGTGAACCATTTGGCCAGGGGGGCCTTTTTACGCAGACCTTCGGCAGCCGTTCCTACGCTCTCAAAATTTTTTTCGAGTTTCACATACCTATCTTCAAACGACGATTCCCAAGCAACTAAAAGAGTCTAATGATCGCAATCACTTTCAGAATCTGCCAAATATATTCTAGTTTCATAATAAAACCATCGGGAATTTTGCACGGTGAACCATTTGGCCAGGGTGGCCTTTTTACGCAGACCTTCGGCAGCCGTTCCTACGCTCCGAAAATTTTTTTTTAGTTTCACATACCTATCTTCAAACGACGATTCCTAAGACACTAAAAGAGTCTAATGATTGCAATCACTTTCAGAATCTGCCAAATATATTCTAGTTTCATAATAAAACCATCGGGAATTTTGCACGGTGAACCATTTGGCCAGGGGGGCCTTTTTACGCAGACCTTCGGCAGCCGTTCCTACGTTCTCAAAATTTTTTTCGAGTTTCACATACCTATCTTCAAACGACGATTCCCAAGCAACTAAAAGAGTCTAATGATCACAATCACTTTCAGAATCTGCCAAATATATTCTAGTTTCATAATAAAACCATCGGGAATTTTGCACGGTGAACCATTTGGCCAGGGGGGCCTTTTTACGCAGACCTTCGGCAGCCGTTCCTACGCTCCGAAAATTTTTTTCGAGTTTCACATACCTATCTTCAAACGACGATTCCCAAGCAACTAAAAGAGTCTAATGATCGCAATCACTTTCAGAATCTGCCAAATATATTCTAGTTTCATAATAAAACCATCGGGAATTTTGCACGGTGAACCATTTGGCCAGGGGGGCCTTTTTACGCAGACCTTCGGCAGCCGTTCCTACGTTCCGAAAATTTTTTTCGAGTTTCACATACCTATCTTCAAACGACGATTCCCAAGACACTAAAAGAGTCTAATGATCGCAATCACTTTCAGAATCTGCCAAATATATTCTAGTTTCATAATAAAACCATCGGGAATTTTGCACGGTGAACCATTTGGCCAGGGGGGCCTTTTTACGCAGACCTTCGGCAGCCGTTCCTACGCTCCGAAAATTTTTTTCGAGTTTCACATACCTATCTTCAAACGACGATTCCCAAGCAACTAAAAGAGTCTAATGATCGCAATCACTTTCAGAATCTGCCAAATATATTCTAGTTTCATAATAAAACCATCGGGAATTTTGCACGGTGAACCATTTGGCCAGGGGGGCCTTTTTACGCAGACCTTCGGCAGCCGTTCCTACGCTCCGAAAGTTTTTTTCGAGTTTCACATACCTATCTTCAAACGACGATTCCCAAGCAACTAAAAGAGTCTAATGATCGCAATCACTTTCAGAATCTGCCAAATATATTCTAGTTTCATAATAAAACCATCGGGAATTTTGCACGGTGAACCATTTGGCCAGAGGGGCCTTTTTACGCAGACCTTCGGCAGCCGTTCCTACGCTCTCAAATTTTTTTTCGAGTTTCACATACCTATCTTCAAACGACGATTCCCAAGCAACTAAAAGAGTCTAATGATCGCAATCACTTTCAGAATCTGCCAAATATATTCTAGTTTCATAATAAAACCATCGGGAATTTTGCTCGGTGAACCATTTGGCCAGGGGGGCCTTTTTACGCAGACCTTCGGCAGCCGTTCCTACGCTCCGAAAATTTTTTTCGAGTTTCACATACCTATCTTCAAACGACGGTTCCCAAGCAACTAAAAGAGTCTAATGATCGCAATCACTTTCAGAATCTGCCAAATATATTCTAGTTTCATAATAAAACCATCGGGAATTTTGCACGGTGAACCATTTGGCCAGGGTGGCCTTTTTACGCAGACCTTCGGCAGCCGTTCCTACGCTCTCAAAATTTTTTTCGAGTTTCACATACCTATCTTCAAACGACGATTCCCAAGCAACTAAAAGAGTCTAATGATCGCAATCACTTTCAGAATCTGCCAAATATATTCTAGTTTCATAATAAAACCATCGGGAATTTTGCACGGTGAACCATTTGGCCAGGGGGGCCTTTTTACGCAGACCTTCGGCAGCCGTTCCTACGCTCCAAAATTTTTTTCGAGTTTCACTTACCTATCTTCAAACGACGATTCCCAAGACACTAAAAGAGTCTAATGATCGCAATCACTTTCAGAATCTGCCAAATATATTCTAGTTTCATAATAAAACCATCGGGAATTTTGCACGGTGAACCATTTGGCCAGGGGGGCCTTTTTACGCAGACCTTCGGCAGCCGTTCCTACGCTCTCAAAATTTTTTTCGAGTTTCACATACCTATCTTCAAACGACGATTCCCAAGCAACTAAAAGAGTCTAATGATCGCAATCACTTTCAGAATCTGCCAAATATATTCTAGTTTCATAATAAAACCATCGGAAATTTTGCACGGTGAACCATTTGGCCTGGGGGGCCTTTTTACGCAGACCTTCGGCAGGCGTTCCTACGCTCCGAAAATTTTTTTCGAGTTTCACATACCTATCTTCAAACGACGATTCCCAAGCAACTAAAAGAGTCTAATGATCGCAATCACTTTCAGAATCTGCCAAATATATTCTAGTTTCATAATAAAACCATCGGGAATTTTGCACGGTGAACCATTTGGCCAGGGGGGCCTTTTTACGCAGACCTTCGGCAGCCTTTCCTACGCTCTCAAAATTTTTTTCGAGTTTCACATACCTATCTTCAAACGACGATTCCCAAGCAACTAAAAGAGTCTAATGATCGCAATCACTTTCAGAATCTGCCAAATATATTCTAGTTTCATAATAAAACCATCGGGAATTTTGCACGGTGAACCATTTGGCCAGGGGGGCCTTTTTACGCAGACCTTCGGCAGCCGTTCCTACGCTCCGAAAATTTTTTTCGAGTTTCACATACCTATCTTCAAACGACGATTCCCAAGCATCTAAAAGAGTCTAATCATCGCAATCACTTTCAGAATCTGCCAAATATATTCTAGTTTCATAATAAAACCATCGGGAATTTTGCACGGTGAACCATTTGGCCAGGGGGGCCTTTTTACGCAGACCTTCGGCAGCCGTTCCTACGCTCCGAAAATTTTTTTCGAGTTTCACATACCTTCAAACGACGATTCCAAAGCAACTAAAAGAGTCTAATGATCGCAATCACTTTCAGAATCTGCCAAATATATTCTAGTTTCATAATAAAACCATCGGGAATTTTGCACGGTGAACCATTTGGCCAGGGGGTTCTTTTTACGCAGACCTTCGGCAGCCGTTCCTACGCTCTCAAAATTTTTTTCGAGTTTCACATACCTATCTTCAAACGACGATTCCCAAGCAACTAAAAGAGTCTAATGATCGCAATCACTTTCAGAATCTGCCAAATATATTCTAGTTTCATAATAAAACCATCGGGAATTTTGCACGGTGAACCATTTGGCCAGAGGGGCCTTTTTACGCAGACCTTCGGCAGCCGTTCCTACGCTCTCAAAATTTTTTTCGAGTTTCACATACCTATCTTCAAACGACGATTCCCAAGCAACTAAAAGAGTCTAATGATCGCAATCACTTTCAGAATCTGCCAAATATATTCTAGTTTTATAATAAAACCATCGGGAATTTTGCACGGTGAACCATTTGGCCAGGGGGGCCTTTTTACGCAGACCTTCGGCAGCCGTTCCTACGCTCCGAAAATTTTTTTCGAGTTTCACATACCTATCTTCAAACGACGATTCCCAAGACACTAAAAGAGTCTAATGATCGCAATCACTTTCAGAATCTGCCAAATATATTCTAGTTTCATAATAAAACCATCGGGAATTTTGCACGGTGAACCATTTGGCCAGGGGGCCTTTTTACGCAGACCTTCGGCAGCCGTTCCTACGCTCTCAAAATGTTTTTCGAGTTTCACATACCTATCTTCAAACGACGATTCCCAAGCAACTAAAAGAGTCTAATGATCGCAATCACTTTCAGAATCTGCCAAATATATTCTAGTTTCATAATAAAACCATCGGGAATTTTGCACGGTGAACCATTTGGCCAGGGGGGCCTTTTTACGCAGACCTTCGGCAGCCGTTCCTACGCTCCGAAAATTTTTTTCGAGTTTCACATACCTATCTTCAAACGACGATTCCCAAGCAACTAAAAGAGTCTAATGATCGCAATCACTTTCAGAATCTGCCAAATATATTCTAGTTTCATAATAAAACCATCGGGAATTTTGCACGGTGAACCATTTGGCCAGGGGGGCCTTTTTACGCAGACCTTCGGCAGCCGTTCCTACGTTCCGAAAATTTTTTTCGAGTTTCACATACCTATCTTCAAACGACGATTCCCAAGACACTAAAAGAGTCTAATGATCGCAATCACTTTCAGAATCTGCCAAATATATTCTAGTTTCATAATAAAACCATCGGGAATTTTGCACGGTGAACCATTTGGCCAGGGGGGCCTTTTTACGCAGACCTTCGGCAGCCGTTCCTACGCTCCGAAAATTTTTTTCGAGTTTCACATACCTATCTTCAAACGACGATTCCCAAGCAACTAAAAGAGTCTAATGATCGCAATCACTTTCAGAATCTGCCAAATATATTCTAGTTTCATAATAAAACCATCGGGAATTTTGCACGGTGAACCATTTGGCCAGGGGGGCCTTTTTACGCAGACCTTCGGCAGCCGTTCCTACGCTCCGAAAATTTTTTTCGAGTTTCTCATACCTATCTTCAAACGACGATTCCCAAGCAACTAAAAGAGTCTAATGATCGCAATCACTTTCAGAATCTGCCAAATATATTCTAGTTTCATAATAAAACCATCGGGAATTTTGCACGGTGAACCATTTGGCCAGAGGGGCCTTTTTACGCAGACCTTCGGCAGCAGTTCCTACGCTCTCAAATTTTTTTTCGAGTTTCACATACCTATCTTCAAACGACGATTCCCAAGCAACTAAAAGAGTATAATGATCGCAATCACTTTCAGAATCTGCCAAATATATTCTAGTTTCATAATAAAACCATCGGGAATTTTGCTCGGTGAACCATTTGGCCAGGGGGGCCTTTTTACGCAGACCTTCGGCAGCCGTTCCTACGCTCCGAAAATTTTTTTCGAGTTTCACATACCTATCTTCAAACGACGATTCCCAAGCAACTAAAAGAGTCTAATGATCGCAATCACTTTCAGAATCTGCCAAATATATTCTAGTTTCATAATAAAACCATCGGGAATTTTGCACGGTGAACCATTTGGCCAGGGTGGCCTTTTTACGCAGACCTTCGGCAGCCGTTCCTACGCTCTCAAAATTTTTTTCGAGTTTCACATACCTATCTTCAAACGACGATTCACAAGCAACTAAAAGAGTCTAATGATCGCAATCACTTTCAGAATCTGCCAAATATATTCTAGTTTCATAATAAAACCATCGGGAATTTTGCACGGTGAACCATTTGGCCAGGGGGGCCTTTTTACGCAGACCTTCGGCAGCCGTTCCTACGCTCCGAAAATTTTTTTCGAGTTTCACAAACCTATCTTCAAACGACGATTCCCAAGCAACTAAAAGAGTTTAATGATCGCAATCACTTTCAGAATCTGCCAAATATATTCTAGTTTCATAATAAAACCATCGGGAATTTTGCACGGTGAACCATTTGGCCAGGGGGGCCTTTTTACGCAGACCTTCGGCAGCCGTTCCTACGCTCTCAAAATTTTTTTCGAGTTTCACATACCTATCTTCAAACGACGATTCCCAAGCATCTAAAAGAGTATAATGATCGCAATCACTTTCAGAATCTGCCAAATATATTCTAGTTTCATAATAAAACCATCGGGAATTTTGCACGGTGAACCATTTGGCCAGGGGGGCCTTTTTACGCAGACCTTCGGCAGCCGTTCCTACGCTCCGAAATTTTTTTTCGAGTTTCACATACTTATCTTCAAACGACGATTCCCAAGCAACTAAAAGAGTCTAATGATCGCAATCACTTTCAGAATCTGCCAAATATATTCTAGTTTCATAATAAAACCATCGGGAATTTTGCACGGTGAACCATTTGGCCAGGGGGGCCTTTTTACGCAGACCTTCGGCAGCCGTTCCTACGCTCTCAAAATTTTTTTCGAGTTTCACATACCTATCTTCAAACGACGATTCCCAAGCAACTAAAAGAGTCTAATGATCGCAATCACTTTCAGAATCTGCCAAATATATTCTAGTTTCATAATAAAACCATCGGGAATTTTGCACGGTGAACCATTTGGCCAGGGGGGCCTTTTTACGCAGACCTTCGGCAGCCGTTCCTACGCTCTCAAAATTTTTTTCGAGTTTCACATACCTATCTTCAAACGACGATTCCCAAGCAACTAAAAGAGTCTAATGATCGCAATCACTTTCAGAATCTGCCAAATATATTCTAGTTTCATAATAAAACCATCGGGAATTTTGCACGGTGAACCATTTGGCCAGGGGGGCCTTTTTACGCAGACCTTCGGCAGCCGTTCCTACGCTCCGAAATTTTTTTTCGAGTTTCACATACCTATCTTCAAACGACGATTCCCAAGCAACTAAAAGAGTCTAATGATCGCAATCACTTTCAGAATCTGCCAAATATATTCTAGTTTCATTATAAAACCATCGGGAATTTTGCACGGTGAACCATTTGGCCAGGGGGGCCTTTTTACGCAGACCTTCGGCAGCCGTTCCTACGCTCTCAAAATTTTTTTCGAGTTTCACATACCTATCTTCAAACGACGATTCCCAAGCAACTAAAAGAGTCTAATGATCGCAATCACTTTCAGAATCTGCCAAATATATTCTAGTTTCATAATAAAACCATCGGGAATTTTGCACGGTGAACCATTTGGCCAGGGGGGCCTTTTTACGCAGACCTTCGGCAGCCGTTCCTACGCTCCGAAAATTTTTTTCGAGTTTCACATACCTATCTTCAAACGACGATTCCCAAGCAACTAAAAGAGTCTAATGATCGCAATCACTTTCAGAATCTGCCAAATATATTCTAGTTTCATAATAAAACCATCGGGAATTTTGCACGGTGAACCATTTGGCCAGGGGGGCCTTTTTACGCAGACCTTCGGCAGCCGTTCCTACGCTCTCAAAATTTTTTTCGAGTTTCACATACCTATCTTCAAACGACGATTCCCAAGCAACTAAAAGAGTCTAATGATCGCAATCACTTTCAGAATCTGCCAAATATATTCTAGTTTCATAATAAAACCATCGGGAATTTTGCACGGTGAACCATTTGGCCAGGGGGGCCTTTTTACGCAGACCTTCGGCAGCCGTTCCTACGCTCCGAAAATTTTTTTCGAGTTTCACATACCTATCTTCAAACGACGATTCCCAAGCAACTAAAAGAGTCTAATGATCGCAATCACTTTCAGAATCTGCCAAATATATTCTAGTTTCATAATAAAACCATCGGGAATTTTGCACGGTGAACCATTTGGCCAGGGGGACCTTTTTACGCAGACCTTCGGCAGCCGTTCCTACGCTCTCAAAATTTTTTTCGAGTTTCACATACCTATCATCAAACGACGATTCCCAAGCAACTAAAAGAGTCTAATGATCGCAATCACTTTCAGAATCTGCCAAATATATTCTAGTTTCATAATAAAACCATCGGGAATTTTGCACGGTGAACCATTTGGCCAGGGGGGCCTTTTTACGCAGACCTTCGGCAGCCGTTCCTACGCTCCGAAAATTTTTTTCGAGTTTCACATACCTATCTTCAAACGACGATTCCCAAGCAACTAAAAGAGTCTAATGATCGCAATCACTTTCAGAATCTGCCAAATATATTCTAGATTCATAATAAAACCATCGGGAATTTTGCACGGTGAACCATTTGGCCAGGGGGGCCTTTTTACGCAGACCTTCGGCAGCCGTTCCTAAGCTCTCAAAATTTTTTTCGAGTTTCACATACCTATCTTCAAACGACGATTCCCAAGCAACTAAAAGAGTCTAATGATCGCAATCACTTTCAGAATCTGCCAAATATATTCTAGTTTCATAATAAAACCATCGGGAATTTTGCACGGTGAACCATTTGGCCAGGGGGGCCTTTTTACGCAGACCTTCGGCAGCCGTTCCTACGCTCCGAAAATTATTTTCGAGTTTCACATACCTATCTTCAAACGACGATTCCCAAGCAACTAAAAGAGTCTAATGATCGCAATCACTTTCAGAATCTGCCAAATATATTCTAGTTTCATAATAAAACCATCGGGAATTTTGCACGGTGAACCATTTGGCCAGGGGGGCCTTTTTACGCAGACCTTCGGCAGCCGTTCCTACGCTCTCAAAATTTTTTTCGAGTTTCACATACCTATCTTCAAACGACGATTCCCAAGCAACTAAAAGAGTCTAATGATCGCAATCACTTTCAGAATCTGCCAAATATATTCTAGTTTCATAATAAAACCATCGGGAATTTTGCACGGTGAACCATTTGGCCAGGTGGGCCTTTTTACGCAGACCTTCGGCAGCCGTTCCTACGCTCCGAAAATTTTTTTCGAGTTTCACATACCTATCTTCAAACGACGATTCCAAGACACTAAAAGAGTCTAATGATCGCAATCACTTTCAGAATCTGCCAAATATATTCTAGTTTCATAATAAAACCATCGGGAATTTTGCACGGTGAACCATTAGGCCAGGGGGGCATTTTTATGCAGACCTTCGGCAGCCGTTCCTACGCTCTCAAAATTTTTTTCGAGTTTCACATACCTATCTTCAAACGACGATTCCCAAGCAACTAAAAGAGTCTAATGATCGCAATCACTTTCAGAATCTGCCAAATATATTCTAGTTTCATAATAAAACCATCGGGAATTTTGCACGGTGAACCATTTGGCCAGGGGGGCCTTTTTACGCAGACCTTCGGCAGCCGTTCCTACGCTCTCAAAATTTTTTTCGAGTTTCACATACCTATCATCAAACGACGATTCCCAAGCAACTAAAAGAGTCTAATGATCGCAATCACTTTCAGAATCTGCCAAATATATTCTAGTTTCATAATAAAACCATCGGGAATTTTGCACGGTGAACCATTTGGCCAGGGGGGCCTTTTTACGCAGACCTTCGGCAGCCGTTCCTACGCTCCGAAAATTTTTTTCGAGTTTCACATACCTATCTTCAAACGACGATTCCCAAGCAACTAAAAGAGTCTAATGATCGCAATCACTTTCAGAATCTGCCAAATATATTCTAGTTTCATAATAAAACCATCGGGAATTTTGAACGGTGAACCATTTGGCCAGGGGGGCCTTTTTACGCAGACCTTCGGCAGCCGTTCCTAAGCTCTCAAAATTTTTTTCGAGTTTCACATACCTATCTTCAAACGACGATTCCCAAGAAACTAAAAGAGTCTAATGATCGCAATCACTTTCAGAATCTGCCAAATATATTCTAGTTTCATAATAAAACCATCGGGAATTTTGCACGGTGAACCATTTCGCCAGGGGGGCCTTTTTACGCAGACCTTCGGCAGCCGTTCCTACGCTCCGAAAATTTTTTTCGAGTTTCACATACCTATCTTCAAACGACGATTCCCAAGCAGCTAAAAGAGTCTAATGATCGCAATCACTTTCAGAATCTGCCAAATATATTCTAGTTTCATAATAAAACCATCGGGAATTTTGCACGGTGAACCATTTGGCCAGGGGGGCCTTTTTACGCAGACCTTCGGCAGCCGTTCCTACGCTCCGAAAATTTTTTTCGAGTTTCACATACCTATCTTCAAACGACGATTCCCAAGCAACTAAAAGAGTCTAATGATCGCAATCACTTTCAGAATCTGCCAAATATATTCTAGTTTCATAATAAAACCATCGGGAATTTTGCACGGTGAACCATTTGGCCAGGGGGGCCTTTTTACGCAGACCTTCGGCAGCCGTTCCTACGCTCTCAAAATTTTTTTCGAGTTTCACATACCTATCTTCAAATGACGATTCCCAAGCAACTAAAAGAGTCTAATGATCGCAATCACTTTCAGAATCTGCCAAATATATTCTAGTTTCATAATAAAACCATCGGGAATTTTGCACGGTGAACCATTTGGCCAGGTGGGCCTTTTTACACAGACCTTCGGCAGCCGTTCCTACGCTCCGAAAATTTTTTTCGAGTTTCACATACCTATCTTCAAACGACGATTCCCAAGACACTAAAAGCGTCTAATGATCGCAATCACTTTCAGAATCTGCCAAATATATTCTAGTTTCATAATAAAACCATCGGGAATTTTGCATGGTGAAACATTTGGCCAGGGGGGCCTTTTTACGCAGACCTTCGGCAGCCGTTCCTACGCTCTCAAAATTTTGTTCGAGTTTCACATACCTATCTTCAAACGACGATTCCCAAGCAACTAAAAGAGTCTAATGATCGCAATCACTTTCAGAATCTGCCAAATATATTCTAGTTTCATAATAAAACCATCGGGAATTTTGCACGGTGAACCATTTGGCCAGGGGGGCCTTTTTACGCAGACCTTCGGCAGCCGTTCCTACGCTCCGAAATTTTTTTTCGAGTTTCACATACCTATCTTCAAACGACGATTCCCAAGCAACTAAAAGAGTCTAATGATCGCAATCACTTTCAGAATCTGCCAAATATATTCTAGTTTCATAATAAAACCATCGGGAATTTTGCACGGTGAACCATTTGGCCAGGGGGACCTTTTTACGCAGACCTTCGGCAGCCGTTCCTACGCTCTCAAAATTTTTTTCGAGTTTCACATACCTATCATCAAACGACGATTCCCAAGCAACTAAAAGAGTCTAATGATCGCAATCACTTTCAGAATCTGCCAAATATATTCTAGTTTCATAATAAAACCATCGGGAATTTTGCACGGTGAACCATTTGGCCAGGGGGGCCTTTTTACGCAGACCTTCGGCAGCCGTTCCTACGCTCCGAAAATTTTTTTCGAGTTTCACATACCTATCTTCAAACGACGATTCCCAAGCAACTAAAAGAGTCTAATGATCGCAATCACTTTCAGAATCTGCCAAATATATTCTAGATTCATAATAAAACCATCGGGAATTTTGCACGGTGAACCATTTGGCCAGGGGGGCCTTTTTACGCAGACCTTCGGCAGCCGTTCCTAAGCTCTCAAAATTTTTTTCGAGTTTCACATACCTATCTTCAAACGACGATTGCCAAGCAACTAAAAGAGTCTAATGATCGCAATCACTTTCAGAATCTGCCAAATATATTCTAGTTTCATAATAAAACCATCGGGAATTTTGCACGGTGAACCATTTGGCCAGGGGGGCCTTTTTACGCAGACCTTCGGCAGCCGTTCCTACGCTCCGAAAATTATTTTCGAGTTTCACATACCTATCTTCAAACGACGATTCCCAAGCAACTAAAAGAGTCTAATGATCGCAATCACTTTCAGAATCTGCCAAATATATTCTAGTTTCATAATAAAACCATCGGGAATTTTGCACGGTGAACCATTTGGCCAGGGGGGCCTTTTTACGCAGACCTTCGGCAGCCGTTCCTACGCTCTCAAAATTTTTTTCGAGTTTCACATACCTATCTTCAAACGACGATTCCCAAGCAACTAAAAGAGTCTAATGATCGCAATCACTTTCAGAATCTGCCAAATATATTCTAGTTTCATAATAAAACCATCGGGAATTTTGCACGGTGAACCATTTGGCCAGGTGGGCCTTTTTACGCAGACCTTCGGCAGCCGTTCCTACGCTCCGAAAATTTTTTTCGAGTTTCACATACCTATCTTCAAACGACGATTCCAAGACACTAAAAGAGTCTAATGATCGCAATCACTTTCAGAATCTGCCAAATATATTCTAGTTTCATAATAAAACCATCGGGAATTTTGCACGGTGAACCATTAGGCCAGGGGGGCATTTTTATGCAGACCTTCGGCAGCCGTTCCTACGCTCTCAAAATTTTTTTCGAGTTTCACATACCTATCTTCAAACGACGATTCCCAAGCAACTAAAAGAGTCTAATGATCGCAATCACTTTCAGAATCTGCCAAATATATTCTAGTTTCATAATAAAACCATCGGGAATTTTGCACGGTGAACCATTTGGCCAGGGGGGCCTTTTTACGCAGACCTTCGGCAGCCGTTTCTACGCTCTCAAAATTTTTTTCGAGTTTCACATACCTATCATCAAACGACGATTCCCAAGCAACTAAAAGAGTCTAATGATCGCAATCACTTTCAGAATCTGCCAAATATATTCTAGTTTCATAATAAAACCATCGGGAATTTTGCACGGTGAACCATTTGGCCAGGGGGGCCTTTTTACGCAGACCTTCGGCAGCCGTTCCTACGCTCCGAAAATTTTTTTCGAGTTTCACATACCTATCTTCAAACGACGATTCCCAAGCAACTAAAAGAGTCTAATGATCGCAATCACTTTCAGAATCTGCCAAATATATTCTAGTTTCATAATAAAACCATCGGGAATTTTGAACGGTGAACCATTTGGCCAGGGGGGCCTTTTTACGCAGACCTTCGGCAGCCGTTCCTAAGCTCTCAAAATTTTTTTCGAGTTTCACATACCTATCTTCAAACGACGATTCCCAAGAAACTAAAAGAGTCTAATGATCGCAATCACTTTCAGAATCTGCCAAATATATTCTAGTTTCATAATAAAACCATCGGGAATTTTGCACGGTGAACCATTTCGCCAGGGGGGCCTTTTTACGCAGACCTTCGGCAGCCGTTCCTACGCTCCGAATATTTTTTTCGAGTTTCACATACCTATCTTCAAACGACGATTCCCAAGCAGCTAAAAGAGTCTAATGATCGCAATCACTTTCAGAATCTGCCAAATATATTCTAGTTTCATAATAAAACCATCGGGAATTTTGCACGGTGAACCATTTGGCCAGGGGGGCCTTTTTACGCAGACCTTCGGCAGCCGTTCCTACGCTCCGAAAATTTTTTTCGAGTTTCACATACCTATCTTCAAACGACGATTCCCAAGCAACTAAAAGAGTCTAATGATCGCAATCACTTTCAGAATCTGCCAAATATATTCTAGTTTCATAATAAAACCATCGGGAATTTTGCACGGTGAACCATTTGGCCAGGGGGGCCTTTTTACGCAGACCTTCGGCAGCCGTTCCTATGCTCTCAAAATTTTTTTCGAGTTTCACATACCTATCTTCAAATGACGATTCCCAAGCAACTAAAAGAGTCTAATGATCGCAATCACTTTCAGAATCTGCCAAATATATTCTAGTTTCATAATAAAACCATCGGGAATTTTGCACGGTGAACCATTTGGCCAGGTGGGCCTTTTTACACAGACTTTCGGCAGCCGTTCCTACGCTCCGAAAATTTTTTTCGAGTTTCACATACCTATCTTCAAACGACGATTCCCAAGACACTAAAAGCGTCTAATGATCGCAATCACTTTCAGAATCTGCCAAATATATTCTAGTTTCATAATAAAACCATCGGGAATTTTGCATGGTGAAACATTTGGCCAGGGGGGCCTTTTTACGCAGACCTTCGGCAGCCGTTCCTACGCTCTCAAAATTTTGTTCGAGTTTCACATACCTATCTTCAAACGACGATTCCCAAGCAACTAAAAGAGTCTAATGATCGCAATCACTTTCAGAATCTGCCAAATATATTCTAGTTTCATAATAAAACCATCGGGAATTTTGCACGGTGAACCATTTGGCCAGGGGGGCCTTTTTACGCAGACCTTCGGCAGCCGTTCCTACGCTCCGAAAATTTTTTTCGAGTTTCACATACCTATCTTCAAACGACGATTCCCAAGCAACTAAAAGAGTCTAATGATCGCAATCACTTTCAGAATCTGCCAAATATATTCTAGTTTCATAATAAAACCATCGGGAATTTGGCACGGTGAACCATTTGGCCAGGGGGGCCTTTTTACGCAGACCTTCGGCATCCGTTCCTACGCTCTCAAAATTTTTTTCGAGTTTCACATACCTATCTTCAAACGACGATTCCCAAGCAACTAAAAGAGTCTAATGATCGCAATCACTTTCAGAATCTGCCAAATATATTCTAGTTTCATAATAAAACCATCGGGAATTTTGCACGGTGAACCATTTGGCCAGGGGGCCTTTTTACGCAGACCTTCGGCAGCCGTTCCTACGCTCCGAAAATTTTTTTCGAGTTTCACATACCTATCTTCAAACGACGATTCCTAAGACACTAAAAGAGTCTAATGATCGCAATCACTTTCAGAATCTGCCAAATATATTCTAGTTTCATAATAAAACCATCGGGAATTTTGCACGGTGAACCATTTGGCCAGGGGGGCCTTTTTACGCAGACCTTCGGCAGCCGTTCCTACGCTCCGAAAATTTTTTTCGAGTTTCACATACCTATCTTCAAACGACGATTCCCAAGCAACTAAAAGAGTCTAATGATCGCAATCACTTTCAGAATCTGCCAAATATATTCTAGTTTCATAATAAAACCATCGGGAATTTTGCACGGTGAACCATTTGGCCAGGGGGGCCTTTTTACGCAGACCTTCGGCAGCCGTTCCTACGCTCTCAAAATTTTTTTCGAGTTTCACATACCTATCTTCAAACGACGATTCCCAAGCAACTAAAAGAGTCTAATGATCGCAATCACTTTCAGAATCTGCCAAATATATTCTAGTTTCATAATAAAACCATCGGGAATTTTGCACGGTGAACCATTTGGCCAGGAGGGCCTTCTTACGCAGACCTTCGGCAGCCGTTCCTACGCTCCGAAAATTTTTTTCGAGTTTCACATACCTATCTTCAAACGACGATTCCCAAGCGACTAAAAGAGTCTAATGATCGCAATCACTTTCAGAATCTGCCAAATATATTCTAGTTTCATAATAAAACCATCGGGAATTTTGCACGGTGAACCATTTGGCCAGGGGAGCCTTTTTACGCAGACCTTCGGCAGCCGTTCCTACGCTCTCAAAATTTTTTTCGAGTTTCACATACCTATCTTCAAACGACGATTCCCAAGCAACTAAAAGAGTCTAATGATCGCAATCACTTTCAGAATCTGCCAAATATATTCTAGTTTCATAATAAAACCATCGGGAATTTTGCACGGTAAACCATTTGGCCAGGGGGGCCTTTTTACGCAGACCTTCGGCAGCCGTTCCTACGCTCCGAAAATTTTTTTCGAGTTTCACATACCTATCTTCAAACGACGATTCCCAAGCAACTAAAAGAGTCTAATGATCGCAATCACTTTCAGAATCTGCCAAATATATTCTAGTTTCATAATAAAACCATCGGGAATTTTGCACGGTGAACCATTTGGCCAGGGGGGCCTTTTTACGCAGACCTTCGGCAGCCGTTCCTACGCTCCGAAAATTTTTTTCGAGTTTCACATACCTATCTTCAAACGACGATTCCCAAGCAGCTAAAAGAGTCTAATGATCGCAATCACTTTCAGAATCTGCCAAATATATTCTAGTTTCATAATAAAACCATCGGGAATTTTGCACGGTGAACCATTTGGCCAGGGGGGCCTTTTTACGCAGACCTTCGGCAGCCGTTCCTACGCTCCGAAAATGTTTTTCGAGTTTCACATACCTATCTTCAAACGACGATTCCCAAGCAACTAAAAGAGTCTAATGATCGCAATCACTTTCAGAATCTGCCAAATATATTCTAGTTTCATAATAAAACCATCGGGAATTTTGCACGGTGAACCATTTGGCCAGGGGGGCCTTTTTACGCAGACCTTCGGCAGCCGTTCCTAGGCTCTCAAAATTTTTTTCGAGTTTCACATACCTATCTTCAAATGACGATTCCTAAGCAACTAAAAGAGTCTAATGATCGCAATCACTTTCAGAATCTGCCAAATATATTCTAGTTTCATAATAAAACCATCGGGAATTTTGCACGGTGAACCATTTGGCCAGGTGGGCCTTTTTACGCAGACCTTCGGCAGCCGTTCCTACGCTCCGAAAATTTTTTTCGAGTTTCACATACCTATCTTCAAACGACGATTCCCAAGACACTAAAAGAGTCTAATGATCGCAATCACTTTCAGAATCTGCCAAATATATTCTAGTTTCATAATAAAACCATCGGGAATTTTGCACGGTAAACCATTTGGCCAGGGGGGCCTTTTTACGCAGACCTTCGGCAGCCGTTCCTACGCTCTCAAAATTTTGTTCGAGTTTCACATACCTATCTTCAAACGACGATTCCCAAGCAACTAAAAGAGTCTAATGATCGCAATCACTTTCAGAATCTGCCAAATATATTCTAGTTTCATAATAAAACCATCGGGAATTTTGCACGGTGAACCATTTGGCCAGGGGGGCCTTTTTACGCAGACCTTCGGCAGCCGTTCCTACGCTCCGAAAATTTTTTTCGAGTTTCACATACCTATCTTCAAACGACGATTCCCAAGCAACTAAAAGAGTCTAATGATCACAATCACTTTCAGAATCTGCCAAAAATACTCTAGTTTCATAATAAAACCATCGGGAATTTTGCACGGTGAACCATTTGGCCAGGGGGGCCTTTTTACGCAGACCTTCGGCAGCCGTTCCTACGCTCTCAAAATTTTTTTCGAGTTTCACATACCTATCTTCAAACGACGATTCCCAAGCAACTAAAAGAGTCTAATGATCGCAATCACTTTCAGAATCTGCCAAATATATTCTAGTTTCATAATAAAACCATCGGGAATTTGGCACGGTGAACCATTTGGCCAGGGGGGCCTTTTTATGCAGACCTTCGGCAGCCGTTCCTACGCTCCGAAAATTTTTTTCGAGTTTCACATACCTATCTTCAAACGACGATTCCCAAGCAACTAAAAGAGTCTAATGATCGCAATCACTTTCAGAATCTGCCAAATATATTCTAGTTTCATAATAAAACCATCGGGAATTTTGCACTGTGAACCATTTGGCCAGGGGGGCCTTTTTACGCAGACCTTCGGCAGCCGTTCCTACGCTCTCAAATTTTTTTTCGAGTTTCACATACCTATCTTCAAACGACGATTCCCAAGCAACTAAAAGAGTATAATGATCGCAATCACTTTCAGAATCTGCCAAATATATTCTAGTTTCATAATAAAACCATCGGGAATTTTGCACGGTGAACCATTTGGCCAGGGGGGCCTTTTTACGCAGACCTTCGGCAGCCGTTCCTACGCTCCGAAAAATTTTTTCGAGTTTCACTTACCTATCTTCAAACGACGATTCCCAAGCAACTAAAAGAGTCTAATGATCGCAATCACTTTCAGAATCTGCCAAATATATTCTAGTTTTATAATAAAACCATCGGGAATTTTGCACGGTGAACCATTTGGCCAGGGGGGGCTTTTTACGCAGACCTTCGGCATCCGTTCCTACGCTCTCAAAATTTTTTTCGAGTTTCACATACCTATCTTCAAACGACGATTCCCAAGCAACTAAAAGAGTCTAATGATCGCAATCACTTTCAGAATCTGCCAAATATATTCTAGTTTCATAATAAAACCATCGGGAATTTTGCACGGTGAACCATTTGGCCAGGGGGCCTTTTTACGCAGACCTTCGGCAGCCGTTCCTACGCTCCGAAAATTTTTTTCGAGTTTCACATACCTATCTTCAAACGACGATTCCTAAGACACTAAAAGAGTCTAATGATCGCAATCACTTTCAGAATCTGCCAAATATATTCTAGTTTCATAATAAAACCATCGGGAATTTTGCACGGTGAACCATTTGGCCAGGGGGGGCTTTTTACGCAGACCTTCGGCAGCCGTTCCTACGCTCTCAAAAATTTTTTCGAGTTTCACGTACCTATCTTCAAACGACGATTCCCAAGCAACTAAAAGAGTCTAATGATCGCAATCACTTTCAGAATCTGCCAAATATATTCTAGTTTCATAATAAAACCATCGGGAATTTTGCACGGTGAACCATTTGGCCAGGGGGGCCTTTTTACGCAGACCTTCGGCAGCCGTTCCTACGCTCCGAAAATTTTTTTCGAGTTTCACATACCTATCTTCAAACGACGATTCC
Organism: Salticus scenicus; assembly: GCA_963930645.1. Taxonomy (NCBI): domain Eukaryota; kingdom Metazoa; phylum Arthropoda; class Arachnida; order Araneae; family Salticidae; genus Salticus; species Salticus scenicus. Next base: position 35,510 of record CAWVNO010002600.1, on the reverse strand, counting down.
CAAGCAACTAAAAGAGTCTAATGATCGCAATCACTTTCAGAATCTGCCAAATATATTCTAGTTTCATAATAAAACCATCGGGAATTTTGCACGGTGAACCATTTGGCCAGGGGGGCCTTTTTACGCAGACCTTCGGCAGCCGTTCCTACGCTCTCAAAATTTTTTTCGAGTTTCACATACCTATCTTCAAACGACGATTCCCAAGCAACTAAAAGAGTCTAATGATCGCAATCACTTTCAGAATCTGCCAAATATATTCTAGTTTCATAATAAAACCATCGGGAATTTTGCACGGTGAACCATTTGGCCAGGAGGGCCTTCTTACGCAGACCTTCGGCAGCCGTTCCTACGCTCCGAAATTTTTTTTCGAGTTTCACATACCTATCTTCAAACGACGATTCCCAAGCGACTAAAAGAGTCTAATGATCGCAATCACTTTCAGAATCTGCTAAATATATTCTAGTTTCATAATAAAACCATCGGGAATTTTGCACGGTGAACCATTTGGCCAGGGGAGCCTTTTTACGCAGACCTTCGGCAGCCGTTCCTACGCTCTCAAAATTTTTTTCGAGTTTCACATACCTATCTTCAAACGACGATTCCCAAGCAACTAAAAGAGTCTAATGATCGCAATCACTTTCAGAATCTGCCAAATATATTCTAGTTTCATAATAAAACCATCGGGAATTTTGCACGGTGAACCATTTGGCCAGGGGGGCCTTTTTACGCAGACCTTCGGCAGCCGTTCCTACGCTCCGAAAATTTTTTTCGAGTTTCACATACCTATCTTCAAACGACGATTCCCAAGCAACTAAAAAAGTCTAATGATCGCAATCACTTTCAGAATCTGCCAAATATATTCTAGTTTCATAATAAAACCATCGGGAATTTTGCACGGTGAACCATTTGGCCAGGGGGGCCTTTTTACACAGACCTTCGGCAGTCGTTCCTACGCTCTCAAAATTTTTTTCGAGTTTCACATACCTATCATCAAACGACGATTCCCAAGCAACTAAAAGAGTCTAATGATCGCAATCACTTTCAGAATCTGCCAAATATATTCTAGTTTCATAATAAAACCATCGGGAATTTTGCACGGTGAACCATTTGGCCAGGAGGGCCTTTTTCCACAGACCTTCGGCAGCCGTTCCTACGCTCCGAAAATTTTTTTCGAGTTTCACATACCTATCTTCAAACGACGATTCCCAAGCGACTAAAAGAGTCTAATGATCGCAATCACTTTCAGAATCTGCCAAATATATTCTAGTTTCATAATAAAACCATCGGGAATTTTACACGGTGAACCATTTGGCCAGGGGGGCCTTTTTACGCAGACCTTCGGCAGCCGTTCCTACGCTCTCAAAATTTTTTTCGAGTTTCACATACCTATCTTCAAACGACGATTCCCAAGCGACTAAAAGAGTCTAATGATCGCAATCACTTTCAGAATCTTCCAAATATATTCTAGTTTCATAATAAAACCATCGGGAATTTTGCACGGTTAACCATTTGGCCAGGGGGGCCTTTTTACGCAGACCTTCGGCAGCCGTTCCTACGCTCCGAAAATGTTTTTCGAGTTTCACATACCTATCTTCAAACGACGATTCCCAAGCAACTAAAAGAGTCTAATGATCGCAATCACTTTCAGAATCTGCCAAATATATTCTACTTTCATAATAAAACCATCGGGAATTTTGCACGGTAAACCATTTGGCCAGGGGGGCCTTTTTACACAGACCTTCGGCAGCCGTTCCTACGCTCTCAAAATTTTTTTCGAGTTTCACATACCTATCATCAAACGACGATTCCCAAGCAACTAAAAGAGTCTAATGATCGCAATCACTTTCAGAATCTGCCAAATATATTCTAGTTTCATAATAAAACCATCGGGAATTTTGCACGGTGAACCATTTGGCCAGGGGGGCCTTTTTACGCAGACCTTCGGCAGCCGTTCCTACGCTCTCAAAATTTTTTTCGAGTTTCACATACCTATCTTCAAACGATGATTCCCAAGCAACTAAAAGAGTCTAATGATCGCAATCACTTTCAGAATCTGCCAAATATATTCTAATTTCATAATAAAACCATCGGGAATTTTGCACGGTGAACCATTTGGCCACGGGGGCCTTTTTACGCAGACCTTCGGCAGCCGTTCCTACGTTCCGAGAATTTTTTTCGAGTTTCACATACCTATCTTCAAACGACGATTTCCAAGCAACTAAAAGAGTCTAATGATCACAATCACTTTCAGAATCTGCCAAATATATTCTAGTTTCATAATAAAACCATCGGGAATTTTGCACGGTGAACCATTTGGCCAGGGGGGCCTTTTTACGCAGACCTTCGGCAGCCGTTCCTACGCTCTCAAAATTTTTTTCGAGTTTCACATACCTATCTTCAAACGACGATTCCCAAGCAACTAAAAGAGTCTAATGATCGCAATCACTTTCAGAATCTGCCAAATATATTCTAGTTTCATAATAAAACCATCGGGAATTTTGCACGGTGAACCATTTGGCCAGGGGGGCCTTTTTACTCAGACCTTCGGCAGCCGTTCCTACGCTCCGAAAATTTTTTTCGAGTTTCACATACCTATCTTCAAACGACGATTCCCAAGCGACTAAAAGAGTCTAATGATCGCAATCACTTTCAGAATCTGCCAAATATATTCTAGTTTCATAATAAAACCATCGGGAATTTTGCACGGTGAACCATTTGGCCAGGGGGGCCTTTTTACGCAGACCTTCGGCAGCCGTTCCTACGCTCTCAAAATTTTTTTCGAGTTTCACATACCTATCTTCAAACGACGATTCCCAAGCAACTAAAAGAGTCTAATGATCGCAATCACTTTCAGAATCTGCCAAATATATTCTAGTTTCATAATAAAACCATCGGGAATTTTGCACGGTGAACCATTTGGCCAGGGGGGCCTTTTTACGCAGACCTTCGGCAGCCGTTCCTACGCTCCGAAAATTTTTTTCGAGTTTCACATACCTATCTTCAAACGACGATTCCCAAGCAACTAAAAGAGTCTAATGATCGCAATCACTTTCAGAATCTGCCAAATATATTCTAGTTTCATAATAAAACCATCGGGAATTTTGCACGGTGAACCATTTGGCCAGGGGGGCCTTTTTACACAGACCTTCGGCAGCCGTTCCTACGCTCTCAAAATTTTTTTCGAGTTTCACATACCTATCATCAAACGACGATTCCCAAGCAACTAAAAGAGTCTAATGATCGCAATCACTTTCAGAATCTGCCAAATATATTCTAGTTTCATAATAAAACCATCGGGAATTTTGCACGGTGAAACATTTGGCCAGGGGGGCCTTTTTACGCAGACCTTCGGCAGCCGTTCCTACGCTCTCAAAATTTTTTTCGAGTTTCACATACCTATCTTCAAACGACGATTCCCAAGCAACTAAAAGAGTCTAATGATCGCAATCACTTTCAGAATCTGCCAAATATATTCTAGTTTCATAATAAAACCATCGGGAATTTTGCACGGTGAACCATTTGGCCAGGGGGGCCTTTTTACGCAGACCTTCGGCAGCCGTTCCTACGCTCCGAAAATTTTTTTCGAGTTTCACATACCTATCTTCAAACGACGATTCCCAAGCAACTAAAAGAGTCTAATGATCACAATCACTTTCAGAATCTGCCAAATATATTCTAGTTTCATAATAAAACCATCGGGAATTTTGCACGGTGAACCATTTGGCCAGGGGGGCCTTTTTATGCAGACCTTCGGCAGCCGTTCCTACGCTCTCAAAATTTTTTTCGAGTTTCACATACCTATCTTCAAACGACGATTCCCAAGCAACTAAAAGAGTCTAATGATCGCAATCACTTTCAGAATCTGCCAAATATATTCTAGTTTCATAATAAAACCATCGGGAATTTTGCACGGTGAACCATTTGGCCAGGGGGGCCTTTTTACGCAGACCTTCGGCAGCCGTTCCTACGCTCCGAAAATTTTTTTCGAGTTTCACATACCTATCTTCAAACGACGATTCCCAAGCAACTAAAAGAGTTTAATGATCGCAATCACTTTCAGAATCTGCCAAATATATTCTAGTTTCATAATAAAACCATCGGGAATTTTGCACGGTGAACCATTTGGCCAGGGGGGCCTTTTTACGCAGACCTTCGGCAGCCGTTCCTACGCTCTCAAAATTTTTTTCGAGTTTCACATACCTATCTTCAAACGACGATTCCCAAGCATCTAAAAGAGTATAATGATCGCAATCTCTTTCCGAATCTGCCAAATATATTCTAGTTTCATAATAAAACCATCGGGAATTTTGCACGGTGAACCATTTGGCCAGGGGGGCCTTTTTACGCAGACCTTCGGCAGCCGTTCCTACGCTCCAAAAATTTTTCTCGAGTTTCACATACCTATCTTCAAACGACGATTCCCAAGCAACTAAAAGAGTCTAATGATCGCAATCACTTTCAGAATCTGCCAAATATATTCTAGTTTCATAATAAAACCATCGGGAATTTTGCACGGTGAACCATTTGGCCAGGGGGGCCTTTTTACGCAGACCTTCGGCAGCCGTTCCTACGCTCTCAAAAATTTTTTCGAGTTTCACATACCTATCTTCAAACGACGATTCCCAAGCAGCTAAAAGAGTCTAATGATCGCAATCACTTTCAGAATCTGCCAAATATATTCTTGTATCATAATAAAACCATCGGGAATTTTGCACGGTGAACCATTTGGCCAGGGGGGCCTTTTTACGCAGACCTTCGGCAGCCGTTCCTACGCTCCGAAAATTTTTTTCGAGTTTCACATACCTATCTTCAAACGACGATTCCTAAGACACTAAAAGAGTCTAATGATCGCAATCACTTTCAGAATCTGCCAAATATATTCTAGTTTCATAATAAAACCATCGGGAATTTTGCACGGTGAACCATTTGGCCAGGGGGGCCTTTTTACGCAGACCTTCGGCAGCCGTTCCTACGCTCTCAAAATTTTTTTCGAGTTTCACATACCTATCTTCAAACGACGATTCCCAAGCAACTAAAAGAGTCTAATTATCGCAATCACTTTCAGAATCTGCCAAATATATTCTAGTTTCATAATAAAACCATCGGGAATTTTGCACGGTGAACCATTTGGCCAGGGGGGCCTTTTTACGCAGACCTTCGGCAGCCGTTCCTACGCTCCGAAAATTTTTTTCGAGTTTCACATACCTATCTTCAAACGACGATTCCGAAGCAACTAAAAGAGTCTAATGATCGCAATCACTTTCAGAATCTGTCAAATATATTCTAGTTTCATAATAAAACCATCGGGAATTTTGCACGGTGAACCATTTGGCCAGGGGGGCCTTTTTACGCAGACCTTCGGCAGCCGTTCCTACGCTCTCAAAATTTTTTTCGAGTTTCACATACCTATCTTCAAACGACGATTCCCAAGCAACTAAAAGAGTCTAATGATCGCAATCACTTTCAGAATCTGCCAAATATATTCTAGTTTCATAATAAAACCATCGGGAATTTTGCACGGTGAACCATTTGGCCAGGGGGGCCTTTTTACGCAGACCTTCGGCAGCCGTTCCTACGCTCCGAAAATTTTTTTCGAGTTTCACATACCTATCTTCAAACGACGATTCCCAAGCAACTAAAAGAGTCTAATGATCGCAATCACTTTCAGAATCTGCCAAATATATTCTAGTTTCATAATAAAACCATCGGGAATTTTGCACGGTGAACCATTTGGCCAGGGGGGCCTTTTTACGCAGACCTTCGGCAGCCGTTCCTACGCTCTCAAAATTTTTTTCGAGTTTCACATACCTATCTTCAAACGACGATTCCTAAGCAACTAAAAGAGTCTAATGATCGCAATCACTTTCAGAATCTGCCAAATATATTCTAGTTTCATAATAAAACCATCGGGAATTTTGCACGGTGAACCATTTGGCCAGGGGGGCCTTTTTACGCAGACCTTCGGCAGCCGTTCCTACGCTCTCAAAATTTTTTTCGAGTTTCACATACCTATCTTCAAACGACGATTCCCAAGCAACTAAAAGAGTCTAATGATCGCAATCACTTTCAGAATCTGCCAAATATATTCTAGTTTCATAATAAAACCATCGGGAATTTTGCACGGTGAACCATTTGGCCAGGGGGGCCTTTTTACGCAGACCTTCGGCAGCCGTTCCTACGCTCCGAAAATTTTTTTCGAGTTTCACATACCTATCTTCAAACGACGATTCCCAAGCAACTAAAAGAGTCTAATGATCACAATCACTTTCAGAATCTGCCAAATATATTCTAGTTTCATAATAAAACCATCGGGAATTTTGCACGGTGAACCATTTGGCCAGGGGGGCCTTTTTATGCAGACCTTCGGCAGCCGTTCCTACGCTCTCAAAATTTTTTTCGAGTTTCACATACCTATCTTCAAACGACGATTCCCAAGCAACTAAAAGAGTCTAATGATCGCAATCACTTTCAGAATCTGCCAAATATATTCTAGTTTCATAATAAAACCATCGGGAATTTTGCACGGTGAACCATTTGGCCAGGGGGGCCTTTTTACGCAGACCTTCGGCAGCCGTTCCTACGCTCCGAAAATTTTTTTCGAGTTTCACATACCTATCTTCAAACGACGATTCCCAAGCAACTAAAAGAGTTTAATGATCGCAATCACTTTCAGAATCTGCCAAATATATTCTAGTTTCATAATAAAACCATCGGGAATTTTGCACGGTGAACCATTTGGCCAGGGGGGCCTTTTTACGCAGACCTTCGGCAGCCGTTCCTACGCTCTCAAAATTTTTTTCGAGTTTCACATACCTATCTTCAAACGACGATTCCCAAGCATCTAAAAGAGTATAATGATCGCAATCTCTTTCCGAATCTGCCAAATATATTCTAGTTTCATAATAAAACCATCGGGAATTTTGCACGGTGAACCATTTGGCCAGGGGGGCCTTTTTACGCAGACCTTCGGCAGCCGTTCCTACGCTCCAAAAATTTTTCTCGAGTTTCACATACCTATCTTCAAACGACGATTCCCAAGCAACTAAAAGAGTCTAATGATCGCAATCACTTTCAGAATCTGCCAAATATATTCTAGTTTCATAATAAAACCATCGGGAATTTTGCACGGTGAACCATTTGGCCAGGGGGGCCTTTTTACGCAGACCTTCGGCAGCCGTTCCTACGCTCTCAAAAATTTTTTCGAGTTTCACATACCTATCTTCAAACGACGATTCCCAAGCAGCTAAAAGAGTCTAATGATCGCAATCACTTTCAGAATCTGCCAAATATATTCTTGTATCATAATAAAACCATCGGGAATTTTGCACGGTGAACCATTTGGCCAGGGGGGCCTTTTTACGCAGACCTTCGGCAGCCGTTCCTACGCTCCGAAAATTTTTTTCGAGTTTCACATACCTATCTTCAAACGACGATTCCTAAGACACTAAAAGAGTCTAATGATCGCAATCACTTTCAGAATCTGCCAAATATATTCTAGTTTCATAATAAAACCATCGGGAATTTTGCACGGTGAACCATTTGGCCAGGGGGGCCTTTTTACGCAGACCTTCGGCAGCCGTTCCTACGCTCTCAAAATTTTTTTCGAGTTTCACATACCTATCTTCAAACGACGATTCCCAAGCAACTAAAAGAGTCTAATTATCGCAATCACTTTCAGAATCTGCCAAATATATTCTAGTTTCATAATAAAACCATCGGGAATTTTGCACGGTGAACCATTTGGCCAGGGGGGCCTTTTTACGCAGACCTTCGGCAGCCGTTCCTACGCTCCGAAAATTTTTTTCGAGTTTCACATACCTATCTTCAAACGACGATTCCGAAGCAACTAAAAGAGTCTAATGATCGCAATCACTTTCAGAATCTGTCAAATATATTCTAGTTTCATAATAAAACCATCGGGAATTTTGCACGGTGAACCATTTGGCCAGGGGGGCCTTTTTACGCAGACCTTCGGCAGCCGTTCCTACGCTCTCAAAATTTTTTTCGAGTTTCACATACCTATCTTCAAACGACGATTCCCAAGCAACTAAAAGAGTCTAATGATCGCAATCACTTTCAGAATCTGCCAAATATATTCTAGTTTCATAATAAAACCATCGGGAATTTTGCACGGTGAACCATTTGGCCAGGGGGGCCTTTTTACGCAGACCTTCGGCAGCCGTTCCTACGCTCCGAAAATTTTTTTCGAGTTTCACATACCTATCTTCAAACGACGATTCCCAAGCAACTAAAAGAGTCTAATGATCGCAATCACTTTCAGAATCTGCCAAATATATTCTAGTTTCATAATAAAACCATCGGGAATTTTGCACGGTGAACCATTTGGCCAGGGGGGCCTTTTTACGCAGACCTTCGGCAGCCGTTCCTACGCTCTCAAAATTTTTTTCGAGTTTCACATACCTATCTTCAAACGACGATTCCTAAGCAACTAAAAGAGTCTAATGATCGCAATCACTTTCAGAATCTGCCAAATATATTCTAGTTTCATAATAAAACCATCGGGAATTTTGCACGGTGAACCATTTGGCCAGGGGGGCCTTTTTACGCAGACCTTCGGCAGCCGTTCCTACGCTCCGAAAATTTTTTTCGAGTTTCACATACCTATCTTCAAACGACGATTCCCAAGCAACTAAAAGAGTCTAATGATCGCAATCACTTTCAGAATCTGCCAAATATATTCTAGTTTCATAATAAAACCATCGGGAATTTTGCACGGTGAACCATTTGGCCAGGGGGGCCTTTTTACGCAGACCTTCGGCAGCCGTTCCTACGCTCTCAAAATTTTTTTCGAGTTTCACATACCTATCTTCAAACGACGATTCCCAAGCAACTAAAAGAGTCTAATGATCGCAATCACTTTCAGAATCTGCCAAATATATTCTAGTATCATAATAAAACCATCGGGAATTTTGAACGGTGAACCATTTGGCCAGGGGGGCCTTTTTACGCAGACCTTCGGCAGCCGTTCCTACGCTCCGAAAATTTTTTTCGAGTTTCACATACCTATCTTCAAACGACGATTCCCAAGCAACTAAAAGAGTCTAATGATCACAATCACTTTCAGAATCTGCCAAATATATTCTAGTTTCATAATAAAACCATCGGGAATTTTGCACGGTGAACCATTTGGCCAGGCGGGCCTTTTTACGCAGACCTTCGGCAGCCGTTCCTACGCTCTCAAAATTTTTTTCGAGTTTCACATACCTATCTTCAAACGACGATTCCCAAGCAACTAAAAGAGTCTAATGATCGCAATCACTTTCAGAATCTGCCAAATATATTCTAGTTTCATAATAAAACCATCGGGAATTTTGCACGGTGAACCATTTGGCCAGGGGGGCCTTTTTACGCAGACCTTCGGCAGCCGTTCCTACGCTCCGAAAATTTTTTTCGAGTTTCACAAACCTATCTTCAAACGACGATTCCCAAGCAACTAAAAGAGTTTAATGATCGCAATCACTTTCAGAATCTGCCAAATATATTCTAGTTTCATAATAAAACCATCGGGAATTTTGCACGGTGAACCATTTGGCCAGGGGGGCCTTTTTACGCAGACCTTCGGCAGCCGTTCCTACGCTCTCAAAATTTTTTTCGAGTTTCACATACCTATCTTCAAACGACGATTCCCAAGCATCTAAAAGAGTATAATGATCGCAATCACTTTCAGAATCTGCCAAATATATTCTAGTTTCATAATAAAACCATCGGGAATTTTGCACGGTGAACCATTTGGCCAGGGGGGCCTTTTTACGCAGACCTTCGGCAGCCGTTCCTACGCTCTCAAAATTTTTTTCGAGTTTCACATACCTATCTTCAAACGACGATTCCCAAGCAACTAAAAGAGTCTAATGATCGCAATCACTTTCAGAATCTGCCAAATATATTCTAGTTTCATAATAAAACCATCGGGAATTTTGCACGGTGAACCATTTGGCCAGGGGGGCCTTTTTACGCAGACCTTCGGCAGCCGTTCCTACGCTCCGAAAATTTTTTTCGAGTTTCACATACCTATCTTCAAACGACGATTCCCAAGCAACTAAAAGAGTCTAATGATCACAATCACTTTCAGAATCTGCCAAATATATTCTAGTTTCATAATAAAACCATCGGGAATTTTGCACGGTGAACCATTTGGCCAGGCGGGCCTTTTTACGCAGACCTTCGGCAGCCGTTCCTACGCTCTCAAAATTTTTTTCGAGTTTCACATACCTATCTTCAAACGACGATTCCCAAGCTACTAAAAGAGTCTAATGATCGCAATCACTTTCAGAATTTGCCAAATATATTCTAGTTTCATAATAAAACCATCGGGAATTTTGCACGGTGAACCATTTGGCCAGGGGGGCCTTTTTACGCAGACCTTCGGCAGCCGTTCCTACGCTCCGAAAATTTTTTTCGAGTTTCACAAACCTATCTTCAAACGACGATTCTCAAGCAACTAAAAGAGTTTAATGATCGCAATCACTTTCAGAATCTGCCAAATATATTCTAGTTTCATAATAAAACCATCGGGAATTTTGCACGGTGAACCATTTGGCCAGGGGGGCCTTTTTACGCAGACCTTCGGCAGCCGTTCCTACGCTCTCAAAATTTTTTTCGAGTTTCACATACCTATCTTCAAACGACGATTCCCAAGCATCTAAAAGAGTCTAATGATCGCAATCACTTTCAGAATCTGCCAAATATATTCTAGTTTCATAATAAAACCATCGGGAATTTTGCACGGTGAACCATTTGGCCAGGGGGGCCTTTTTACGCAGACCTTCGGCAGCCGTTCCTACGCTCTCAAAATTTTTTTCGAGTTTCACATACCTATCTTCAAACGACGATTCCCAAGCAACTAAAAGAGTCTAATGATCGCAATCACTTTCAGAATCTGCCAAATATATTCTACTTTCATAATAAAACCATCGGGAAATTTGCACGGTGAACCATTTGGCCAGGCGGGCCTTTTTACGCAGACCTTCGGCAGCCGTTCCTACGCTCCGAAAATTTTTTTCGAGTTTCACATACCTATCTTCAAACGACGATTCCCAAGCAACTAAAAGAGTCTAAAGATCACAATCACTTTCAGAATCTGCCAAATATATTCTAGTTTCATAATAAAACCATCGGGAATTTTGCACGGTGAACCATTTGGCCAGGCGGGCCTTTTTACGCAGACCTTCGGCAGCCGTTCCTACGCTCTCAAAATTTTTTTCGAGTTTCACATACCTATCTTCAAACGACGATTCCCAAGCAACTAAAAGAGTCTAATGATCGCAATCACTTTCAGAATCTTCCAAATATATTCTAGTTTCATAATAAAACCATCGGGAATTTTGCACGGTGAACCATTTGGCCAGGGGGGCCTTTTTACGCAGACCTTCGGCAGCCGTTCCTACGCTCCGAAAATTTTTTTCGAGTTTCACAAACCTATCTTCAAACGACGATTCCCAAGCAACTAAAAGAGTTTAATGATCGCAATCACTTTCAGAATCTGCCAAATATATTCTAGTTTCATAATAAAACCATCGGGAATTTTGCACGGTGAACCATTTGGCCAGGGGGGCCTTTTTACGCAGACCTTCGTCAGCCGTTCCTACGCTCTCAAAATTTTTTTCGAGTTTCACATACCTATCTTCAAACGACGATTCCCAAGCATCTAAAAGAGTATAATGATCGCAATCACTTTCAGAATCTGCCAAATATATTCTAGTTTCATAATAAAACCATCGGGAATTTTGCACGGTGAACCATTTGGCCAGGGGGGCCTTTTTACGCAGACCTTCGGCAGCCGTTCCTACGCTCCGAAATTTTTTTTCGAGTTTCACATACCTATCTTCAAACGACGATTCCCAAGCAACTAAAAGAGTCTAATGATCGCAATCACTTTCAGAATCTGCCAAATATATTCTAGTTTCATAATAAAACCATCGGGAATTTTGCACGGTGAACCATTTGGCCAGGGGGGCCTTTTTACGCAGACCTTCGGCAGCCGTTCCTACGCTCTCAAAATTTTTTTCGAGTTTCACATACCTATCTTCAAACGACGATTCCCAAGCAACTAAAAGAGTCTAATGATCGCAATCACTTTCAGAATCTGCCAAATATATTCTAGTTTCATAATAAAACCATCGGGAATTTTGCACGGTGAACCATTTGGCCAGGGGGGCCTTTTTACGCAGACCTTCGGCAGCCGTTCCTACGCTCTCAAAATTTTTTTCGAGTTTCACATACCTATCTTCAAACGACGATTCCCAAGCAACTAAAAGAGTCTAATGATCGCAATCACTTTCAGAATCTGCCAAATATATTCTAGTTTCATAATAAAACCATCGGGAATTTTGCACGGTGAACCATTTGGCCAGGGGGGCCTTTTTACGCAGACCTTCGGCAGCCGTTCCTACGCTCTCAAAATTTTTTTCGAGTTTCACATACCTATCTTCAAACGACGATTCCCAAGCAACTAAAAGAGTCTAATGATCGCAATCACTTTGAGAATCTGCCAAATATATTCTAGTTTCATAATGAAACCATCGGGAATTTTGCACGGTGAACCATTTGGCCAGGGGGGCCTTTTTACGCAGACCTTCGGCAGCCGTTCCTACGCTCCGAAAATTTTTTTCGAGTTTCACATACCTATCTTCAAACGACGATTCCCAAGCAACTAAAAGAGTCTAAAGATCACAATCACTTTCAGAATCTGCCAAATATATTCTAGTTTCATAATAAAACCATCGGGAATTTTGCACGGTGAACCATTTGGCCAGGCGGGCCTTTTTACGCAGACCTTCGGCAGCCGTTCCTACGCTCTCAAAATTTTTTTCGAGTTTCACATACCTATCTTCAAACGACGATTCCCAAGCAACTAAAAGAGTCTAATGATCGCAATCACTTTCAGAATCTGCCAAATATATTCTAGTTTCATAATAAAACCATCGGGAATTTTGCACGGTGAACCATTTGGCCAGGGGGGCCTTTTTACGCAGACCTTCGGCAGCCGTTCCTACGCTCCGAAAATTTTTTTCGAGTTTCACAAACCTATCTTCAAACGACGATTCCCAAGCAACTAAAAGAGTTTAATGATCGCAATCACTTTCAGAATCTGCCAAATATATTCTAGTTTCATAATAAAACCATCGGGAATTTTGCACGGTGAACCATTTGGCCAGGGGGGCCTTTTTACGCAGACCTTCGGCAGCCGTTCCTACGCTCTCAAAATTTTTTTCGAGTTTCACATACCTATCTTCAAACGACGATTCCCAAGCATCTAAAAGAGTATAATGATCGCAATCACTTTCAGAATCTGCCAAATATATTCTAGTTTCATAATAAAACCATCGGGAATTTTGCACGGTGAACCATTTGGCCAGGGGGGCCTTTTTACGCAGACCTTCGGCAGCCGTTCCTACGCTCCGAAATTTTTTTTCGAGTTTCACATACCTATCTTCAAACGACGATTCCCAAGCAACTAAAAGAGTCTAATGATCGCAATCACTTTCTGAATCTGCCAAATATATTCTAGTTTCATAATAAAACCATCGGGAATTTTGCACGGTGAACCATTTGGCCAGGGGGGCCTTTTTACGCAGACCTTCGGCAGCCGTTCCTACGCTCTCAAAATTTTTTTCGAGTTTCACATACCTATCTTCAAACGACGATTCCCAAGCAACTAAAAGAGTCTAATGATCGCAATCACTTTCAGAATCTGCCAAATATATTCTAGTTTCATAATAAAACCATCGGGAATTTTGCACGGTGAACCATTTGGCCAGGGGGGCCTTTTTACGCAGACCTTCGGCAGCCGTTCCTACGCTCTCAAAATTTTTTTCGAGTTTCACATACCTATCTTCAAACGACGATTCCCAAGCAACTAAAAGAGTCTAATGATCGCAATCACTTTCAGAATCTGCCAAATATATTCTAGTTTCATAATAAAACCATCGGGAATTTTGCACGGTGAACCATTTGGCCAGGGGGGCCTTTTTACGCAGACCTTCGGCAGCCGTTCCTACGCTCCGAAATTTTTTTTCGAGTTTCACATACCTATCTTCAAACGACGATTCCCAAGCAACTAAAAGAGTCTAATGATCGCAATCACTTTCAGAATCTGCCAAATATATTCTAGTTTCATAATAAAACCATCGGGAATTTTGCACGGTGAACCATTTGGCCAGGGGGGCCTTTTTACGCAGACCTTCGGCAGCCGTTCCTACGCTCTCAAAATTTTTTTCGAGTTTCACATACCTATCTTCAAACGACGATTCCCAAGCAACTAAAAGAGTCTAATGATCGCAATCACTTTCAGAATCTGCCAAATATATTCTAGTTTCATAATAAAACCATCGGGAATTTTGCACGGTGAACCATTTGGCCAGGGGGGCCTTTTTACGCAGACCTTCGGCAGCCGTTCCTACGCTCCGAAAATTTTTTTCGAGTTTCACATACCTATCTTCAAACGACGATTCCCAAGCAACTAAAAGAGTCTAATGATCGCAATCACTTTCAGAATCTGCCAAATATATTCTAGTTTCATAATAAAACCATCGGGAATTTTGCACGGTGAACCATTTGGCCAGGGGGGCCTTTTTACGCAGACCTTCGGCAGCCGTTCCTACGCTCTCAAAATTTTTTTCGAGTTTCACATACCTATCTTCAAACGACGATTCCCAAGCAACTAAAAGAGTCTAATGATCGCAATCACTTTCAGAATCTGCCAAATATATTCTAGTTTCATAATAAAACCATCGGGAATTTTGCACGGTGAACCATTTGGCCAGGGGGGCCTTTTTACGCAGACCTTCGGCAGCCGTTCCTACGCTCCGAAAATTTTTTTCGAGTTTCACATACCTATCTTCAAACGACGATTCCCAAGCAACTAAAAGAGTCTAATGATCGCAATCACTTTCAGAATCTGCCAAATATATTCTAGTTTCATAATAAAACCATCGGGAATTTTGCACGGTGAACCATTTGGCCAGGGGGGCCTTTTTACGCAGACCTTCGGCAGCCGTTCCTACGCTCTCAAAATTTTTTTCGAGTTTCACATACCTATCTTCAAACGACGATTCCCAAGCAACTAAAAGAGTCTAATGATCGCAATCACTTTCAGAATCTGCCAAATATATTCTAGTTTCATAATAAAACCATCGGGAATTTTGCACGGTGAACCATTTGGCCAGGGGGGCCTTTTTACGCAGACCTTCGGCAGCCGTTCCTACGCTCCGAAAATTTTTTTTTAGTTTCACATACCTATCTTCAAACGACGATTCCTAAGACACTAAAAGAGTCTAATGATTGCAATCACTTTCAGAATCTGCCAAATATATTCTAGTTTCATAATAAAACCATCGGGAATTTTGCACGGTGAACCATTTGGCCAGGGGGGCCTTTTTACGCAGACCTTCGGCAGCCGTTCCTACGCTCCGAAAATTTTTTTCGAGTTTCACATACCTATCTTCAAACGACGATTCCCAAGCAACTAAAAGAGTCTAATGATCGCAATCACTTTCAGAATCTGCCAAATATATTCTAGTTTCATAATAAAACCATCGGGAATTTTGCACGGTGAACCATTTGGCCAGGGGGGCCTTTTTACGCAGACCTTCGGCAGCCGTTCCTACGTTCCGAAAATTTTTTTCGAGTTTCACATACCTATCTTCAAACGACGATTCCCAAGACACTAAAAGAGTCTAATGATCGCAATCACTTTCAGAATCTGCCAAATATATTCTAGTTTCATAATAAAACCATCGGGAATTTTGCACGGTGAACCATTTGGCCAGGGGGGCCTTTTTACGCAGACCTTCGGCAGCCGTTCCTACGCTCCGAAAATTTTTTTCGAGTTTCACATACCTATCTTCAAACGACGATTCCCAAGCAACTAAAAGAGTCTAATGATCGCAATCACTTTCAGAATCTGCCAAATATATTCTAGTTTCATAATAAAACCATCGGGAATTTTGCACGGTGAACCATTTGGCCAGGGGGGCCTTTTTACGCAGACCTTCGGCAGCCGTTCCTACGCTCCGAAAATTTTTTTCGAGTTTCACATACCTATCTTCAAACGACGATTCCCAAGCAACTAAAAGTGTCTAATGATCGCAATCACTTTCAGAATCTGCCAAATATATTCTAGTTTCATAATAAAACCATCGGGAATTTTGCACGGTGAACCATTTGGCCAGAGGGGCCTTTTTACGCAGACCTTCGGCAGCCGTTCCTACGCTCTCAAATTTTTTTTCGAGTTTCACATACCTATCTTCAAACGACGATTCCCAAGCAACTAAAAGAGTCTAATGATCGCAATCACTTTCAGAATCTGCCAAATATATTCTAGTTTCATAATAAAACCATCGGGAATTTTGCTCGGTGAACCATTTGGCCAGGGGGGCCTTTTTACGCAGACCTTCGGCAGCCGTTCCTACGCTCCGAAAATTTTTTTCGAGTTTCACATACCTATCTTCAAACGACGATTCCCAAGCAACTAAAAGAGTCTAATGATCGCAATCACTTTCAGAATCTGCCAAATATATTCTAGTTTCATAATAAAACCATCGGGAATTTTGCACGGTGAACCATTTGGCCAGGGTGGCCTTTTTACGCAGACCTTCGGCAGCCGTTCCTACGCTCTCAAAATTTTTTTCGAGTTTCACATACCTATCTTCAAACGACGATTCCCAAGCAACTAAAAGAGTCTAATGATCGCAATCACTTTCAGAATCTGCCAAATATATTCTAGTTTCATAATAAAACCATCGGGAATTTTGCACGGTGAACCATTTGGCCAGGGGGGCCTTTTTACGCAGACCTTCGGCAGCCGTTCCTACGCTCCGAAAATTTTTTTCGAGTTTCACTTACCTATCTTCAAACGACGATTCCCAAGACACTAAAAGAGTCTAATGATCGCAATCACTTTCAGAATCTGCCAAATATATTCTAGTTTCATAATAAAACCATCGGGAATTTTGCACGGTGAACCATTTGGCCAGGGGGGCCTTTTTACGCAGACCTTCGGCAGCCGTTCCTACGCTCTCAAAATGTTTTTCGAGTTTCACATACCTATCTTCAAACGACGATTCCCAAGCAACTAAAAGAGCCTAATGATCGCAATCACTTTCAGAATCTGCCAAATATATTCTAGTTTCATAATAAAACCATCGGGAATTTTGCACGGTGAACCATTTGGCCAGGGGGGCCTTTTTACGCAGACCTTCGGCAGGCGTTCCTACGCTCCGAAAATTTTTTTCGAGTTTCACATACCTATCTTCAAACGACGATTCCCAAGCAACTAAAAGAGTCTAATGATCGCAATCACTTTCAGAATCTGCCAAATATATTCTAGTTTCATAATAAAACCATCGGGAATTTTGCACGGTGAACCATTTGGCCAGGGGGGCCTTTTTACGCAGACCTTCGGCAGCCTTTCCTACGCTCTCAAAATTTTTTTCGAGTTTCACATACCTATCTTCAAACGACGATTCCCAAGCAACTAAAAGAGTCTAATGATCGCAATCACTTTCAGAATCTGCCAAATATATTCTAGTTTCATAATAAAACCATCGGGAATTTTGCACGGTGAACCATTTGGCCAGGGGGGCCTTTTTACGCAGACCTTCGGCAGCCGTTCCTACGCTCCGAAAATTTTTTTCGAGTTTCACATACCTTCAAACGACGATTCCCAAGCAACTAAAAGAGTCTAATGATCGCAATCACTTTCAGAATCTGCCAAATATATTCTAGTTTCATAATAAAACCATCGGGAATTTTGCACGGTGAACCATTTGGCCAGGGGGTTCTTTTTACGCAGACCTTCGGCAGCCGTTCCTACGCTCTCAAAATTTTTTTCGAGTTTCACATACCTATCTTCAAACGACGATTCCCAAGACACTAAAAGAGTCTAATGATCGCAATCACTTTCAGAATCTGCCAAATATATTCTAGTTTCATAATAAAACCATCGGGAATTTTGCACGGTGAACCATTTGGCCAGGGGGCCTTTTTACGCAGACCTTCGGCAGCCGTTCCTACGCTCTCAAAATGTTTTTCGAGTTTCACATACCTATCTTCAAACGACGATTCCCAAGCAACTAAAAGAGTCTAATGATCGCAATCACTTTCAGAATCTGCCAAATATATTCTAGTTTCATAATAAAACCATCGGGAATTTTGCACGGTGAACCATTTGGCCAGGGGGGCCTTTTTACGCAGACCTTCGGCAGCCGTTCCTACGCTCCGAAAATTTTTTTCGAGTTTCACATACCTATCTTCAAACGACGATTCCCAAGCAACTAAAAGAGTCTAATGATCGCAATCAATTTCAGAATCTGCCAAATATATTCTAGTTTCATAATAAAACCATCGGGAATTTTGCACGGTGAACCATTTGGCCAGGGGGGCCTTTTTACGCAGACCTTCGGCAGCCGTTCCTTCGTTCCGAAAATTTTTTTCGAGTTTCACATACCTATCTTCAAACGACGATTCCCAAGACACTAAAAGAGTCTAATGATCGCAATCACTTTCAGAATCTGCCAAATATATTCTAGTTTCATAATAAAACCATCGGGAATTTTGCACGGTGAACCATTTGGCCAGGGGGGCCTTTTTACGCAGACCTTCGGCAGCCGTTCCTACGCTCCGAAAATTTTTTTCGAGTTTCACATACCTATCTTCAAACGACGATTCCCAAGCAACTAAAAGAGTCTAATGATCGCAATCACTTTCAGAATCTGCCAAATATATTCTAGTTTCATAATAAAACCATCGGGAATTTTGCACGGTGAACCATTTGGCCAGGGGGGCCTTTTTACGCAGACCTTCGGCAGCCGTTCCTACGCTCCGAAAATTTTTTTCGAGTTTCACATACCTATCTTCAAACGACGATTCCCAAGCAACTAAAAGAGTCTAATGATCGCAATCACTTTCAGAATCTGCCAAATATATTCTAGTTTCATAATAAAACCATCGGGAATTTTGCACGGTAAACCATTTGGCCAGAGGGGCCTTTTTACGCAGACCTTCGGCAGCCGTTCCTACGCTCTCAAATTTTTTTTCGAGTTTCACATACCTATCTTCAAACGACGATTCCCAAGCAACTAAAAGAGTCTAATGATCGCAATCACTTTCAGAATCTGCCAAATATATTCTAGTTTCATAATAAAACCATCGGGAATTTTGCTCGGTGAACCATTTGGCCAGGGGGGCCTTTTTACGCAGACCTTCGGCAGCCGTTCCTACGCTCCGAAAATTTTTTTCGAGTTTCACATACCTATCTTCAAACGACGATTCCCAAGCAACTAAAAGAGTCTAATGATCGCAATCACTTTCAGAATCTGCCAAATATATTCTAGTTTCATAATAAAACCATCGGGAATTTTGCACGGTGAACCATTTGGCCAGGTGGGCCTTTTTACGCAGACCTTCGGCAGCCGTTCCTACGCTCCGAAAATTTTTTTCGAGTTTCACATACCTATCTTCAAACGACGATTCCCAAGCAACTAAAAGAGTCTAATGATCGCAATCACTTTCAGAATCTGCCAAATATATTCTAGTTTCATAATAAAACCATCGGGAATTTTGCACGGTGAACCATTTGGCCAGGGGGGCCTTTTTACGCAGACCTTCGGCAGCCGTTCCTACGCTCCGAAAATTTTTTTCGAGTTTCACTTACCTATCTTCAAACGACGATTCCCAAGACACTAAAAGAGTCTAATGATCGCAATCACTTTCAGAATCTGCCAAATATATTCTAGTTTCATAATAAAACCATCGGGAATTTTGCACGGTGAACCATTTGGCCAGGGGGGCCTTTTTACGCAGACCTTCGGCAGCCGTTCCTACGCTCTCAAAATTTTTTTCGAGTTTCACATACCTATCTTCAAACGACGATTCCCAAGCAACTAAAAGAGTCTAATGATCGCAATCACTTTCAGAATCTGCCAAATATATTCTAGTTTCATAATAAAACCATCGGGAATTTTGCACGGTGAACCATTTGGCCAGGGGGGCCTTTTTACGCAGACCTTCGGCAGGCGTTTCTACGCTCCGAAAATTTTTTTCGAGTTTCACATACCTATCTTCAAACGACGATTCCCAAGCAACTAAAAGAGTCTAATGATCGCAATCACTTTCAGAATCTGCCAAATATATTCTAGTTTCATAATAAAACCATCGGGAATTTTGCACGGTG
The DNA here is from genome assembly GCA_963930645.1 of Salticus scenicus. Lineage (NCBI taxonomy): Eukaryota > Metazoa > Arthropoda > Arachnida > Araneae > Salticidae > Salticus > Salticus scenicus. The sequence continues at coordinate 15,319 of CAWVNO010002600.1, read as the reverse complement.
AACCATTTGGCCAGGGGGGCCTTTTTACGCAGACCTTCGGCAGCCTTTCCTACGCTCTCAAAATTTTTTTCGAGTTTCACATACCTATCTTCAAACGACGATTCCCAAGCAACTAAAAGAGTCTAATGATCGCAATCACTTTCAGAATCTGCCAAATATATTCTAGTTTCATAATAAAACCATCGGGAATTTTGCACGGTGAACCATTTGGCCAGGGGGGCCTTTTTACGCAGACCTTTGGCAGCCGTTCCTACGCTCCGAAAATTTTTTTCGAGTTTCACATACCTATCTTCAAACGACGATTCCCAAGCATCTAAAAGAGTCTAATGATCGCAATCACTTTCAGAATCTGCCAAATATATTCTAGTTTCATAATAAAACCATCGGGAATTTTGCACGGTGAACCATTTAGCCAGGGGGGCCTTTTTACGCAGACCTTCGGCAGCCGTTCCTACGCTCCGAAAATTTTTTTCGAGTTTCACATACCTTCAAACGACGATTCCCAAGCAACTAAAAGAGTCTAATGATCGCAATCACTTTCAGAATCTGCCAAATATATTCTAGTTTCATAATAAAACCATCGGGAATTTTGCACGGTGAACCATTTGGCCTGGGGGTTCTTTTTACGCAGACCTTCGGCAGCCGTTCCTACGCTCTCAAAATTTTTTTCGAGTTTCACATACCTATCTTCAAACGACGATTCCCAAGCAACTAAAAGAGTCTAATGATCGCAATCACTTTCAGAATCTGCCAAATATATTCTAGTTTCATAATAAAACCATCGGGAATTTTGCACGGTGAACCATTTGGCCAGAGGGGCCTTTTTACGCAGACCTTCGGCAGCCGTTCCTACGCTCACAAAATTTTTTTCGAGTTTCACATACCTATCTTCAAACGACGATTCCCAAGCAACTAAAAGAGTCTAATGATCGCAATCACTTTCAGAATCTGCCAAATATATTCTAGTTTCATAATAAAACCATCGGGAATTTTGCACGGTGAACCATTTGGCCAGGGGGGCCTTTTTACGCAGACCTTCGGCAGCCGTTCCTACGCTCCGAAAATTTTTTTCGAGTTTCACATACCTATCTTCAAACGACGATTCCCAAGACACTAAAAGAGTCTAATGATCGCAATCACTTTCAGAATCTGCCAAATATATTCTAGTTTCATAATAAAACCATCGGGAATTTTGCACGGTGAACCATTTGGCCAGGGGGCCTTTTTACGCAGACCTTCGGCAGCCGTTCCTACGCTCTCAAAATGTTTTTCGAGTTTCACATACCTATCTTCAAACGACGATTCCCAAGCAACTAAAAGAGTCTAATGATCGCAATCACTTTCAGAATCTGCCAAATATATTCTAGTTTCATAATAAAACCATCGGGAATTTTGCACGGTGAACCATTTGGCCAGGGGGGCCTTTATACGCAGACCTTCGGCAGCCGTTCCTACGCTCTCAAAATTTTTTTCGAGTTTCACATACCTATCTTCAAACGACGATTCCCAAGCAACTAAAAGAGTCTAATGATCGCAATCACTTTCAGAATCTGCCAAATATATTCTAGTTTCATAATAAAACCATCGGGAATTTTGCACGGTGAACCATTTGGCCAGGGGGTTCTTTTTACGCAGACCTTCGGCAGCCGTTCCTACGCTCTCAAAATTTTTTTCGAGTTTCACATACCTATCTTCAAACGACGATTCCCAAGCAACTAAAAGAGTCTAATGATCGCAATCACTTTCAGAATCTGCCAAATATATTCTAGTTTCATAATAAAACCATCGGGAATTTTGCACGGTGAACCATTTGGCCAGAGGGGCCTTTTTACGCAGACCTTCGGCAGCCGTTCCTACGCTCACAAAATTCTTTTCGAGTTTCACATACCTATCTTCAAACAACGATTCCCAAGCAACTAAAAGAGTCTAATGATCGCAATCACTTTCAGAATCTGCCAAATATATTCTAGTTTCATAATAAAACCATCGGGAATTTTGCACGGTGAACCATTTGGCCAGGGGGGCCTTTTTACGCAGACATTCGGCAGCCGTTCCTACGCTCCGAAAATTTTTTTCGAGTTTCACATACCTATCTTCGAACGACGATTCCCAAGACACTAAAAGAGTCTAATGATCGCAATCACATTCAGAATCTGCCAAATATATTCTAGTTTCATAATAAAACCATCGGGAATTTTGCACGGTGAACCATTTGGCCAGGGGGACTTTTTACGCAGACCTTCGGCAGCCGTTCCTACGCTCTCAAAATGTTTTTCGAGTTTCACATACCTATCTTCAAACGACGATTCCCAAGCAACTAAAAGAGTCTAATGATCGCAATCACTTTCAGAATCTGCCAAATATATTCTAGTTTCATAATAAAACCATCGGGAATTTTGCACGGTGAACCATTTGGCCAGGGGGGCCTTTATACGCAGACCTTCGGCAGCCGTTCCTACGCTCTCAAAATTTTTTTCGAGTTTCACATACCTATCTTCAAACGACGATTCCCAAGCAACTAAAAGAGTCTAATGATCGCAATCACTTTCAGAATCTGCCAAATATATTCTAGTTTCATAATAAAACCATCGGGAATTTTGCACGGTGAACCATTTGGCCAGAGGGGCCTTTTTACGCAGACCTTCGGCAGCCGTTCCTACGCTCACAAAATTCTTTTCGAGTTTCACATACCTATCTTCAAACAACGATTCCCAAGCAACTAAAAGAGTCTAATGATCGCAATCACTTTCAGAATCTGCCAAATATATTCTAGTTTCATAATAAAACCATCGGGAATTTTGCACGGTGAACCATTTGGCCAGGGGGGCCTTTTTACGCAGACATTCGGCAGCCGTTCCTACGCTCCGAAAATTTTTTTCGAGTTTCACATACCTATCTTCGAACGACGATTCCCAAGACACTAAAAGAGTCTAATGATCGCAATCACATTCAGAATCTGCCAAATATATTCTAGTTTCATAATAAAACCATCGGGAATTTTGCACGGTGAACCATTTGGCCAGGGGGACTTTTTACGCAGACCTTCGGCAGCCGTTCCTACGCTCTCAAAATGTTTTTCGAGTTTCACATACCTATCTTCAAACGACGATTCCCAAGCAACTAAAAGAGTCTAATGATCGCAATCACTTTCAGAATCTGCCAAATATATTCTAGTTTCATAATAAAACCATCGGGAATTTTGCACGGTGAACCATTTGGCCAGGGGGGCCTTTATACGCAGACCTTCGGCAGCCGTTCCTACGCTCTCAAAATTTTTTTCGAGTTTCACATACCTATCTTCAAACGACGATTCCCAAGCAACTAAAAGAGTCTAATGATCGCAATCACTTTCAGAATCTGCCAAATATATTCTAGTTTCATAATAAAACCATCGGGAATTTTGCACGGTGAACCATTTGGCCAGGGGGGCCTTTTTACGCAGACCTTCGGCAGCCGTTCCTATGCTCCGAAAATTTTTTTCGAGTTTCACATACCTATCTTCAAACGACGATTCCCAAGCAACTAAAAGAGTCTAATGATCGCAATCACTTTCAGAATCTGCCAAATATATTCTAGTTTCATAATAAAACCATCGGGAATTTTGCACGGTGAACCATTTGGCCAGGGGGGCCTTTTTACGCAGACCTTCGGCAGCCGTTCCTACGCTCCGAAAATTTTTTTCGAGTTTCACATACCTATCTTCAAACGACGATTCCCAAGCAACTAAAAGAGTCTAATGATCGCAATCACTTTCAGAATCTGCCAAATATATTCTAGTTTCATAATAAAACCATCGGGAATTTTGCACGGTGAACCATTTGGCCAGGGGGGCCTTTTTACGCAGACCTTCGGCAGCCGTTCCTACGCTCCGAAAATTTTTTTCGAGTTTCACATACCTATCTTCAAACGACGATTCCCAAGCAACTAAAAGAGTCTAATGATCGCAATCACTTTCAGAATCTGCCAAATATATTCTAGTTTCATAATAAAACCATCGGGAATTTTGCACGGTGAACCATTTGGCCAGGGTGGCCTTTTTACGCAGACCTTCGGCAGCCGTTCCTACGCTCTCAAAATTTTTTTCGAGTTTCACATACCTATCTTCAAACGACGATTCCCAAGCAACTAAAAGAGTCTAATGATCGCAATCACTTTCAGAATCTGCCAAATATATTCTAGTTTCATAATAAAACCATCGGGAATTTTGCACGGTGAACCATTTGGCCAGGGGGGCCTTTTTACGCAGACCTTCGGCAGCCGTTCCTACGCTCCGAAAATTTTTTTCGAGTTTCACTTACCTATCTTCAAACGACGATTCCCAAGACACTAAAAGAGTCTAATGATCGCAATCACTTTCAGAAACTGCCAAATATATTCTAGTTTCATAATAAAACCATCGGGAATTTTGCACGGTGAACCATTTGGCCAGGGGGGCCTTTTTACGCAGACCTTCGGCAGCCGTTCCTACGCTCTCAAAATTTTTTTCGAGTTTCACATACCTATCTTCAAACGACGATTCCCAAGCAACTAAAAGAGTCTAATGATCGCAATCACTTTCAGAATCTGCCAAATATATTCTAGTTTCATAATAAAACCATCGGGAATTTTGCACGGTGAACCATTTGGCCAGGGGGGCCTTTTTACGCAGACCTTCGGCAGGCGTTCCTACGCTCCGAAAATTTTTTTCGAGTTTCACATACCTATCTTCAAACGACGATTCCCAAGCAACTAAAAGAGTCTAATGATCGCAATCACTTTCAGAATCTGCCAAATATATTCTAGTTTCATAATAAAACCATCGGGAATTTTGCACGGTGAACCATTTGGCCAGGGGGGCCTTTTTACGCAGACCTTCGGCAGCCGTTCCTACGCTCCGAAAATTTTTTTCGAGTTTCACATACCTATCTTCAAACGACGATTCCCAAGCAACTAAAAGAGTCTAATGATCGCAATCACTTTCAGAATCTGCCAAATATATTCTAGTTTCATAATAAAACCATCAGGAATTTTGCACGGTGAACCATTTGGCCAGGGGGGCCTTTTTACGCAGACCTTCGGCAGCCGTTCCTACGCTCTCAAAAATTTTTTCGAGTTTCACATACCTATCTTCAAACGACGATTCCCAAGCAGCTAAAAGAGTCTAATGATCGCAATCACTTTCAGAATCTGCCAAATATATTCTTGTATCATAATAAAACCATCGGGAATTTTGCACGGTGAACCATTTGGCCAGGGGGGCCTTTTTACGCAGACCTTCGGCAGCCGTTCCTACGCTCCGAAATTTTTTTTCGAGTTTCACATACCTATCTTCAAACGACGATTCCTAAGACACTAAAAGAGTCTAATGATCGCAATCACTTTCAGAATCTGCCAAATATATTCTAGTTTCATAATAAAACCATCGGGAATTTTGCACGGTGAACCATTTGGCCAGGGGGGCCTTTTTACGCAGACCTTCGGCAGCCGTTCCTACGCTCTCAAAATTTTTTTCGAGTTTCATATACCTATCTTCAAACGACGATTCCCAAGCAACTAAAAGAGTCTAATTATCGCAATCACTTTCAGAATCTGCCAAATATATTCTAGTTTCATAATAAAACCATCGGGAATTTTGCACGGTGAACCATTTGGCCAGGGGGGCCTTTTTACGCAGACCTTCGGCAGCCGTTCCTACGCTCCGAAAATTTTTTTCGAGTTTCACATACCTATCTTCAAACGACGATTCCGAAGCAACTAAAAGAGTCTAATGATCGCAATCACTTTCAGAATCTGTCAAATATATTCTAGTTTCATAATAAAACCATCGGGAATTTTGCACGGTGAACCATTTGGCCAGGGGGGCCTTTTTACGCAGACCTTCGGCAGCCGTTCCTACGCTCTCAAAATTTTTTTCGAGTTTCACATACCTATCTTCAAACGACGATTCCCAAGCAACTAAAAGAGTCTAATGATCGCAATCACTTTCAGAATCTGCCAAATATATTCTAGTTTCATAATAAAACCATCGGGAATTTTGCACGGTGAACCATTTGGCCAGGGGGGCCTTTTTACGCAGACCTTCGGCAGCCGTTCCTACGCTCTCAAAATTTTTTTCGAGTTTCACATACCTATCTTCAAACGACGATTCCCAAGCAACTAAAAGAGTCTAATGATCGCAATCACTTTCAGAATCTGCCAAATATATTCTAGTTTCATAATAAAACCATCGGGAATTTTGCACGGTGAACCATTTGGCCAGGGGGGCCTTTTTACGCAGACCTTCGGCAGCCGTTCCTACGCTCCGAAAATTTTTTTCGAGTTTCACATACCTATCTTCAAACGACGATTCCCAAGCAACTAAAAGAGTCTAATGATCGCAATCACTTTCAGAATCTGCCAAATATATTCTAGTTTCATAATAAAACCATCGGGAATTTTGCACGGTGAACCATTTGGCCAGGGGGGCCTTTTTACGCAGACCTTCGGCAGCCGTTCCTACGCTCTCAAAATTTTTTTCGAGTTTCACATACCTATCTTCAAACGACGATTCCCAAGCAACTAAAAGAGTCTAATGATCGCAATCACTTTCAGAATCTGCCAAATATATTCTAGTTTCATAATAAAACCATCGGGAATTTTGCACGGTGAACCATTTGGCCAGGGGGGCCTTTTTACGCAGACCTTCGGCAGCCGTTCCTACGCTCCGAAAATTTTTTTCGAGTTTCACATACCTATCTTCAAACGACGATTCCCAAGCAACTAAAAGAGTCTAATGATCACAATCACTTTCAGAATCTGCCAAATATATTCTAGTTTCATAATAAAACCATCGGGAATTTTGCACGGTGAACCATTTGGCCAGGCGGGCCTTTTTTTGCAGACCTTCGGCAGCCGTTCCTACGCTCCGAAAATTTTTTTCGAGTTTCACATACCTATCTTCAAACGACGATTCCCAAGCAACTAAAAGAGTCTAATGATCGCAATCACTTTCAGAATCTGCCAAATATATTCTAGTTTCATAATAAAACCATCGGGAATTTTGCACGGTGAACCATTTGGCCAGGGGGGCCTTTTTACGCAGACCTTCGGCAGCCGTTCCTACGCTCCGAAAATTTTTTTCGAGTTTCACATACCTATCTTCAAACGACGATTCCCAAGCAACTAAAAGAGTCTAATGATCACAATCACTTTCAGAATCTGCCAAATATATTCTAGTTTCATAATAAAACCATCGGGAATTTTGCACGGTGAACCATTTGGCCAGGCGGGCCTTTTTACGCAGACCTTCGGCAGCCGTTCCTACGCTCTCAAAATTTTTTTCGAGTTTCACATACCTATCTTCAAACGACGATTCCCAAGCAACTAAAAGAGTCTAATGATCGCAATCACTTTCAGAATTTGCCAAATATATTCTAGTTTCATAATAAAACCATCGGGAATTTTGCACGGTGAACCATTTGGCCAGGGGGGCCTTTTTACGCAGACCTTCGGCAGCCGTTCCTACGCTCCGAAAATTTTTTTCGAGTTTCACAAACCTATCTTCAAACGACGATTCCCAAGCAACTAAAAGAGTTTAATGATCGCAATCACTTTCAGAATCTGCCAAATATATTCTAGTTTCATAATAAAACCATCGGGAATTTTGCACGGTGAACCATTTGGCCAGGGGGGCCTTTTTACGCAGACCTTCGGCAGCCGTTCCTACGCTCTCAAAATTTTTTTCGAGTTTCACATACCTATCTTCAAACGACGATTCCCAAGCATCTAAAAGAGTCTAATGATCGCAATCACTTTCAGAATCTGCCAAATATATTCTAGTTTCATAATAAAACCATCGGGAATTTTGCACGGTGAACCATTTGGCCAGGGGGGCCTTTTTACGCAGACCTTCGGCAGCCGTTCCTACGCTCTCAAAATTTTTTTCGAGTTTCACATACCTATCTTCAAACGACGATTCCCAAGCAACTAAAAGAGTCTAATGATCGCAATCACTTTCAGAATCTGCCAAATATATTCTAGTTTCATAATAAAACCATCGGGAATTTTGCACGGTGAACCATTTGGCCAGGGGGGCCTTTTTACGCAGACCTTCGGCAGCCGTTCCTACGCTCCGAAAATTTTTTTCGAGTTTAACATACCTATCTTCAAACGACGATTCCCAAGCAACTAAAAGAGTCTAAAGATCACAATCACTTTCAGAATCTGCCAAATATATTCTAGTTTCATAATAAAACCATCGGGAATTTTGCACGGTGAACCATTTGGCCAGGCGGGCCTTTTTACGCAGACCTTCGGCAGCCGTTCCTACGCTCTCAACATTTTTTTCGAGTTTCACATACCTATCTTCAAACGACGATTCCCAAGCAACTAAAAGAGTCTAATGATCGCAATCACTTTCAGAATCTGCCAAATATATTCTAGTTTCATAATAAAACCATCGGGAATTTTGCACGGTGAACCATTTGGCCAGGGGGGCCTTTTTACGCAGACCTTCGGCAGCCGTTCCTACGCTCCGAAAATTTTTTTCGAGTTTCACAAACCTATCTTCAAACGACGATTCCCAAGCAACTAAAAGAGTTTAATGATCGCAATCACTTTCAGAATCTGCCAAATATATTCTAGTTTCATAATAAAACCATCGGGAATTTTGCACGGTGAACCATTTGGCCAGGGGGGCCTTTTTACGCAGACCTTCGGCAGCCGTTCCTACGCTCTCAAAATTTTTTTCGAGTTTCACATACCTATCTTCAAACGACGATTCCCAAGCATCTAAAAGAGTATAATGATCGCAATCACTTTCAGAATCTGCCAAATATATTCTAGTTTCATAATAAAACCATCGGGAATTTTGCACGGTGAACCATTTGGCCAGGGGGGCCTTTTTACGCAGACCTTCGGCAGCCGTTCCTACGCTCCGAAAATTTTTTTCGAGTTTCACATACCTATCTTCAAACGACGATTCCCAAGCAACTAAAAGAGTCTAATGATCACAATCACTTTCAGAATCTGCCAAATATATTCTAGTTTCATAATAAAACCATCGGGAATTTTGCACGGTGAACCATTTGGCCAGGCGGGCCTTTTTACGCAGACCTTCGGCAGCCGTTCCTACGCTCTCAAAATTTTTTTCGAGTTTCACATACCTATCTTCAAACGACGATTCCCAAGCAACTAAAAGAGTCTAATGATCGCAATCACTTTCAGAATCTTCCAAATATATTCTAGTTTCATAATAAAACCATCGGGAATTTTCCACGGTGAACCATTTGGCCAGGGGGGCCTTTTTACGCAGACCTTCGGCAGCCGTTCCTACGCTCCGAAAATTTTTTTCGAGTTTCACAAACCTATCTTCAAACGACGATTCCCAAGCAACTAAAAGAGTTTAATGATCGCAATCACTTTCAGAATCTGCCAAATATATTCTAGTTTCATAATAAAACCATCGGGAATTTTGCACGGTGAACCATTTGGCCAGGGGGGCCTTTTTACGCAGACCTTCGGCAGCCGTTCCTACGCTCTCAAAATTTTTTTCGAGTTTCACATACCTATCTTCAAACGACGATTCCCAAGCATCTAAAAGAGTATAATGATCGCAATCACTTTCAGAATCTGCCAAATATATTCTAGTTTCATAATAAAACCATCGGGAATTTTGCACGGTGAACCATTTGGCCAGGGGGGCCTTTTTACGCAGACCTTCGGCAGCCGTTCCTACGTTCTCAAAATTTTTTTCGAGTTTCACATACCTATCTTCAAACGACGATTCCCAAGCAACTAAAAGAGTCTAATGATCGCAATCACTTTCAGAATCTGCCAAATATATTCTAGTTTCATAATAAAACCATCGGGAATTTTGCACGGTGAACCATTTGGCCAGGGGGGCCTTTTTACGCAGACCTTCGGCAGCCGTTCCTACGCTCCGAAAATTTTTTTCGAGTTTCACATACCTATCTTCAAACGACGATTCCCAAGCAACTAAAAGAGTCTAATGATCGCAATCACTTTCAGAATCTGCCAAATATATTCTAGTTTCATAATAAAACCATCGGGAATTTTGCACGGTGAACCATTTGGCCAGGGGGGCCTTTTTACGCAGACCTTCGGCAGCCGTTCCTACGTTCCGAAAATTTTTTTCGAGTTTCACATACCTATCTTCAAACGACGATTCCCAAGACACTAAAAGAGTCTAATGATCGCAATCACTTTCAGAATCTGCCAAATATATTCTAGTTTCATAATAAAACCATCGGGAATTTTGCACGGTGAACCATTTGGCCAGGGGGGCCTTTTTACGCAGACCTTCGGCAGCCGTTCCTACGCTCCGAAAATTTTTTTCGAGTTTCACATACCTATCTTCAAACGACGATTCCCAAGCAACTAAAAGAGTCTAATGATCGCAATCACTTTCAGAATCTGCCAAATATATTCTAGTTTCATAATAAAACCATCGGGAATTTTGCACGGTGAACCATTTGGCCAGGGGGGCCTTTTTACGCAGACCTTCGGCAGCCGTTCCTACGCTCCGAAAATTTTTTTCGAGTTTCACATACCTATCTTCAAACGACGATTCCCAAGCAACTAAAAGTGTCTAATGATCGCAATCACTTTCAGAATCTGCCAAATATATTCTAGTTTCATAATAAAACCATCGGGAATTTTGCACGGTGAACCATTTGGCCAGAGGGCCTTTTTACGCAGACCTTCGGCAGCCGTTCCTACGCTCTCAAATTTTTTTTCGAGTTTCACATACCTATCTTCAAACGACGATTCCCAAGCAACTAAAAGAGTCTAATGATCGCAATCACTTTCAGAATCTGCCAAATATATTCTAGTTTCATAATAAAACCATCGGGAATTTTGCTCGGTGAACCATTTGGCCAGGGGGGCCTTTTTACGCAGACCTTCGGCAGCCGTTCCTACGCTCCGAAAATTTTTTCGAGTTTCACATACCTATCTTCAAACGACGATTCCCAAGCAACTAAAAGAGTCTAATGATCGCAATCACTTTCAGAATCTGCCAAATATATTCTAGTTTCATAATAAAACCATCGGGAATTTTGCACGGTGAACCATTTGGCCAGGGTGGCCTTTTTACGCAGACCTTCGGCAGCCGTTCCTACGCTCTCAAAATTTTTTTCGAGTTTCACATACCTATCTTCAAACGACGATTCCCAAGCAACTAAAAGAGTCTAATGATCGCAATCACTTTCAGAATCTGCCAAATATATTCTAGTTTCATAATAAAACCATCGGGAATTTTGCACGGTGAACCATTTGGCCAGGGGGGCCTTTTTACGCAGACCTTCGGCAGCCGTTCCTACGCTCCGAAAATTTTTTTCGAGTTTCACTTACCTATCTTCAAACGACGATTCCCAAGACACTAAAAGAGTCTAATGATCGCAATCACTTTCAGAATCTGCCAAATATATTCTAGTTTCATAATAAAACCATCGGGAATTTTGCACGGTGAACCATTTGGCCAGGGGGGCCTTTTTACGCAGACCTTCGGCAGCCGTTCCTACGCTCTCAAAATGTTTTTCGAGTTTCACATACCTATCTTCAAACGACGATTCCCAAGCAACTAAAAGAGCCTAATGATCGCAATCACTTTCAGAATCTGCCAAATATATTCTAGTTTCATAATAAAACCATCGGGAATTTTGCACGGTGAACCATTTGGCCAGGGGGGCCTTTTTACGCAGACCTTCGGCAGGCGTTCCTACGCTCCGAAAATTTTTTTCGAGTTTCACATACCTATCTTCAAACGACGATTCCCAAGCAACTAAAAGAGTCTAATGATCGCAATCACTTTCAGAATCTGCCAAATATATTCTAGTTTCATAATAAAACCATCGGGAATTTTGCACGGTGAACCATTTGGCCAGGGGGGCCTTTTTACGCAGACCTTCGGCAGCCTTTCCTACGCTCTCAAAATTTTTTTCGAGTTTCACATACCTATCTTCAAACGACGATTCCCAAGCAACTAAAAGAGTCTAATGATCGCAATCACTTTCAGAATCTGCCAAATATATTCTAGTTTCATAATAAAACCATCGGGAATTTTGCACGGTGAACCATTTGGCCAGGGGGGCCTTTTTACGCAGACCTTCGGCAGCCGTTCCTACGCTCCGAAAATTTTTTTCGAGTTTCACATACCTATCTTCAAACGACGATTCCCAAGCATCTAAAAGAGTCTAATGATCGCAATCACTTTCAGAATCTGCCAAATATATTCTAGTTTCATAATAAAACCATCGGGAATTTTGCACGGTGAACCATTTGGCCAGGGGGGCCTTTTACGCAGACCTTCGGCAGCCCGTTCCTACGCTCCGAAAATTTTTTTCGAGTTTCACATACCTTCAAACGACGATTCCCAAGCAACTAAAAGAGTCTAATGATCGCAATCACTTTCAGAATCTGCCAAATATATTCTAGTTTCATAATAAAACCATCGGGAATTTTGCACGGTGAACCATTTGGCCAGGGGTTCTTTTTACGCAGACCTTCGGCAGCCGTTCCTACGCTCTCAAAATTTTTTTCGAGTTTCACATACCTATCTTCAAACGACGATTCCCAAGACACTAAAAGAGTCTAATGATCGCAATCACTTTCAGAATCTGCCAAATATATTCTAGTTTCATAATAAAACCATCGGGAATTTTGCACGGTGAACCATTTGGCCAGGGGGCCTTTTTACGCAGACCTTCGGCAGCCGTTCCTACGCTCTCAAAATGTTTTTTCGAGTTTCACATACCTATCTTCAAACGACGATTCCCAAGCAACTAAAAGAGTCTAATGATCGCAATCACTTTCAGAATCTGCCAAATATATTCTAGTTTCATAATAAAACCATCGGGAATTTTGCACGGTGAACCATTTGGCCAGGGGGGCCTTTTTACGCAGACCTTCGGCAGCCGTTCCTACGCTCCGAAAATTTTTTTCGAGTTTCACATACCTATCTTCAAACGACGATTCCCAAGCAACTAAAAGAGTCTAATGATCGCAATCAATTTCAGAATCTGCCAAATATATTCTAGTTTCATAATAAAACCATCGGGAATTTGCACGGTGAACCATTTGGCCAGGGGGGCCTTTTTACGCAGACCTTCGGCAGCCGTTCCTTCGTTCCGAAAATTTTTTCGAGTTTCACATACCTATCTTCAAACGACGATTCCCAAGACACTAAAAGAGTCTAATGATCGCAATCACTTTCAGAATCTGCCAAATATATTCTAGTTTCATAATAAAACCATCGGGAATTTTGCACGGTGAACCATTTGGCCAGGGGGGCCTTTTTACGCAGACCTTCGGCAGCCGTTCCTACGCTCCGAAAATTTTTTTCGAGTTTCACATACCTATCTTCAAACGACGATTCCCAAGCAACTAAAAGAGTCTAATGATCGCAATCACTTTCAGAATCTGCCAAATATATTCTAGTTTCATAATAAAACCATCGGGAATTTTGCACGGTGAACCATTTGGCCAGGGGGGCCTTTTTACGCAGACCTTCGGCAGCCGTTCCTACGCTCCGAAAATTTTTTTCGAGTTTCACATACCTATCTTCAAACGACGATTCCCAAGCAACTAAAAGAGTCTAATGATCGCAATCACTTTCAGAATCTGCCAAATATATTCTAGTTTCATAATAAAACCATCGGGAATTTTGCACGGTGAACCATTTGGCCAGGGGGGCCTTTTTACGCAGACCTTCGGCAGGCGTTCCTACGCTCCGAAAATTTTTTTCGAGTTTCACATACCTATCTTCAAACGACGATTCCCAAGCAACTAAAAGAGTCTAATGATCGCAATCACTTTCAGAATCTGCCAAATATATTCTAGTTTCATAATAAAACCATCGGAATTTTGCACGGTGAACCATTTGGCCAGGGGGGCCTTTTTACGCAGACCTTCGGCAGCCGTTCCTACGCTCTCAAAATTTTTTTCGAGTTTCACATACCTATCTTCAAACGACGATTCCCAAGCAACTAAAAGAGTCTAATGATCGCAATCACTTTCAGAATCTGCCAAATATATTTCTAGTTTCATAATAAAACCATCGGGAATTTTGCACGGTGAACCATTTTGGCCAGGGGGGCCTTTTTACGCAGACCTTCGGCAGCCGTTCCTACGCTCCGAAAATTTTTTTCGAGTTTCACATACCTATCTTCAAACGACGATTCCCAAGCATCTAAAAGAGTCTAATGATCGCAATCACTTTCAGAATCTGCCAAATATATTCTAGTTTCATAATAAAACCATCGGGAATTTTGCACGGTGAACCATTTGGCCAGGGGGGCCTTTTTACGCAGACCTTCGGCAGCCGTTCCTACGCTCCGAAAATTTTTTTCGAGTTTCACATACCTTCAAACGACGATTCCCAAGCAACTAAAAGAGTCTAATGATCGCAATCACTTTCAGAATCTGCCAAATATATTCTAGTTTCATAATAAAACCATCGGGAATTTTGCACGGTGAACCATTTGGCCAGGGGGTCTTTTTACGCAGACCTTCGGCAGCCGTTCCTACGCTCTCAAAATTTTTTTCGAGTTTCACATACCTATCTTCAAACGACGATTCCCAAGACACTAAAAGAGTCTAATGATCGCAATCACTTTCAGAATCTGCCAAATATATTCTAGTTTCATAATAAAACCATCGGGAATTTTGCACGGTGAACCATTTGGCCAGGGGGCCTTTTTACGCAGACCTTCGGCAGCCGTTCCTACGCTCTCAAAATGTTTTTCGAGTTTCACATACCTATCTTCAAACGACGATTCCCAAGCAACTAAAAGAGTCTAATGATCGCAATCACTTTCAGAATCTGCCAAATATATTCTAGTTTCATAATAAAACCATCGGGAATTTTGCACGGTGAACCATTTGGCCAGGGGGGCCTTTTTACGCAGACCTTCGGCAGCCGTTCCTACGCTCCGAAAATTTTTTTCGAGTTTCACATACCTATCTTCAAACGACGATTCCCAAGCAACTAAAAGAGTCTAATGATCGCAATCAATTTCAGAATCTGCCAAATATATTCTAGTTTCATAATAAAACCATCGGGAATTTTGCACGGTGAACCATTTGGCCAGGGGGCCTTTTTACGCAGACCTTCGGCAGCCGTTCCTTCGTTCCGAAAATTTTTTTCGAGTTCACATACCTATCTTCAAACGACGATTCCCAAGACACTAAAAGAGTCTAATGATCGCAATCACTTTCAGAATCTGCCAAATATATTCTAGTTTCATAATAAAACCATCGGGAATTTTGCACGGTGAACCATTTGGCCAGGGGGGCCTTTTTACGCAGACCTTCGGCAGGCGTTCCTACGCTCCGAAAATTT
>CAWVNO010002599.1:0-19000 GCA_963930645.1 Salticus scenicus | reverse complement strand
TAATCGTATCTAATTGTTTAAATTATCACTCAAGAATTTTCCTGGAGGGCTGGTACACAAATCAAAATTTTTCGCCACTAATGAGGCATGCGCAGTTCCTGATGAATACGTTGTACTCACATAATGAATGAAAGGTCTGTTGTTCATCTCATCATTTGCATTTGATGTTTTTTACTGATGAGGAGACTGTAAAAGGCTTGAAACATTTAAATTTATGTTTTGTGTTTTTAATATTTTAAAATGTATATTTTTAGTGTATATTATCTGTCTCAGTTTTTAATGTGAATATAAATGTATTTTAAATAATTTTCCTAAAAGCAGAATCTAAATACATATTTACCTACAAACTGTAAAAAAAAAAAAAAAAAATGTTACGTGTTATGAAATATTTTCTACGATGAATAATTTTTTTATATAAAGTATATTTTCCGTGATTCTGTAAAAATATGTACTAACAGATATGTACTGTGTTCGACAAAAGAAAGTGGAATGAGTGTGTGAAACAAAATACATTCTGTAAACAGTTCTATGAAAGCATAGCTACATATTTATAAAAAAAGAAAACCTTACATATGGGAAATATATTCTAAAGACTTTTCTTAAAATAATAATCTAAATAGAAACTTACATACTTAATATAAATAAAAGCCGTATATGTTCGAAACATGTTCTAAAGAATTTTCTCAAAAAAGTGAACTAAATAGCCACGCTTTTACTGACATAATGGAAAAGAAATATGTATGTGAAATATGTTCCAGAGGTTTTTCTTATAAAAGTGATATAAATAAACATATGCGGATTCACACGAAGGAAAAGCCATATGTCTGTGAAATGTGTTCGAAATGCTTTTCTTATAAGAGTGATAGAAATAGACATATTCGGATTCACACGAAAGAAAAGCCATATGTCTGTGAAATGTGTTCGAAATGCTTTTCTTATAAGAGTGATAGAAATAGACATATTCGGATTCACACGAAAGAAAAGCCATATGTCTGTGAAATGTGTTCGAAATGCTTTTCTACAAATTATAATCTGAACGTACACCTTCGAACTCACACGCAGAAAAAGCCGTATGTGTGTAAAGTATGTTCGAAATGCTTTTCTCAAAAGTGTAATTTAAATACACATCTGCGCACTCACACGAAGGAAAAGCCGTATGTGTGCGAAATATGTTTGAAAGGTTTCTCTCGAGTGAGTTGTCTAAAGGAACATCTTCGCGTTCACACAAAAGAAAAGCCATATGTGTGTGAAATATGTTCGAAATGCTTTTCTAGAACGAGTGATTTAAATAAACATCTTTGCATTCACATGAAGCCGTACGTGTGCGAAATATGTTCGAAACGCTTTTCTGAAATGAGTAATTTAAATAGTCATCTTCGCACTCACACGAAGGAAAAGCCATTTGTGTGTGAAATATGTTGGAAAAGCTTTTCTAGAATGAGGGATTTAAATAGACATATTCGCAGTGACACGAAGGAAAAGCCGTATGTCTGCGAAATGTGTTCGAAATGCTTTTCTCTAAAGAGTAATTTAAATAGTCATATTCGCAGTCACACGAAGAAAAAACCATATGTGTGTGAAATATGTTCGAAATGCTTTCCTAGAAAGAGTGATTTAAATACACATCTTCGCACTCACACGAAGGAAAAGCCGTATGTGTGCGAAATGTGTTCAAAATGCTTTTCTCAAATGAGTAACTTATATAGTCATCTTCGCACTCATACGAAGGAAAAGCCATATGTGTGTGCTATGTGTTCGAAATGCTTTTCTACCAACAGCCATTTAAATAGACATCTTCTCACTCACAAACAAAAAGAAGCTATATATGTTCGAAAGTCTCTTCTCGAATGAGTCATCTAAAGGAATATATTCGCACTCACACAAAGGAAAAGCCTCATGTGTAAGAAATATGTTCGAAATGCTTTTCTGGAATGAGTAATTTAAATAGACATTTTTGCTGTCACGCAAAGGAAAAACAATATGTTCTAAAAGCTTTTCTGAAAAGAATGGTCTAGATATTTATACAAAGGAATAGTCATATGTGTGTGAAACATGTTCTAATGGATTTTCTAAAAAAAAAAAAACGACTAAATCAAGTACACGCAGACATGACGGAGAGTTATGATTATAACAATCTCACAGACATATATTCACAGACCAACCACTAAAATATATTATTTTTAGATTCAAGGAACCTCAAAATATGAAAGTATAGAAAAAACATAATTTCGAAAATTTGAACTAAAAACAGTACTTTCTCTATAATATATAAGAGAAAGTAAAACATGTGGGTATGTTTTGTGAGGTGAGGTGGGGAGAGGGGGAGATCATTTTGTAAAGGAAATATGTTTGATCCCAACAATAATTTTTAAGTAGCCTTTTCATATGAAAAATATTAGAATATTCAGTTTGGACTACAAACACAGAGAAAGACAGACGTACACAAACCAACAGCTAAAAACCAGATTTTTGGATTCAGGAAACCACAAAACATGTAAGTATAACAAAAACACAATTTCGAAAATTTCAGTAAAACACGACATTTTCATTTCTGCTACACGGATAAGATAAAATAATAAAGAACCATTCATATCTAATATTTGTAAGTAATTTCAACTCTACTGATTGATAATGATTATTAAAATTTTTAATGTGGGCATTATTTCCTAAATTCCTCACCCATATGCATGGGAGAGGAAGTATTGTTATTGGGTCAAATTTTCGAAATTTGCGTTAAAATTACTCATTGTGAGGTCCCCGGAATACAGAAATTACGTTTTCAACACTTTCTTTCATTTCATTTCTTTCTTTCTTTTTCTTTTTTTTTCTTTTAATTATTATAATTAAATTTTAACATTATGATTTCTTTTAAAAAACAATTAAAATTCCATAAATAGTAAATACATGAATAAAGGAATAAATGAGGGCTTAATTTTCTTTTTTAAGACCTAAAAGGATCCTAAAACATGTGAAAGTTTCTAATATTCAACCCTCTTAGAACAAATTTTTGTCTGACGGGGAAATATATCATCAATATCAAAGATGAAATGTCTTCGAGGCATAATTGTACTCTATGGCATAATTTTCGGCAATTTCAGTATATGATCGCGCAAGTAGCAATTCACAAATTACCCATTCTTCTGTTACCCAATTTTCCGCTTACCCATTTTTCCGTTACCCTTTTTTCCGCCTCCTATTAGAAGTCCCCCCCCCCCCCCCCAATTAGTGTATTAAAGAAAAGCTTTAGAATGAAATATAAATTAAGGTTAAAGTTATCCCCCCCCCTTTCTGCTTATATTAATATAAATCTTAAATATTTTATTTGTGAAATTAATGTGTCATATACGTTCTATATAATTTATTTTGCTTTTTACTAGGCACTTGTAGATTTGCTGAGCCATTTGCAATCAATTCATAAACAGTTTAAATTGTAATCATTGAACACAGAAACAGATTAGGATTTCTGTCTCAGCCGTCAGCCCCTTGGAAATAATGTCTCAGGCTATGATCTTGTACCACACTGTTAAAAAAAATGCAGAAAAAATACAGAAATTCTCTGTAATTTCAGAAAAAAAGGCGTAAATTACGGAAAAATTACGTAGACAAAACGTATTTTACGACTTTTTTTCTGAAATTACAGAAAATTTCTGTATTTTTTCTGCATTTTTTTAACAGTGCAGATATATTAAAAAAATGATTTTTTTTTCTTCTAATTTTTTACAGTATCATTTACAAGTGGATTGGAAGGGAAAAAATAAATATTCTATGTTAAAATACTTTTTACTGTAAAAAAATGTACATTTTAAAGTAAATAATTACATAAACTTCATAAAATTAATATAACATTCAAAACAAGTACAGTTATTTATTAAAATAAATAAATAAATGTATTAACATTAAAATATCAACTGTATTTTCCTTTAATTAGGAAAATTTTTAAACTTAAGCGTGATTTAAAAATTATATTCATTTTCATTCTCATATACACAATCACAGAAAATATTTTTTCAAAAAAACATTTGCTAAGTAACAATCAGTTCTGTAAGATTTTGCTTAAAATATATTAATGAAAGACTAATTAATTATTTTACTACCTCAGATGAGTAGCTAATTATAAATTAATACAAATATATTTAGAATATAATAACTTCTTTAACACGTTAATCGCCACGATAATATCAGAAAAATTTTCACATGGGCCATGGTAACTTTATTAGACAATTTAGTTAAAAATGCGTCAGGCACATATGACTGACATGGCGATTAACGTGTTAATAATTACTCTGCGTATATCATATTCCTTTTAGGGTTATTTCCTAGTTAAAAATGCGTCAGGCACATATGACTAACATGGCGATTAACGTGTTAATTTCATGTACAACCATCTTATTTTCAACGAAATTAAAGCCAGTTTTTGGTTTTTAAGTAACATATATTAACTTTTGTACAAAACTGAACTTTATTTACAACAACAGGACCTTTTCCGTCAGTCTGTGCTTTTTTATCTTCGCATGCAGTAACTGTATTGTGTTCCTTAGCATCGGTTACTATTGAAACGTACGCTATTTGTACTCAATAGACCACTTTCAAAACCCATAGTGTATTTCGTATCAAATAACTGAACCTTTTATAAAATATATATACAGTTTAATTTCACTTGTATTTACACTGTAGTTCACTTGTATTCATGCACAGAATACAGGTAAAAATTCACCAAAGGTTGGAGAACATTTCTCCCAGCCATCTCCATCAAGACAGAAAAATACCCAACTCCCAATTGATAGAACAACAGTGATTTTCTTTACATCTCGTGCTCTTCACTAACAGTTCACGTTCTTTTTAATTATTTTCCTCTCTTCAATATTTAATTGTTGAACCATGGATGAATGTTTCATGCTTCTGGGAAAACTTAGCCCTCTGTGACGTTACACTATATCTATTTCTAAAAATCTTTCACCACAGCTTTAATGTAGGACCAACCTTGGCGATTTTAATTTTTGTTGTGATTTTGGTGATGGCTTTAAATGACTGTTGCAATTGTGTAATTAAATGGCATTAGCAAGAAATTGTCAGAGTGATCAAGGAGATGCTATTCTGAAGCTGTTTGATTTCTTTCAAACAACTTTGCCAATTTTATAGTACATATTTTTTAACTGTATGCGAGACTGAAGAAAGGAAAAAAAGAATAATAATAATTGGTCTATATATACAGCAAGCGTTTCAAAGAATGTGTTGTCTCTCAATTTAATAGAAGAAAATTGTTATAAGTTATTATTTAATTATTTATTTATATATTTTTTTGACATAAAAATATATTTCATCTCAAAAGTAATGAACATTTACTTTTTTTGGCAGTAGTTGCTTTTAAAGTGGGGTTTTATTTAATATCGTTAAAACCAATTATATGAATGACCTAAAAAAAATGGTTTTAACTAGAGAAGATTAAAATCTGAAAAAATTAAAAACTGCTTGATTCAATGTGAGTTATTGCAAATTAAAACAATGTCAAAGTCTCTGATTAAAAATAGTAGTCCTGTCGTACTAGAAATAGAACTTACATTTACCTAATTTATCTTCTGCACACAAGAGCTATTTTTTCCTAGTTATTTTTGTTAATCTTTACGAAATACTATTATATTTGAGGATAAATCACTATTGATTTTACCCAGACAACACAAATTCGTCTAGATTAAGTCAAAATACGTAATCTGGATGTATAGACATGTCCATATTACAGCCAGATTCAGTCTATATTTCATCAGATTTTGTAGATATTATGCTGAAATGTCCCCACCTTTTACGTAATAAGTACGTCTTTTAGCTGAACAAAATAATGTAAAATGGACATACGTGAACATAATATAAACATGTCCATTTTCATTCATAGTACATCCAAAAATTACCCATGTTATTTTTAGATTTATGTAAACATAGATGCTGGCAAAATGAAATCCTTAGTGAGTGCGTTTTTTTTTTTTTTTTTTTTTTTATTTTTTTTTTAACTAATACTACTGTCACATGTCAGTATAAGCAAAATCTGCATAATGGGCTTTTTGTGAAATCCGCAGAAAGAGTTCAAAAAAAATATTTTAAAACTGTAAACTATTTTATATATACAATTTAAAAACTAAAAAGCTTTAAAATATTATTTTTAAAGTTATCTGGAGTACAGCACAAAGAGAAAAAAAACTTCCCATGTGATTTATTTTTTCACACAAAATATTTTATATTTTTAAATTTCATTCATTGCCAGCACCATGCATGTAAATCAGTTTTTTATGGAATCTAGCTTTCAAATTTAGGTCCTTTTGCCCAATGACCACTAAGTGATGTCCTCATTCAATATTTGACTTGCCTTCGTACTCCTATGAAATAGATTTCGTATTTTCTTTATGGGAATAGATGCAGTATTTCAAGTGATCTTTTTAAAAAAATATAATCACATTATGATGGCATAGAAAAGTTTAAAGTTGTTCACTCCTTTTGTGATTTTTCCCATCTCTGTCACCAAATCCCATGCAAGTCTATGGAGAAATTTGTTTATAGAATTATTTTTTACCTATTTGAAATTTTTAAATTTTGTTTTCATATTCAGATAATCCACAACTGTTAAATTAGTACTCGTTCCAAAAAATTGATTTTTTAAATTTTTAAAGTTTTATTTTACGGCTAAAAAATGAGAAAAATGCATTTTGGGAAACGCATTTTTGAACTCAAAATTCAAATTTTAAAAAGGTACATTTTTAGAAAAGAAGTACTAATTTAATGGTTCTGTATTTTTAGAATGTGAAAGTGGTATTTAGAAATAATAATTAGGTAATGTGCAATTCTATAAACAATTTTACCCATACAATAACAGGGGCTTTGGGTGACCTTGACGATCTTTGATGTACCCCCTTGAGTCATAACTTTGTTTATATACTTTACACACATTTAAATAAAGGCCAAACAAATTTTTACAAGAAGGAAAAATAACTATATGAAGTTGCGCTTGTGCCCCAAGCTTTAATACTGACCTGCTCACTTTTTACTCGTGTTCAGCAAAAATCGACATAACAGTTACATATGAAATTATTCATTACTTAATTTTTAATAATGAAGTTAACAGAACAGATGGTAGAGCATTAGCTTCGTTTTTTTTTTTTGCTGGTTTGAACACTGACCAGGTCATTTATGTAAAAATTAATGTGGCTTTTGCTTTAATAATGTTTTTTTTTTTCTTTAATTTACGCTTTGAAATATTCTTTTAACAAAGTACATGAGGCACTTAAATATTTTTTTAATTTTCTACGTTTTACATGTTCCACAGCTTTTTCATGGGAAATGCGAAACGCTTGCTAGTTTATATGTATTAATTCATATTCCAGTTAAGAATTTTCTGTACATATTTAATCTATGTGAATAAATAAACAATTACATTTTACTGAAAAAAAAATCATCATTTAACCTTCTATTTTTATTCCACAGTGTACCTGAACATTTTTTTTTTTTTTTTCCAATCATAAGCAATATGTTTTTTTGCATCTAAATAATGTTACTTTCAATGTATTGTGCAGTATGCAAATATATTAAAATATGCTTTAAACCACACTGTATTCAAATTCTTCTCAAAGTCCCTATATCAATCTTTCATTTTTAATGTATAAATATTTAAAATAATATATATATATATTGAGACATTAATTCTCCCTTGATATATAAAAAAAGCAAGCTTAAACCAGCAAAATAATTTCTTGAACTTCATGAGTAAATCCAAATAAAATATTTTTATCAAATTTGTTTGAATTAACCTGTCAGGAAAAATCTTCATTGGTTTATAAAGTACCTTAAAATTAAATAGAATTATATCTTTTTGTATATAGTATTTTGTATAGTGTATTTAATTACTGGAACACCCTATTATAATTTTCTGTTTTATTATTTAACGACATTTCTTATTTTATCTACACAACCGTTAATTACATAATGTTTTAAAAGTACATGAGAGTCACTCCAGATTTTTCATTTTTTAATAAATATGTACTTATTCAAAATCAGAATGTGAATAATAGTACATCACCGCATGAATAGGTTTTGTACAAAGTCTTTTATTGTTGCCTTTATCTTACTTTTTAATTTATACCAAGAGTTTTAACACTCTGTTTATTGCATATCTCATTTCTTATAGAATGAAGTTAAATGTATGAATTCAAGCTTATTCTTGCATTCATCCTTATGTAGCGCATCAAATTATTTTATTTCAGTAAAAGCCAAGCAAATTTATTTTACTTCTTATTACCAACCAAAGTTTTAATAAAATCTTCACTACCAGTTATAGCATTTTCAAGTATAAAAGACTGCCATTTAACAGCCACAACAATTTCTTGAAAGTGTTTTGTAAAGAAATCAACAGTTAAATGAATAAACTCTTTTTCAGTATATCGAAGTGAGAGAGTTACGGTTTCACAGAAATTATCCACCAATATATATATGTTTATTTATTTATTTATAAATTCCAATTCATACAGTCGGCAGCAAAATTATTGAAGCTCTAGCAATAATTCCTATTTAAAAGATGAGCACTTAATACTGTTATTTAAGTAAATATTTGTCGAGTCATGCTCTTAGTCTTATGCTGCTTATAAAAAAGTAAGTTGATGATAAAAATTAGGGATCAAACTGAAAAATATAAATTAAAAATGTGGATGTGTGCTTCAATAATTTTGCTGCTGGCTGTAGCGGGGCCCCTTGAAAATTTATAATCTAGATAATTTTTTAAACACTAAATCAATTCGAACCAAAGTTGGACAGTGAAATTACAATCGGCAGCAAAATTTTTAAAGCGCTAGAAATAATTCATATGTAAAAAAGTACACTTAATACTGCTTTGTTAAACAAATCCTTGCCGAGTCATTTTCTTAGTCACTAAGAACATGACTCGACAAGGATTTATTTAACAAAGCAGTATTATGTGAACTTTAAGAGCTGAAAATTTTTCATCACAACAAATTTGGAAATACCTGTTTTGCACAAAAGTTGGACAGTGAATTTATTTTGGATTAATAAAGTGAGCAACTTGCTCTGCCAAATTATTTCCAGGTAAATGCCACTTAAAATCAGGCTGCTAATTGAAAATTTTTTATGACAATAACAAGAGTTGCACCGAATATTCGGTTCGACCGAATATCTTGCTATTCGACGACCGAATAGTCGAGGTCGAGTTAAATTTTAAATTAAATTAAAATATTGAAATTGGTAAAAATATTTATCATAAAATTAAACTGTTTTCTTTCTTTTTTTTTTTTTTTTTTTTTTTTTTTCAAATTCTTAATCATCAAAATTATGATATTAAATAAGTTAAAAATGCCAGCCTAATAAAGTTTCTATCTTAATTTCTAATCTAAATAAAAAATAGTCTACATTAAAATGTAATATATTTCAAAATAATATCTTATTATAGTTTAATGAAGGGGAAATTGTGACAGCATATAAAACTACATTTACTTCGTGTGCACATATATGCAGCTTTGATTATTTTGTTCGCCTGATGAAGGGTAGTATTTTCTTTCAACCCGAAACAATTGTTGCGAGTTTATCGCATTTTATGGTGTTTGTTGAAAGTTTTGTACTTATTACTTTAAAACACCAGTTCTGTGGTGCTTTCTTATTATATACACATATTTTATTGAAGCCTTTCTTTCCTGATGTTTAACCATTATAATGTTATGAGTATTATGTGTATATAGTCTACGCATAAAATGAGATTATTTTTTAAAAATTAAAAAAAGAAAAAATGTATTTGTTCTTATTTAATGTATTAAAGTACTCTTTTTAGTCTAATTACGTTAATGAAATTCAAAATTTTACTTGGAAAAAAAAAAAAAATCACTGATTTAAAATATACATTTTATTTCTATTTTGACTATAAAATTTATTTTTTAATGTTAAATACTTAGATTTTATGTTGATAATTTTTAATGTCCATTGTATTATTTTTACATGCAATAAATGTTTAAAATAATTAAGCTATTCCGGGTATAAAAAATAATTTACACTGAAATTTAAGTATTCGGCCGAATACCGAATATTTAGTATTCGTTATTTGGCAAAAATCACTATTCGATGCAACTCTAACAATAACTTTTGAAATATTGAATTTATTTGAATCAAAGTCGAACAGTAAACTTATCTTACAAACATCTTGAATTAGTTTAGGTAGTAACATGCTCCTGCCATTTTGTTTCCAAGTGGGGGGGGGGGGATGACCACTTGAAAATATGTCAATACAATAACTTTTGAAATACATTTGAACCTCGTTAATAAATAATACCACAGAACTAGTTGTTTTGAAAAATAAGGTGAAAACTTTGGATAAACACCATAAAATGCAAGAAACTTGCGAGTTTGTTTTCTTGCATTTTATGGTATTTATCCAAAGTTTTGTACTTATTACAGTCGAACCTCGTTAACGTGAATTACTTTTAACATGAACTGTTTCCACAATTCCCGTGAAAAGGAAAATTAGTTTCTTAGTTACTGATAGCATGAACAAATTTTTTATCCCTTTGAGATTCATGTTAATAAAGTTCGACTGCACTGATTTAATTCAAAATGAATTTGCAGGATAGACTCATCTTAAATATTTGCAAGATAAAAAGAACTTTTTATGTACCATAATTTTAAATTTTCTGTTGAATCATACAAACGCTACTGAAGGCAGCCGGCACCTGAAACAATTAATTGGCTAAAAGTATTTAAAAAATGCATTGTTATCGTGTTTTGAGCTATTCTAAAAGTTTCAAATGTCTAGCTAGTCGGGAAGTTAGTTAAATAAACTTTATATTGAATCATATAAACGTTATCGAACGCAGCGGGGACCCAAAACAGTTGACTGAAAGTAAAAGTATTTTTTTTAAATGCATTGCCATTGTTTTCTGAAAGTTTCAAATGTCTAGCTAGTCGGATCTGTATTTGCGTATAAAGTGATATTGCTACATATAGAGCAAAAAAAAAAAAAAAAAAAAAAAAAAAAAGAAAGCGACAAAGAAAAGTTAGAAACATTTGAGACTTCTATAAAAGTTGAAAAAAAAAAAAAAAAAAAAAAAAGAAAGAAAGAAAGAAACAGAAAGAAAAAAAAAACGCAATAAAATATGCGTTTTCCATAAAATATTTTATTTGGATATCAGACCATTTTCATTTATAATGTATCTGCTGATTCTTAAAAGCAATGTTAGTTAATTTAAACTGAAAGAAAATGTTGAGTTTGTTTTTAAAATGATAACGAATACTGGTGATAATGGATAGAAAAAGATAGCTGGATACAGTTGCAGGTGGAATTGTGATACTATTTAAAAAATCCTGAGAACTATTGTAGGATTGTTTCAGCCCTGTTAAAATAATTGTAATATAACAACAATAAAAAAAGGTCTAAACTTAAAATTTTTATAATTATATATATTGCAAGTTCTGTAATAAGTTCAAAAATAAAGAAATTCATATTTAAACCACATTTTAAAAACTCCTAAAAATTTATCCACATATATTCATGCAGAATTTTGAAATATCAGTTTTTCAAGTGGCACAGTCAATTTGATAAAATTTATCAATGTATTAGGCTAAAATTTACAATGCATATGGGAATGTAAATAGGATTTTTTAGTTAACTGTTAAACTATGTAAAAATAACATAATTTTCTCAACTGACAACTTTTAAAAAAGTTAAATTGTACTTACAAGATGTTTGATGCATTTTTACCTTTCCAACACTTATTACAATTACTCAGCGGGGAAAAAAAATAAAAGAAAAACAAGTATTTGTCAAACCGATATATGTGTAAATACAGTTTATAACTTATTAATAAAGGAAAAACACAAACATAATAACTTAATAACGATCAAATCAGAAGTAAATATGTTTTTATTAGTATTTAATACATCAGAAAATAATCTACTTTTTATTTTAATCTAAGAATAAAGGCTTAATATTATAGTGTTTATTTAAAATTTTATACTTATTACTTCAAGGTCTAACATTTTCATAAATACAGAAAAAAGATATTAATACAGCAAAAGTAAGTTCTTATTTTGTCACGAAGTATATATATATTTTCAATTAGTTTTTCATAGATAGACTTCAATGAAATTAAAATATTTTCAGATTATTAGAAAG
Source organism: Salticus scenicus (assembly GCA_963930645.1). Classification (NCBI taxonomy): domain Eukaryota; kingdom Metazoa; phylum Arthropoda; class Arachnida; order Araneae; family Salticidae; genus Salticus; species Salticus scenicus. The sequence goes on along the minus strand of CAWVNO010002599.1, from coordinate 6,852 downwards.
AATTACAGAAACAACAACGCAGCACAAATACAGACGAAAAAGCGATACAAACGTAAATAATTAGGCAGAAGCAGCTAGAGAAAGTTGAGAGAGCAGCAGTCTGAACAATAAATGAGATAAAAAAGAAATAGTTAATTTAATTTCAATCGCAAAATTTTGTAGAAGATAAAACTTTCTTATATTTGATTACAACATCCGCATTAATCAAATGGCGGCATACAGGTGCAGTTTTAGCTCAAGTATTTACGTAAACTGGATTAGTTCGATTTTCATTCAATTTATGTGCCTAAACTGACGTCCATATTTTGTATGTTTTTCGTAGATACGTCTATGTCCGAAGTTTCACATATTCTGAACATACTGGAGCTGGAGATCTACGTTCAGAACTCGCCTATAGACGTAACTAGTACGCGATGGATGAAATATGAACATAATATGAACGTATGTGTTATGTGGGTATAAATAATATGATTAAAATGTAACTTTTTTCTGTATTTTTACATTAACACATGTCAGAAATACAAAGGAAAATATAAGTAAATATAAATAATGTTATTTTATTCTTCTCAAATTATCTTATGGAAATCTGAACATTTTATCTTCTTTTCTTGAGTGATTATAGCAGTATATTGTTAAACAAATCTCGTATCGTATTTTATTTAGCTAAAACTATGAAATATTATAAAAGAAGTACTCTAAAGTTGCACAAGACGAAAATAGTAATGACTGCCGTTTATTTACAATGAAACGGGGTGGGTACTTGCGGGACTGCGCTGCCGGAGGCAGTGGGAACCCGGGTTGACTTTGTACCCGATGAGAAATGATTTTTTTAAATTTTCTTTTCTTAAGAATAAAAATTTGATTTGAGAAGGAATATGTGCGCGCAGCGCGCGTACATCTTCACATGTGCGCGCGCATGGGTCTGCGCTGCCGAAGCCAGTGGGGACCCGGGCCGTCTTTTTACCCGATCAGAAATTATTTTTTTTTTTCATTTCTTAACACTAAAAGTTACTGTTAGTGATTCATTAATTAAAGTGATTCATTTGAAAATACTGACCCGCTAGTTTATCACTGAAACGCACTGGGTACATTTGGCAACCCTAAAACGAAACAAAATGCCTGATGCGTCAGCTCGTATACATAGGAGCCTTACATACTACTGGCTTAAGATTTCCTTGACGTGAAGTAACTGTTCGTGCATGCTCTTACTTCTTATTTGCATATAGTGCCTCGCTATATCGGTTGTATCGTCGTCGTTATCTCGCGAAATACGAAGCAAGTTCAGGTGAAGTTAAACGAAAGGTAAATAGTGATTTATTAATTTTTATAATAATTTTGTCTATTTAATTGCTGGGCGGTTTGAACTAGAGCCCCTAAATAAAATAATAGGCCGGCGCATCACCGCCATTTTTTTGCCTTCGAAGAGGACAGCATTCCCGCTTGGCGTCCTTATCACTTCCCTAATGATTTTAAGAAATCTTCATCTGAAGCTAATCCGGTCAAGATAAGAGCAATAAGCAACAATAATATTCCTAAAAACACGTTTTTTTCACAGTACATTCTCAGGATGTCATTTTATTCTGAAGATATCCTATGGATGTACTGGGGTAAGATTTGTTGTTCGGGCGGTTTCTGTTTCTTTTACAAAATGTCGCCAAAACTCAAATACACAGCAATAGAAGGTCTGTGAACACTTTATATTCACTTCTTGAATGATTATAGCAGTTTATCGCTAAACAAACTTCCATATCATAGTTTACTTAGCTAAAATTATGAAATATAATAAAACAAGTAACGTAAGATGATAAAATAAAATGTTTGTCGTTTGTTTATCAGAGAAACGCTCTGGGTACATGTGGCAACCCTAAGGCAAAAAAATGCCGGATGCGTCAGCTCGTATATATAGGAGCCTTAGTTTGAACTGGTGAATCATGAATATGATTAAGTTGGCATAATTTTTCCCCACTAGAAGATTTAACGTGAAGGTGCGAATGTGTATGTATGTGTGTGGGGGGGGGGAGGGCAATCTATTGGAATTTAAAGTAAAATTGAAAAGAAGTTTGTGAAAGACCATGCAAAATATTAGCAAAATCATGTTTGGAATTCAATGAAGCATTGACTTAAAACTGACACAGTTGATTCTCGGATGAGTAATTTCCAAGATGAAGACGTGAACTTTTTTTTTTTTTCTGTATGTTAAGGCTTTTTATATACATTTTTCAGAGACATAAAGTCAAAATTGCCATTTTTTGACTCATTTCACTTTTCTTGCCTGAGTGCGAACTGATGAATCGCAAATATAATTTAATTTGACATACATTTTTATTTATTTAACTATCTATTTATTTCAGTTCAAGAATTAATGGGAATGGGAGTGTGGAGGAATGTTTTTTGAAATTTATCTTAAATGTGCTTTTGCAAAACTTTGATACTTGAGTACTAGTACCAGCCAGAAATTCACATATTTTGGTTATTTTTCACAGGCTCCTGCTGAGATGAGGGAGGGTTAAATGTCTCCGAATTCGTCGCATACTTTTTTGCGGTATGGGAATTAAAAAAAAAAAAAAAAAAATGTAATGGATAAAAAATGTAAGTAAAAGAAAATGGATATATATATATATATATATATATATATAAAAGTAATGGATATTTAAATTTTTCGATTTCTGATCTCTGTAATACAATTAGGTGGAGTTCATGATAAGGGCAACTTTACCGTCTCCAAATTCAGGGAGGGGGGCATTAAACTGTACATCAGTATTTCACACCCGGTAGGAAGTGGGGCACACCTTAAAAATGCATCATTTGAGAAAACGCATTATTCTACACAAGTAAAAGGACGTGTTTGTCTGTATGCGATGTGCGGGAAAAACTATGATACGTACAGTTCTGATTTTTTTTTTTTTTTTTTTTTTCCTCCAGAGAAAAAAAATCATGCAGATTTGCTTTTAGATTTCTCTATTCCAATCATATTTTTAAAAAGTTTGTTTTATGCAACTTTTTCCGTTTCTTCTGCGATATTTTTCTTTGAGTTGTAGTTTCAATATGAGGTCAATAAAAATAAAACGGATACATTTTTTTATTTAAAATTTTTAACGTTGTGTTTTGTTCTTTAATTAAAATGATTATTAAAAAAAAAAAGGGTGGGCTAAACTTAGATCATTAAAATTTTCTAATAAAACTGACATCATAATAACATTAAAATATTGATTTTGCCTTATTTTTTTAAATATTAATTTCAATTAATCAAATAGTCTTATGTGTATTTACTCGATTTTATCATTTGTAAACTAATATGCATGCATATTTAGTTCATGTTAAATTAAATGTGTTTCTAATCAATATAATGAAGCTCAAATAATTAATTGTCAATTACATTTTATAAACAGCTGTATATCATGGTATTTGGCCACGACCTTGATTTGCTGAGAAAAGTCGCTAATCGAAGTATATTTATTTTAACATTTTAGTTCTTCTTTCTGTCTTCTTCTTCTTTTTTTTTTTTTTTTGTTACTCATCTAAATATAGTGACTAGCGGTGCAGGCAAAGCCTGCTAGTTTAAGATAACGATAAAACTTTGATTATCATGTACACAGTACAGACATAGCTGCTCTTAGATGCATAATTATCGAGATGGAGTTGTGACGCTCTTTGTGTATGATGATGTACTTAATACACATTTTTAAATGAAATAAACTCAAAATGTAACTTTTTCACTTGTGTTACTTTTCTTGTCTGATTGTTAATTGCGAAAACTTGAGTTTAATTAACTTATTCTTCACTTGAGGTATAAACATCAATGGAGGGAGGGGGATTATTTATCGGAATTTATCTTAAAATTACAAGATTTTGAACTATGAACATACACACCCGATAGAAATTTGCATTACTGGCTATTTGGAACATAAACATTAGCATAATTTTTCGCAATATATTATATATTAGCAGAAAAGTAAAATATGATGGATATTTTAATATTCTATCTCTGTAATTGAATGCGGGAAAAGATCACAAGATAAAGGTAACATTAATCTCTCCAAAATGGGAGGTGTGTGTTAAACTATGTATCAAAATTTCGAACATCTGCAAGAAAAGTGATACATCTGAAAAATGCAGTATTTAAGAAAAACCGTTTTTAAGATAACGATACTTCATTGACTAGCATTTACACAAAACTTTTATAACTCTACCTTTCTTATGGATGATTTTCGAGATAGAGATGTGATTTTTTGCGAATGTTGAGGTATTTCACACATATTTTAGTAACAAAAAATGAAAATATCATTTTTTGACATACTTTTCTTGCCTAGGTGCTTCAATGCGGTAAATAAATAAAAAAAAATAATAATAATAAATGAATAAAAATTTGCCCATTATATATACATATGTTTCTTCTATTTTGAAGTTCTTTTTTTTTTTATATATATATCTGAAAATTAAACATTCATAGTTAATCTTATCAAATAATCTTACTTAAATGGAATTAGCATTGGTAGTAGATTAGAACAACGTAGTGTTTTGTGGTACCCTTGAAAACATTTAATGGTATGATATATTCTAGTAGCGTGGAAATTATCACCAGCATTGCAAAATTTAGTTAGTGTCTTAATTTCTTATTTGAATGAAAACTATATTTGTCAGGTAGCATTAACAGATTTTAATTAAAAAAGAAGATGAAGAAGTCTGTCTATAAGGCCATATTAAAGTTAACAGAGCAGTTTAGAAAAACCTCTCTTCTCTACTTCACGCTCATAATCCAAATCACTCAGTTCGTATAGTTTTAAATTTTTTCCCTCAAGTCTTCATATTCCCTGGAGGAGTGTACTTCGTAAGGGGAAATGAACCTTTTCCCCACAAAGTAACTTCCAATGGACAATTTGCACACATGGGGAATTTGAATAAAATCCTATTCTTCTGGTAGTTTTAGGCCCATAAATATAAAAAAAAGTTTATTAGAAATGCAAAAAAAGTTCTCATTAATTTCAAAAATAACTTTAAAATTAACCAAAAATCACGTGACTTCAAAACGCTGACTGACGTCACACTTTATGATGCTTCAATGTTTACATTTTGTTAGCCTAGTTAGCAAGCAGCAATTCGTTTTAACTTTCGCAATTATCAACCGTTTATGTGATTTCTGAGCATTTCTTTTCATCTTATAATCACTTAATATCATTACCATAATTTTTCAATATCAATATTTTCAATTGTTTTCTTTTCATGGCGGTTGTCTAATGTTTTCGTTTAGTATAAGGCTCCTATATATACGAGCTGGCGCATCCGACATTTTTTTGCCTTAGGGTTGCCGCATGTACCCAGCGTGATAAACAAACGGCATCCATTGTTTCTACCGTCTTGCTCGTAATTTTAGTGAAATAAACTGCAATATGGGAGGTTGTTCAGCAATAAACTGCTGTAAACACTCCAGGAAAGGATACAAAATGTTTAGTTTCCTTCGGATAATGCAAGAAGGAGAAAATGGGCTGCGAATTGTCGTCCAGATTCTTGGATCCCGGGACCTAATGCACAGCTTTGCATAGTAAGTTTTATTGTTATTCACTTATACTTTTCTTTGCATTTCTGACATTTATAAAGTAAAAAATTTAAAAAAAAGTATTATTTAAATCTAAATATGTATTTTAATAACCATAAATTATTTTAAGAAACGCTTTTTTAATGTGTGTTTGTAGAGTCTTGGCGACGTTTTTTTGGTTCGCCAAAGTTGTCTTGTTTCCGTGTCCTGATAGTATTAGGTCGTTGAAAAAACTTTCCAATTTTAATTGGTACGCTCTTTTTTTTTTCCCCTTTCAAATGTTATGAATTATTTAAGAAACAGAAACAGATTACTTGTGTTGCTTATCATTTTTGGTCGATTTTATTTTTAGATGAAAATTTCTTAAAACCACCAGTGAAGCGATAAAATCGCCAAGCGGAAATGCTGTCCTCTTACGAGGCAAAAAAATGGCGGTGATGCGCCGGCCTATTATTTATTTAAGGGGCTCTAGTTTAGTAGGATCTTGTGGAACGCTAAAGAATAGCTTTTGAGAAGCATTTAACCGTTGTAATAGTGCAGAGTGGTACAATACAATATTTATACTAGGATTTTTTAATATCCGTCATTATTACAAAATACAAAACCTATTTCACTGATTCAAGAAGCAAAGCAAAGCACAAAATCTAATGTAAACAACGATTATTCCCGTTTGTTGTCATAAAGAGTGACGTCACGATATATTATACTGCGTTTTCTCGATAGAGTAAACAGTGCGATCTTAAAATTGTTATAAATCAGTAATTAGTTTTCAAATAAAGAAAATATATGTATTTATTTTCTTACCTTTTCACATTCTATTTTATAAGAATGAAATGAGAAAACGTGCAAATTCCTCATTAGAAAATTCTATGATACATGAGAAACTAAAGCTGCGTTGAAACACTGGCAACAATGCAGAACAACAAAGTCATAAATTATCCATTGTCCGAAAGTGATCCTTGAAATTTTGCACATGTTTACAATGAAGGACATTACTTTTTACTGCTCTTTTACAAAAGAGACCGAAGTTCTCCAACGTAGTAGGTTTGTCAGAGCAGAAAACTTCTCTCCAGCTTCCCGACAAATCAAATCACACATCAAAGGAATCTGAATAGATCCACAATTGTCGCCAGAGTCAGAACGCAGTTTTAGTTCCACATCTAGCTAGATAGTTCATTGAGTAACTGTGTGGTTTCAAACAGACTATGGTTAGCCCCTTGTCTGCAGGCGAAGTAGGCAACATTATAATGGAGCGTGAAATCGCGGCGTTTATAGAACTGGCTTGTTGAACACCCTCTCGGAATATACCCGATCATACT
>CAWVNO010002598.1:0-119679 GCA_963930645.1 Salticus scenicus | reverse complement strand
GCGTTTTTACGCGGACTTTCGGCAGCCGTCCTCCGCTCTCAAAATTTTTTTCGCAGTTTCACATGCCCATCTTCAAACGACGATTCCCAAGCAACTAAAAGAGTCTAACTATCGCAATAACTTTCAGAATCTGCGGAATATATTCTAGTTTCATAATAACATCACCGGAGATTTTGCACGGTGAAACTTTAGGCCCGGGGGGCGTTTTTACGCGGACTTTCGGCAGCCGTCCTGCGCTCTCAAAATTTTTTTCGCAGTTTCACATGCCCATCTTTAAACGACGATTCCCAAGCAACTAAAAGAGTCTAACTATCGCAATAACTTTCAGAATCTGCGGAATATATTCTAGTTTCATAATAACATCACCGGAGATTTTGCACGGTGAAACTTTAGGCCCGGGGGCGTTTTTACGCGGACTTTCGGCAGCCGTCCTCCGCTCTCAAAATTTTTTTCGCAGTTTCACATGCCCATCTTCAAACGACGATTCCCAAGCAACTAAAAGAGTCTAACTATCGCAATAACTTTCAGAATCTGCGGAATATATTCTAGTTTCATAATAACATCACCGGAGATTTTGCACGGTGAAACTTTAGGCCCGGGGGGCGTTTTTACGCGGACTTTCGGCAGCCGTCCTGCGCTCTCAAAATTTTTTTCGCAGTTTCACATGCCCATCTTTAAACGACGATTCCCAAGCAACTAAAAGAGTCTAACTATCGCAATAACTTTCAGAATCTGCGGAATATATTCTAGTTTCATAATAACATCACCGGAGATTTTGCACGGTGAAACTTTAGGCCCGGGGGGCGTTTTTACGCGGACTTTCGGCAGCCGTCCTCCGCTCTCAAAATTTTTTTCGCAGTTTCACATGCCCATCTTCAAACGACGATTCCCAAGCAACTAAAAGAGTCTAACTATCGCAATAACTTTCAGAATCTGCGGAATATATTCTAGTTTCATAATAACATCACCGGAGATTTTGCACGGTGAAACTTTAGGCCCGGGGGGCGTTTTTACGCGGACTTTCGGCAGCCGTCCTGCGCTCTCAAAATTTTTTTCGCAGTTTCACATGCCCATCTTTAAACGACGATTCCCAAGCAACTAAAAGAGTCTAACTATCGCAATAACTTTCAGAATCTGCGGAATATATTCTAGTTTCATAATAACATCACCGGAGATTTTGCACGGTGAAACTTTAGGCCCGGGGGGCGTTTTTACGCGGACTTTCGGCAGCCGTCCTCCGCTCTCAAAATTTTTTTCGCAGTTTCACATGCCCATCTTCAAACGACGATTCCCAAGCAACTAAAAGAGTCTAACTATCGCAATAACTTTCAGAATCTGCGGAATATATTCTAGTTTCATAATAACATCACCGGAGATTTTGCACGGTGAAACTTTAGGCCCGGGGGGCGTTTTTACGCGGACTTTCGGCAGCCGTCCTGCGCTCTCAAAATTTTTTTCGCAGTTTCACATGCCCATCTTTAAACGACGATTCCCAAGCAACTAAAAGAGTCTAACTATCGCAATAACTTTCAGAATCTGCGGAATATATTCTAGTTTCATAATAACATCACCGGAGATTTTGCACGGTGAAACTTTAGGCCCGGGGGGCGTTTTTACGCGGACTTTCGGCAGCCGTCCTCCGCTCTCAAAATTTTTTTCGCAGTTTCACATGCCCATCTTCAAACGACGATTCCCAAGCAACTAAAAGAGTCTAACTATCGCAATAACTTTCAGAATCTGCGGAATATATTCTAGTTTCATAATAACATCACCGGAGATTTTGCACGGTGAAACTTTAGGCCCGGGGGGCGTTTTTACGCGGACTTTCGGCAGCCGTCCTGCGCTCTCAAAATTTTTTTCGCAGTTTCACATGCCCATCTTTAAACGACGATTCCCAAGCAACTAAAAGAGTCTAACTATCGCAATAACTTTCAGAATCTGCGGAATATATTCTAGTTTCATAATAACATCACCGGAGATTTTGCACGGTGAAACTTTAGGCCCGGGGGGCGTTTTTACGCGGACTTTCGGCAGCCGTCCTCCGCTCTCAAAATTTTTTTCGCAGTTTCACATGCCCATCTTCAAACGACGATTCCCAAGCAACTAAAAGAGTCTAACTATCGCAATAACTTTCAGAATCTGCGGAATATATTCTAGTTTCATAATAACATCACCGGAGATTTTGCACGGTGAAACTTTAGGCCCGGGGGGCGTTTTTACGCGGACTTTCGGCAGCCGTCCTGCGCTCTCAAAATTTTTTTCGCAGTTTCACATGCCCATCTTTAAACGACGATTCCCAAGCAACTAAAAGAGTCTAACTATCGCAATAACTTTCAGAATCTGCGGAATATATTCTAGTTTCATAATAACATCACCGGAGATTTTGCACGGTGAAACTTTAGGCCCGGGGGGCGTTTTTACGCGGACTTTCGGCAGCCGTCCTCCGCTCTCAAAATTTTTTTCGCAGTTTCACATGCCCATCTTCAAACGACGATTCCCAAGCAACTAAAAGAGTCTAACTATCGCAATAACTTTCAGAATCTGCGGAATATATTCTAGTTTCATAATAACATCACCGGAGATTTTGCACGGTGAAACTTTAGGCCCGGGGGGCGTTTTTACGCGGACTTTCGGCAGCCGTCCTGCGCTCTCAAAATTTTTTTCGCAGTTTCACATGCCCATCTTTAAACGACGATTCCCAAGCAACTAAAAGAGTCTAACTATCGCAATAACTTTCAGAATCTGCGGAATATATTCTAGTTTCATAATAACATCACCGGAGATTTTGCACGGTGAAACTTTAGGCCCGGGGGGCGTTTTTACGCGGACTTTCGGCAGCCGTCCTCCGCTCTCAAAATTTTTTTCGCAGTTTCACATGCCCATCTTCAAACGACGATTCCCAAGCAACTAAAAGAGTCTAACTATCGCAATAACTTTCAGAATCTGCGGAATATATTCTAGTTTCATAATAACATCACCGGAGATTTTGCACGGTGAAACTTTAGGCCCGGGGGGCGTTTTTACGCGGACTTTCGGCAGCCGTCCTGCGCTCTCAAAATTTTTTTCGCAGTTTCACATGCCCATCTTTAAACGACGATTCCCAAGCAACTAAAAGAGTCTAACTATCGCAATAACTTTCAGAATCTGCGGAATATATTCTAGTTTCATAATAACATCACCGGAGATTTTGCACGGTGAAACTTTAGGCCCGGGGGGCGTTTTTACGCGGACTTTCGGCAGCCGTCCTCCGCTCTCAAAATTTTTTTCGCAGTTTCACATGCCCATCTTCAAACGACGATTCCCAAGCAACTAAAAGAGTCTAACTATCGCAATAACTTTCAGAATCTGCGGAATATATTCTAGTTTCATAATAACATCACCGGAGATTTTGCACGGTGAAACTTTAGGCCCGGGGGGCGTTTTTACGCGGACTTTCGGCAGCCGTCCTGCGCTCTCAAAATTTTTTTCGCAGTTTCACATGCCCATCTTTAAACGACGATTCCCAAGCAACTAAAAGAGTCTAACTATCGCAATAACTTTCAGAATCTGCGGAATATATTCTAGTTTCATAATAACATCACCGGAGATTTTGCACGGTGAAACTTTAGGCCCGGGGGGCGTTTTTACGCGGACTTTCGGCAGCCGTCCTCCGCTCTCAAAATTTTTTCGCAGTTTCACATGCCCATCTTCAAACGACGATTCCCAAGCAACTAAAAGAGTCTAACTATCGCAATAACTTTCAGAATCTGCGGAATATATTCTAGTTTCATAATAACATCACCGGAGATTTTGCACGGTGAAACTTTAGGCCCGGGGGGCGTTTTTACGCGGACTTTCGGCAGCCGTCCTGCGCTCTCAAAATTTTTTTCGCAGTTTCACATGCCCATCTTTAAACGACGATTCCCAAGCAACTAAAAGAGTCTAACTATCGCAATAACTTTCAGAATCTGCGGAATATATTCTAGTTTCATAATAACATCACCGGAGATTTTGCACGGTGAAACTTTAGGCCCGGGGGGCGTTTTTACGCGGACTTTCGGCAGCCGTCCTCCGCTCTCAAAATTTTTTTCGCAGTTTCACATGCCCATCTTCAAACGACGATTCCCAAGCAACTAAAAGAGTCTAACTATCGCAATAACTTTCAGAATCTGCGGAATATATTCTAGTTTCATAATAACATCACCGGAGATTTTGCACGGTGAAACTTTAGGCCCGGGGGGCGTTTTTACGCGGACTTTCGGCAGCCGTCCTGCGCTCTCAAAATTTTTTTCGCAGTTTCACATGCCCATCTTTAAACGACGATTCCCAAGCAACTAAAAGAGTCTAACTATCGCAATAACTTTCAGAATCTGCGGAATATATTCTAGTTTCATAATAACATCACCGGAGATTTTGCACGGTGAAACTTTAGGCCCGGGGGGCGTTTTTACGCGGACTTTCGGCAGCCGTCCTCCGCTCTCAAAATTTTTTTCGCAGTTTCACATGCCCATCTTCAAACGACGATTCCCAAGCAACTAAAAGAGTCTAACTATCGCAATAACTTTCAGAATCTGCGGAATATATTCTAGTTTCATAATAACATCACCGGAGATTTTGCACGGTGAAACTTTAGGCCCGGGGGGCGTTTTTACGCGGACTTTCGGCAGCCGTCCTGCGCTCTCAAAATTTTTTTCGCAGTTTCACATGCCCATCTTTAAACGACGATTCCCAAGCAACTAAAAGAGTCTAACTATCGCAATAACTTTCAGAATCTGCGGAATATATTCTAGTTTCATAATAACATCACCGGAGATTTTGCACGGTGAAACTTTAGGCCCGGGGGGCGTTTTTACGCGGACTTTCGGCAGCCGTCCTCCGCTCTCAAAATTTTTTTCGCAGTTTCACATGCCCATCTTCAAACGACGATTCCCAAGCAACTAAAAGAGTCTAACTATCGCAATAACTTTCAGAATCTGCGGAATATATTCTAGTTTCATAATAACATCACCGGAGATTTTGCACGGTGAAACTTTAGGCCCGGGGGGCGTTTTTACGCGGACTTTCGGCAGCCGTCCTGCGCTCTCAAAATTTTTTTCGCAGTTTCACATGCCCATCTTTAAACGACGATTCCCAAGCAACTAAAAGAGTCTAACTATCGCAATAACTTTCAGAATCTGCGGAATATATTCTAGTTTCATAATAACATCACCGGAGATTTTGCACGGTGAAACTTTAGGCCCGGGGGGCGTTTTTACGCGGACTTTCGGCAGCCGTCCTCCGCTCTCAAAATTTTTTTCGCAGTTTCACATGCCCATCTTCAAACGACGATTCCCAAGCAACTAAAAGAGTCTAACTATCGCAATAACTTTCAGAATCTGCGGAATATATTCTAGTTTCATAATAACATCACCGGAGATTTTGCACGGTGAAACTTTAGGCCCGGGGGGCGTTTTTACGCGGACTTTCGGCAGCCGTCCTGCGCTCTCAAAATTTTTTTCGCAGTTTCACATGCCCATCTTTAAACGACGATTCCCAAGCAACTAAAAGAGTCTAACTATCGCAATAACTTTCAGAATCTGCGGAATATATTCTAGTTTCATAATAACATCACCGGAGATTTTGCACGGTGAAACTTTAGGCCCGGGGGGCGTTTTTACGCGGACTTTCGGCAGCCGTCCTCCGCTCTCAAAATTTTTTTCGCAGTTTCACATGCCCATCTTCAAACGACGATTCCCAAGCAACTAAAAGAGTCTAACTATCGCAATAACTTTCAGAATCTGCGGAATATATTCTAGTTTCATAATAACATCACCGGAGATTTTGCACGGTGAAACTTTAGGCCCGGGGGGCGTTTTTACGCGGACTTTCGGCAGCCGTCCTGCGCTCTCAAAATTTTTTTCGCAGTTTCACATGCCCATCTTTAAACGACGATTCCCAAGCAACTAAAAGAGTCTAACTATCGCAATAACTTTCAGAATCTGCGGAATATATTCTAGTTTCATAATAACATCACCGGAGATTTTGCACGGTGAAACTTTAGGCCCGGGGGGCGTTTTTACGCGGACTTTCGGCAGCCGTCCTCCGCTCTCAAAATTTTTTTCGCAGTTTCACATGCCCATCTTCAAACGACGATTCCCAAGCAACTAAAAGAGTCTAACTATCGCAATAACTTTCAGAATCTGCGGAATATATTCTAGTTTCATAATAACATCACCGGAGATTTTGCACGGTGAAACTTTAGGCCCGGGGGGCGTTTTTACGCGGACTTTCGGCAGCCGTCCTGCGCTCTCAAAATTTTTTTCGCAGTTTCACATGCCCATCTTTAAACGACGATTCCCAAGCAACTAAAAGAGTCTAACTATCGCAATAACTTTCAGAATCTGCGGAATATATTCTAGTTTCATAATAACATCACCGGAGATTTTGCACGGTGAAACTTTAGGCCCGGGGGGCGTTTTTACGCGGACTTTCGGCAGCCGTCCTGCGCTCTCAAAATTTTTTTCGCAGTTTCACATGCCCATCTTCAAACGACGATTCCCAAGCAACTAAAAGAGTCTAACTATCGCAATAACTTTCAGAATCTGCGGAATATATTCTAGTTTCATAATAACATCACCGGAGATTTTGCACGGTGAAACTTTAGGCCCGGGGGGCGTTTTTACGCGGACTTTCGGCAGCCGTCCTGCGCTCTCAAAATTTTTTTCGCAGTTTCACATGCCCATCTTTAAACGACGATTCCCAAGCAACTAAAAGAGTCTAACTATCGCAATAACTTTCAGAATCTGCGGAATATATTCTAGTTTCATAATAACATCACCGGAGATTTTGCACGGTGAAACTTTAGGCCCGGGGGCGTTTTTACGCGGACTTTCGGCAGCCGTCCTCCGCTCTCAAAATTTTTTTCGCAGTTTCACATGCCCATCTTCAAACGACGATTCCCAAGCAACTAAAAGAGTCTAACTATCGCAATAACTTTCAGAATCTGCGGAATATATTCTAGTTTCATAATAACATCACCGGAGATTTTGCACGGTGAAACTTTAGGCCCGGGGGGCGTTTTTACGCGGACTTTCGGCAGCCGTCCTGCGCTCTCAAAATTTTTTTCGCAGTTTCACATGCCCATCTTTAAACGACGATTCCCAAGCAACTAAAAGAGTCTAACTATCGCAATAACTTTCAGAATCTGCGGAATATATTCTAGTTTCATAATAACATCACCGGAGATTTTGCACGGTGAAACTTTAGGCCCGGGGGGCGTTTTTACGCGGACTTTCGGCAGCCGTCCTCCGCTCTCAAAATTTTTTTCGCAGTTTCACATGCCCATCTTCAAACGACGATTCCCAAGCAACTAAAAGAGTCTAACTATCGCAATAACTTTCAGAATCTGCGGAATATATTCTAGTTTCATAATAACATCACCGGAGATTTTGCACGGTGAAACTTTAGGCCCGGGGGGCGTTTTTACGCGGACTTTCGGCAGCCGTCCTGCGCTCTCAAAATTTTTTTCGCAGTTTCACATGCCCATCTTTAAACGACGATTCCCAAGCAACTAAAAGAGTCTAACTATCGCAATAACTTTCAGAATCTGCGGAATATATTCTAGTTTCATAATAACATCACCGGAGATTTTGCACGGTGAAACTTTAGGCCCGGGGGGCGTTTTTACGCGGACTTTCGGCAGCCGTCCTCCGCTCTCAAAATTTTTTTCGCAGTTTCACATGCCCATCTTCAAACGACGATTCCCAAGCAACTAAAAGAGTCTAACTATCGCAATAACTTTCAGAATCTGCGGAATATATTCTAGTTTCATAATAACATCACCGGAGATTTTGCACGGTGAAACTTTAGGCCCGGGGGGCGTTTTTACGCGGACTTTCGGCAGCCGTCCTGCGCTCTCAAAATTTTTTTCGCAGTTTCACATGCCCATCTTTAAACGACGATTCCCAAGCAACTAAAAGAGTCTAACTATCGCAATAACTTTCAGAATCTGCGGAATATATTCTAGTTTCATAATAACATCACCGGAGATTTTGCACGGTGAAACTTTAGGCCCGGGGGGCGTTTTTACGCGGACTTTCGGCAGCCGTCCTCCGCTCTCAAAATTTTTTTCGCAGTTTCACATGCCCATCTTCAAACGACGATTCCCAAGCAACTAAAAGAGTCTAACTATCGCAATAACTTTCAGAATCTGCGGAATATATTCTAGTTTCATAATAACATCACCGGAGATTTTGCACGGTGAAACTTTAGGCCCGGGGGGCGTTTTTACGCGGACTTTCGGCAGCCGTCCTGCGCTCTCAAAATTTTTTTCGCAGTTTCACATGCCCATCTTTAAACGACGATTCCCAAGCAACTAAAAGAGTCTAACTATCGCAATAACTTTCAGAATCTGCGGAATATATTCTAGTTTCATAATAACATCACCGGAGATTTTGCACGGTGAAACTTTAGGCCCGGGGGGCGTTTTTACGCGGACTTTCGGCAGCCGTCCTCCGCTCTCAAAATTTTTTTCGCAGTTTCACATGCCCATCTTCAAACGACGATTCCCAAGCAACTAAAAGAGTCTAACTATCGCAATAACTTTCAGAATCTGCGGAATATATTCTAGTTTCATAATAACATCACCGGAGATTTTGCACGGTGAAACTTTAGGCCCGGGGGGCGTTTTTACGCGGACTTTCGGCAGCCGTCCTGCGCTCTCAAAATTTTTTTCGCAGTTTCACATGCCCATCTTTAAACGACGATTCCCAAGCAACTAAAAGAGTCTAACTATCGCAATAACTTTCAGAATCTGCGGAATATATTCTAGTTTCATAATAACATCACCGGAGATTTTGCACGGTGAAACTTTAGGCCCGGGGGGCGTTTTTACGCGGACTTTCGGCAGCCGTCCTCCGCTCTCAAAATTTTTTTCGCAGTTTCACATGCCCATCTTCAAACGACGATTCCCAAGCAACTAAAAGAGTCTAACTATCGCAATAACTTTCCGAATCTGCGGAATATATTCTAGTTTCATAATAACATCACCGGAGATTTTGCACGGTGAAACTTTAGGCCCGGGGGGCGTTTTTACGCGGACTTTCGGCAGCCGTCCTGCGCTCTCAAAATTTTTTTCGCAGTTTCACATGCCCATCTTTAAACGACGATTCCCAAGCAACTAAAAGAGTCTAACTATCGCAATAACTTTCAGAATCTGCGGAATATATTCTAGTTTCATAATAACATCACCGGAGATTTTGCACGGTGAAACTTTAGGCCCGGGGGGCGTTTTTACGCGGACTTTCGGCAGCCGTCCTCCGCTCTCAAAATTTTTTTCGCAGTTTCACATGCCCATCTTCAAACGACGATTCCCAAGCAACTAAAAGAGTCTAACTATCGCAATAACTTTCAGAATCTGCGGAATATATTCTAGTTTCATAATAACATCACCGGAGATTTTGCACGGTGAAACTTTAGGCCCGGGGGGCGTTTTTACGCGGACTTTCGGCAGCCGTCCTGCGCTCTCAAAATTTTTTTCGCAGTTTCACATGCCCATCTTTAAACGACGATTCCCAAGCAACTAAAAGAGTCTAACTATCGCAATAACTTTCAGAATCTGCGGAATATATTCTAGTTTCATAATAACATCACCGGAGATTTTGCACGGTGAAACTTTAGGCCCGGGGGGCGTTTTTACGCGGACTTTCGGCAGCCGTCCTCCGCTCTCAAAATTTTTTTCGCAGTTTCACATGCCCATCTTCAAACGACGATTCCCAAGCAACTAAAAGAGTCTAACTATCGCAATAACTTTCAGAATCTGCGGAATATATTCTAGTTTCATAATAACATCACCGGAGATTTTGCACGGTGAAACTTTAGGCCCGGGGGGCGTTTTTACGCGGACTTTCGGCAGCCGTCCTGCGCTCTCAAAATTTTTTTCGCAGTTTCACATGCCCATCTTTAAACGACGATTCCCAAGCAACTAAAAGAGTCTAACTATCGCAATAACTTTCAGAATCTGCGGAATATATTCTAGTTTCATAATAACATAACCGGAGATTTTGCACGGTGAAACTTTAGGCCCGGGGGGCGTTTTTACGCGGACTTTCGGCAGCCGTCCTCCGCTCTCAAAATTTTTTTCGCAGTTTCACATGCCCATCTTCAAACGACGATTCCCAAGCAACTAAAAGAGTCTAACTATCGCAATAACTTTCAGAATCTGCGGAATATATTCTAGTTTCATAATAACATCACCGGAGATTTTGCACGGTGAAACTTTAGGCCCGGGGGGCGTTTTTACGCGGACTTTCGGCAGCCGTCCTGCGCTCTCAAAATTTTTTTCGCAGTTTCACATGCCCATCTTTAAACGACGATTCCCAAGCAACTAAAAGAGTCTAACTATCGCAATAACTTTCAGAATCTGCGGAATATATTCTAGTTTCATAATAACATCACCGGAGATTTTGCACGGTGAAACTTTAGGCCCGGGGGGCGTTTTTACGCGGACTTTCGGCAGCCGTCCTCCGCTCTCAAAATTTTTTTCGCAGTTTCACATGCCCATCTTCAAACGACGATTCCCAAGCAACTAAAAGAGTCTAACTATCGCAATAACTTTCAGAATCTGCGGAATATATTCTAGTTTCATAATAACATCACCGGAGATTTTGCACGGTGAAACTTTAGGCCCGGGGGGCGTTTTTACGCGGACTTTCGGCAGCCGTCCTGCGCTCTCAAAATTTTTTTCGCAGTTTCACATGCCCATCTTTAAACGACGATTCCCAAGCAACTAAAAGAGTCTAACTATCGCAATAACTTTCAGAATCTGCGGAATATATTCTAGTTTCATAATAACATCACCGGAGATTTTGCACGGTGAAACTTTAGGCCCGGGGGGCGTTTTTACGCGGACTTTCGGCAGCCGTCCTCCGCTCTCAAAATTTTTTTCGCAGTTTCACATGCCCATCTTCAAACGACGATTCCCAAGCAACTAAAAGAGTCTAACTATCGCAATAACTTTCAGAATCTGCGGAATATATTCTAGTTTCATAATAACATCACCGGAGATTTTGCACGGTGAAACTTTAGGCCCGGGGGGCGTTTTTACGCGGACTTTCGGCAGCCGTCCTGCGCTCTCAAAATTTTTTTCGCAGTTTCACATGCCCATCTTTAAACGACGATTCCCAAGCAACTAAAAGAGTCTAACTATCGCAATAACTTTCAGAATCTGCGGAATATATTCTAGTTTCATAATAACATCACCGGAGATTTTGCACGGTGAAACTTTAGGCCCGGGGGGCGTTTTTACGCGGACTTTCGGCAGCCGTCCTCCGCTCTCAAAATTTTTTTCGCAGTTTCACATGCCCATCTTCAAACGACGATTCCCAAGCAACTAAAAGAGTCTAACTATCGCAATAACTTTCAGAATCTGCGGAATATATTCTAGTTTCATAATAACATCACCGGAGATTTTGCACGGTGAATTTTAGGCCCGGGGGGCGTTTTTACGCGGACTTTCGGCAGCCGTCCTGCGCTCTCAAAATTTTTTTCGCAGTTTCACATGCCCATCTTTAAACGACGATTCCCAAGCAACTAAAAGAGTCTAACTATCGCAATAACTTTCAGAATCTGCGGAATATATTCTAGTTTCATAATAACATCACCGGAGATTTTGCACGGTGAAACTTTAGGCCCGGGGGGCGTTTTTACGCGGACTTTCGGCAGCCGTCCTCCGCTCTCAAAATTTTTTTCGCAGTTTCACATGCCCATCTTCAAACGACGATTCCCAAGCAACTAAAAGAGTCTAACTATCGCAATAACTTTCAGAATCTGCGGAATATATTCTAGTTTCATAATAACATCACCGGAGATTTTGCACGGTGAAACTTTAGGCCCGGGGGGCGTTTTTACGCGGACTTTCGGCAGCCGTCCTGCGCTCTCAAAATTTTTTTCGCAGTTTCACATGCCCATCTTTAAACGACGATTCCCAAGCAACTAAAAGAGTCTAACTATCGCAATAACTTTCAGAATCTGCGGAATATATTCTAGTTTCATAATAACATCACCGGAGATTTTGCACGGTGAAACTTTAGGCCCGGGGGGCGTTTTTACGCGGACTTTCGGCAGCCGTCCTCCGCTCTCAAAATTTTTTTCGCAGTTTCACATGCCCATCTTCAAACGACGATTCCCAAGCAACTAAAAGAGTCTAACTATCGCAATAACTTTCAGAATCTGCGGAATATATTCTAGTTTCATAATAACATCACCGGAGATTTTGCACGGTGAAACTTTAGGCCCGGGGGGCGTTTTTACGCGGACTTTCGGCAGCCGTCCTGCGCTCTCAAAATTTTTTTCGCAGTTTCACATGCCCATCTTTAAACGACGATTCCCAAGCAACTAAAAGAGTCTAACTATCGCAATAACTTTCAGAATCTGCGGAATATATTCTAGTTTCATAATAACATCACCGGAGATTTTGCACGGTGAAACTTTAGGCCCGGGGGGCGTTTTTACGCGGACTTTCGGCAGCCGTCCTCCGCTCTCAAAATTTTTTTCGCAGTTTCACATGCCCATCTTCAAACGACGATTCCCAAGCAACTAAAAGAGTCTAACTATCGCAATAACTTTCAGAATCTGCGGAATATATTCTAGTTTCATAATAACATCACCGGAGATTTTGCACGGTGAAACTTTAGGCCCGGGGGGCGTTTTTACGCGGACTTTCGGCAGCCGTCCTGCGCTCTCAAAATTTTTTTCGCAGTTTCACATGCCCATCTTTAAACGACGATTCCCAAGCAACTAAAAGAGTCTAACTATCGCAATAACTTTCAGAATCTGCGGAATATATTCTAGTTTCATAATAACATCACCGGAGATTTTGCACGGTGAAACTTTAGGCCCGGGGGGCGTTTTTACGCGGACTTTCGGCAGCCGTCCTCCGCTCTCAAAATTTTTTTCGCAGTTTCACATGCCCATCTTCAAACGACGATTCCCAAGCAACTAAAAGAGTCTAACTATCGCAATAACTTTCAGAATCTGCGGAATATATTCTAGTTTCATAATAACATCACCGGAGATTTTGCACGGTGAAACTTTAGGCCCGGGGGGCGTTTTTACGCGGACTTTCGGCAGCCGTCCTGCGCTCTCAAAATTTTTTTCGCAGTTTCACATGCCCATCTTTAAACGACGATTCCCAAGCAACTAAAAGAGTCTAACTATCGCAATAACTTTCAGAATCTGCGGAATATATTCTAGTTTCATAATAACATCACCGGAGATTTTGCACGGTGAAACTTTAGGCCCGGGGGGCGTTTTTACGCGGACTTTCGGCAGCCGTCCTCCGCTCTCAAAATTTTTTTCGCAGTTTCACATGCCCATCTTCAAACGACGATTCCCAAGCAACTAAAAGAGTCTAACTATCGCAATAACTTTCAGAATCTGCGGAATATATTCTAGTTTCATAATAACATCACCGGAGATTTTGCACGGTGAAACTTTAGGCCCGGGGGGCGTTTTTACGCGGACTTTCGGCAGCCGTCCTGCGCTCTCAAAATTTTTTTCGCAGTTTCACATGCCCATCTTTAAACGACGATTCCCAAGCAACTAAAAGAGTCTAACTATCGCAATAACTTTCAGAATCTGCGGAATATATTCTAGTTTCATAATAACATCACCGGAGATTTTGCACGGTGAAACTTTAGGCCCGGGGGGCGTTTTTACGCGGACTTTCGGCAGCCGTCCTCCGCTCTCAAAATTTTTTTCGCAGTTTCACATGCCCATCTTCAAACGACGATTCCCAAGCAACTAAAAGAGTCTAACTATCGCAATAACTTTCAGAATCTGCGGAATATATTCTAGTTTCATAATAACATCACCGGAGATTTTGCACGGTGAAACTTTAGGCCCGGGGGGCGTTTTTACGCGGACTTTCGGCAGCCGTCCTGCGCTCTCAAAATTTTTTTCGCAGTTTCACATGCCCATCTTTAAACGACGATTCCCAAGCAACTAAAAGAGTCTAACTATCGCAATAACTTTCAGAATCTGCGGAATATATTCTAGTTTCATAATAACATCACCGGAGATTTTGCACGGTGAAACTTTAGGCCCGGGGGGCGTTTTTACGCGGACTTTCGGCAGCCGTCCTCCGCTCTCAAAATTTTTTTCGCAGTTTCACATGCCCATCTTCAAACGACGATTCCCAAGCAACTAAAAGAGTCTAACTATCGCAATAACTTTCAGAATCTGCGGAATATATTCTAGTTTCATAATAACATCACCGGAGATTTTGCACGGTGAAACTTTAGGCCCGGGGGGCGTTTTTACGCGGACTTTCGGCAGCCGTCCTGCGCTCTCAAAATTTTTTTCGCAGTTTCACATGCCCATCTTTAAACGACGATTCCCAAGCAACTAAAAGAGTCTAACTATCGCAATAACTTTCAGAATCTGCGGAATATATTCTAGTTTCATAATAACATCACCGGAGATTTTGCACGGTGAAACTTTAGGCCCGGGGGCGTTTTTACGCGGACTTTCGGCAGCCGTCCTCCGCTCTCAAAATTTTTTTCGCAGTTTCACATGCCCATCTTCAAACGACGATTCCCAAGCAACTAAAAGAGTCTAACTATCGCAATAACTTTCAGAATCTGCGGAATATATTCTAGTTTCATAATAACATCACCGGAGATTTTGCACGGTGAAACTTTAGGCCCGGGGGGCGTTTTTACGCGGACTTTCGGCAGCCGTCCTGCGCTCTCAAAATTTTTTTCGCAGTTTCACATGCCCATCTTTAAACGACGATTCCCAAGCAACTAAAAGAGTCTAACTATCGCAATAACTTTCAGAATCTGCGGAATATATTCTAGTTTCATAATAACATCACCGGAGATTTTGCACGGTGAAACTTTAGGCCCGGGGGGCGTTTTTACGCGGACTTTCGGCAGCCGTCCTCCGCTCTCAAAATTTTTTTCGCAGTTTCACATGCCCATCTTCAAACGACGATTCCCAAGCAACTAAAACAGTCTAACTATCGCAATAACTTTCAGAATCTGCGGAATATATTCTAGTTTCATAATAACATCACCGGAGATTTTGCACGGTGAAACTTTAGGCCCGGGGGGCGTTTTTACGCGGACTTTCGGCAGCCGTCCTGCGCTCTCAAAATTTTTTTCGCAGTTTCACATGCCCATCTTTAAACGACGATTCCCAAGCAACTAAAAGAGTCTAACTATCGCAATAACTTTCAGAATCTGCGGAATATATTCTAGTTTCATAATAACATCACCGGAGATTTTGCACGGTGAAACTTTAGGCCCGGGGGGCGTTTTTACGCGGACTTTCGGCAGCCGTCCTCCGCTCTCAAAATTTTTTTCGCAGTTTCACATGCCCATCTTCAAACGACGATTCCCAAGCAACTAAAAGAGTCTAACTATCGCAATAACTTTCAGAATCTGCGGAATATATTCTAGTTTCATAATAACATCACCGGAGATTTTGCACGGTGAAACTTTAGGCCCGGGGGGCGTTTTTACGCGGACTTTCGGCTGCCGTCCTGCGCTCTCAAAATTTTTTTCGCAGTTTCACATGCCCATCTTTAAACGACGATTCCCAAGCAACTAAAAGAGTCTAACTATCGCAATAACTTTCAGAATCTGCGGAATATATTCTAGTTTCATAATAACATCACCGGAGATTTTGCACGGTGAAACTTTAGGCCCGGGGGGCGTTTTTACGCGGACTTTCGGCAGCCGTCCTCCGCTCTCAAAATTTTTTTCGCAGTTTCACATGCCCATCTTCAAACGACGATTCCCAAGCAACTAAAAGAGTCTAACTATCGCAATAACTTTCAGAATCTGCGGAATATATTCTAGTTTCATAATAACATCACCGGAGATTTTGCACGGTGAAACTTTAGGCCCGGGGGGCGTTTTTACGCGGACTTTCGGCAGCCGTCCTGCGCTCTCAAAATTTTTTTCGCAGTTTCACATGCCCATCTTTAAACGACGATTCCCAAGCAACTAAAAGAGTCTAACTATCGCAATAACTTTCAGAATCTGCGGAATATATTCTAGTTTCATAATAACATCACCGGAAATTTTGCACGGTGAAACTTTAGGCCCGGGGGGCGTTTTTACGCGGACTTTCGGCAGCCGTCCTCCGCTCTCAAAATTTTTTTCGCAGTTTCACATGCCCATCTTCAAACGACGATTCCCAAGCAACTAAAAGAGTCTAACTATCGCAATAACTTTCAGAATCTGCGGAATATATTCTAGTTTCATAATAACATCACCGGAGATTTTGCACGGTGAAACTTTAGGCCCGGGGGGCGTTTTTACGCGGACTTTCGGCAGCCGTCCTGCGCTCTCAAAATTTTTTTCGCAGTTTCACATGCCCATCTTTAAACGACGATTCCCAAGCAACTAAAAGAGTCTAACTATCGCAATAACTTTCAGAATCTGCGGAATATATTCTAGTTTCATAATAACATCACCGGAGATTTTGCACGGTGAAACTTTAGGCCCGGGGGGCGTTTTTACGCGGACTTTCGGCAGCCGTCCTCCGCTCTCAAAATTTTTTTCGCAGTTTCACATGCCCATCTTCAAACGACGATTCCCAAGCAACTAAAAGAGTCTAACTATCGCAATAACTTTCAGAATCTGCGGAATATATTCTAGTTTCATAATAACATCACCGGAGATTTTGGACGGTGAAACTTTAGGCCCGGGGGGCGTTTTTACGCGGACTTTCGGCAGCCGTCCTGCGCTCTCAAAATTTTTTTCGCAGTTTCACATGCCCATCTTTAAACGACGATTCCCAAGCAACTAAAAGAGTCTAACTATCGCAATAACTTTCAGAATCTGCGGAATATATTCTAGTTTCATAATAACATCACCGGAGATTTTGCACGGTGAAACTTTAGGCCCGGGGGGCGTTTTTACGCGGACTTTCGGCAGCCGTCCTCCGCTCTCAAAATTTTTTTCGCAGTTTCACATGCCCATCTTCAAACGACGATTCCCAAGCAACTAAAAGAGTCTAACTATCGCAATAACTTTCAGAATCTGCGGAATATATTCTAGTTTCATAATAACATCACCGGAGATTTTGCACGGTGAAACTTTAGGCCCGGGGGGCGTTTTTACGCGGACTTTCGGCAGCCGTCCTGCGCTCTCAAAATTTTTTTCGCAGTTTCACTTGCCCATCTTTAAACGACGATTCCCAAGCAACTAAAAGAGTCTAACTATCGCAATAACTTTCAGAATCTGCGGAATATATTCTAGTTTCATAATAACATCACCGGAGATTTTGCACGGTGAAACTTTAGGCCCGGGGGGCGTTTTTACGCGGACTTTCGGCAGCCGTCCTCCGCTCTCAAATTTTTTTTCGCAGTTTCACATGCCCATCTTCAAACGACGATTCCCAAGCAACTAAAAGAGTCTAACTATCGCAATAACTTTCAGAATCTGCGGAATATATTCTAGTTTCATAATAACATCACCGGAGATTTTGCACGGTGAAACTTTAGGCCCGGGGGGCGTTTTTACGCGGACTTTCGGCAGCCGTCCTCCGCTCTCAAAATTTTTTTCGCAGTTTCACATGCCCATCTTCAAACGACGATTCTCAAGCAACTAAAAGAGTCTAACTATCGCAATAACTTTCAGAATCTGCGGAATATATTCTAGTTTCATAATAACATCACCGGAGATTTTGCACGGTGAAACTTTAGGCCCGGGGGGCGTTTTTACGCGGACTTTCGGCAGCCGTCCTGCGCTCTCAAAATAGTTTTCGCAGTTTCACATGCCCATCTTTAAACGACGATTCCCAAGCAACTAAAAGAGTCTAACTATCGCAATAACTTTCAGAATCTGCGGAATATATTCTAGTTTCATAATAACATCACCGGAGATTTTGCACGGTGAAACTTTAGGCCCGGGGGGCGTTTTTACGCGGACTTTCGGCAGCCGTCCTCCGCTCTCAAAATTTTTTTCGCAGTTTCACATGCCCATCTTCAAACGACGATTCCCAAGCAACTAAAAGAGTCTAACTATCGCAATAACTTTCAGAATCTGCGGAATATATTCTAGTTTCATAATAACATCACCGGAGATTTTGCACGGTGAAACTTTAGGCCCGGGGGGTGTTTTTACGCGGACTTTCGGCAGCCGTCCTGCGCTCTCAAAATTTTTTTCGCAGTTTCACATGCCCATCTTTAAACGACGATTCCCAAGCAACTAAAAGAGTCTAACTATCGCAATAACTTTCAGAATCTGCGGAATATATTCTAGTTTCATAATAACATCACCGGAGATTTTGCACGGTGAAACTTTAGGCCCGGGGGGCGTTTTTACGCGGACTTTCGGCAGCCGTCCTCCGCTCTCAAAATTTTTTTCGCAGTTTCACATGCCCATCTTCAAACAACGATTCCCAAGCAACTAAAAGAGTCTAACTATCGCAATAACTTTCAGAATCTGCGGAATATATTCTAGTTTCATAATAACATCACCGGAGATTTTGCACGGTGAAACTTTAGGCCCGGGGGGCGTTTTTACGCGGACTTTCGGCAGCCGTCCTGCGCTCTCAAAATTTTTTTCGCAGTTTCACATGCCCATCTTTAAACGACGATTCCCAAGCAACTAAAAGAGTCTAACTATCGCAATAACTTTCAGAATCTGCGGAATATATTCTAGTTTCATAATAACATCACCGGAGATTTTGCACGGTGAAACTTTAGGCCCGGGGGGCGTTTTTACGCGGACTTTCGGCAGCCGTCCTCCGCTCTCAAAATTTTTTTCGCAGTTTCACATGCCCATCTTCAAACGACGATTCCCAAGCAACTAAAAGAGTCTAACTATCGCAATAACTTTCAGAATCTGCGGAATATATTCTAGTTTCATAATAACATCACCGGAGATTTTGCACGGTGAAACTTTAGGCCCGGGGGGCGTTTTTACGCGGACTTTCGGCAGCCGTCCTCCGCTCTCAAAATTTTTTTCGCAGTTTCACATGCCCATCTTCAAACGACGATTCCCAAGCAACTAAAAGAGTCTAACTATCGCAATAACTTTCAGAATCTGCGGAATATATTCTAGTTTCATAATAACATCACCGGAGATTTTGCACGGTGAAACTTTAGGCCCGGGGGGCGTTTTTACGCGGACTTTCGGCAGCCGTCCTGCGCTCTCAAAATTTTTTTCGCAGTTTCACATGCCCATCTTTAAACGACGATTCCCAAGCAACTAAAAGAGTCTAACTATCGCAATAACTTTCAGAATCTGCGGAATATATTCTAGTTTCATAATAACATCACCGGAGATTTTGCACGGTGAAACTTTAGGCCCGGGGGGCGTTTTTACGCGGACTTTCGGCAGCCGTCCTCCGCTCTCAAAATTTTTTTCGCAGTTTCACATGCCCATCTTCAAACGACGATTCCCAAGCAACTAAAAGAGTCTAACTATCGCAATAACTTTCAGAATCTGCGGAATATATTCTAGTTTCATAATAACATCACCGGAGATTTTGCACGGTGAAACTTTAGGCCCGGGGGGCGTTTTTACGCGGACTTTCGGCAGCCGTCCTGCGCTCTCAAAATTTTTTTCGCAGTTTCACATGCCCATCTTTAAACGACGATTCCCAAGCAACTAAAAGAGTCTAACTATCGCAATAACTTTCAGAATCTGCGGAATATATTCTAGTTTCATAATAACATCACCGGAGATTTTGCACGGTGAAACTTTAGGCCCGGGGGGCGTTTTTACGCGGACTTTCGGCAGCCGTCCTCCGCTCTCAAAATTTTTTTCGCAGTTTCACATGCCCATCTTCAAACGACGATTCCCAAGCAACTAAAAGAGTCTAACTATCGCAATAACTTTCAGAATCTGCGGAATATATTCTAGTTTCATAATAACATCACCGGAGATTTTGCACGGTGAAACTTTAGGCCCGGGGGGCGTTTTTACGCGGACTTTCGGCAGCCGTCCTGCGCTCTCAAAATTTTTTTCGCAGTTTCACATGCCCATCTTTAAACGACGATTCCCAAGCAACTAAAAGAGTCTAACTATCGCAATAACTTTCAGAATCTGCGGAATATATTCTAGTTTCATAATAACATCACCGGAGATTTTGCACGGTGAAACTTTAGGCCCGGGGGGCGTTTTTACGCGGACTTTCGGCAGCCGTCCTCCGCTCTCAAAATTTTTTTCGCAGTTTCACATGCCCATCTTCAAACGACGATTCCCAAGCAACTAAAAGAGTCTAACTATCGCAATAACTTTCAGAATCTGCGGAATATATTCTAGTTTCATAATAACATCACCGGAGATTTTGCACGGTGAAACTTTAGGCCCGGGGGGCGTTTTTACGCGGACTTTCGGCAGCCGTCCTCCGCTCTCAAAATTTTTTTCGCAGTTTCACATGCCCATCTTCAAACGACGATTCCCAAGCAACTAAAAGAGTCTAACTATCGCAATAACTTTCAGAATCTGCGGAATATATTCTAGTTTCATAATAACATCACCGGAGATTTTGCACGGTGAAACTTTAGGCCCGGGGGGCGTTTTTACGCGGACTTTCGGCAGCCGTCCTGCGCTCTCAAAATTTTTTTCGCAGTTTCACATGCCCATCTTTAAACGACGATTCCCAAGCAACTAAAAGAGTCTAACTATCGCAATAACTTTCAGAATCTGCGGAATATATTCTAGTTTCATAATAACATCACCGGAGATTTTGCACGGTGAAACTTTAGGCCCGGGGGGCGTTTTTACGCGGACTTTCGGCAGCCGTCCTCCGCTCTCAAAATTTTTTTCGCAGTTTCACATGCCCATCTTCAAACGACGATTCCCAAGCAACTAAAAGAGTCTAACTATCGCAATAACTTTCAGAATCTGCGGAATATATTCTAGTTTCATAATAACATCACCGGAGATTTTGCACGGTGAAACTTTAGGCCCGGGGGGCGTTTTTACGCGGACTTTCGGCAGCCGTCCTGCGCTCTCAAAATTTTTTTCGCAGTTTCACATGCCCATCTTTAAACGACGATTCCCAAGCAACTAAAAGAGTCTAACTATCGCAATAACTTTCAGAATCTGCGGAATATATTCTAGTTTCATAATAACATCACCGGAGATTTTGCACGGTGAAACTTTAGGCCCGGGGGGCGTTTTTACGCGGACTTTCGGCAGCCGTCCTCCGCTCTCAAAATTTTTTTCGCAGTTTCACATGCCCATCTTCAAACGACGATTCCCAAGCAACTAAAAGAGTCTAACTATCGCAATAACTTTCAGAATCTGCGGAATATATTCTAGTTTCATAATAACATCACCGGAGATTTTGCACGGTGAA
The DNA here is from genome assembly GCA_963930645.1 of Salticus scenicus. Lineage (NCBI taxonomy): Eukaryota > Metazoa > Arthropoda > Arachnida > Araneae > Salticidae > Salticus > Salticus scenicus. Next base: position 98,394 of record CAWVNO010002598.1, on the reverse strand, counting down.
ACTTTAGGCCCGGGGGGCGTTTTTACGCGGACTTTCGGCAGCCGTCCTCCGCTCTCAAAATTTTTTTCGCAGTTTCACATGCCCATCTTCAAACGACGATTCCCAAGCAACTAAAAGAGTCTAACTATCGCAATAACTTTCAGAATCTGCGGAATATATTCTAGTTTCATAATAACATCACCGGAGATTTTGCACGGTGAAACTTTAGGCCCGGGGGGCGTTTTTACGCGGACTTTCGGCAGCCGTCCTGCGCTCTCAAAATTTTTTTCGCAGTTTCACATGCCCATCTTTAAACGACGATTCCCAAGCAACTAAAAGAGTCTAACTATCGCAATAACTTTCAGAATCTGCGGAATATATTCTAGTTTCATAATAACATCACCGGAGATTTTGCACGGTGAAACTTTAGGCCCGGGGGGCGTTTTTACGCGGACTTTCGGCAGCCGTCCTCCGCTCTCAAAATTTTTTTCGCAGTTTCACATGCCCATCTTCAAACGACGATTCCCAAGCAACTAAAAGAGTCTAACTATCGCAATAACTTTCAGAATCTGCGGAATATATTCTAGTTTCATAATAACATCACCGGAGATTTTGCACGGTGAAACTTTAGGCCCGGGGGGCGTTTTTACGCGGACTTTCGGCAGCCGTCCTGCGCTCTCAAAATTTTTTTCGCAGTTTCACATGCCCATCTTTAAACGACGATTCCCAAGCAACTAAAAGAGTCTAACTATCGCAATAACTTTCAGAATCTGCGGAATATATTCTAGTTTCATAATAACATCACCGGAGATTTTGCACGGTGAAACTTTAGGCCCGGGGGGCGTTTTTACGCGGACTTTCGGCAGCCGTCCTCCGCTCTCAAAATTTTTTTCGCAGTTTCACATGCCCATCTTCAAACGACGATTCCCAAGCAACTAAAAGAGTCTAACTATCGCAATAACTTTCAGAATCTGCGGAATATATTCTAATTTCATAATAACATCACCGGAGATTTTGCACGGTGAAACTTTAGGCCCGGGGGGCGTTTTTACGCGGACTTTCGGCAGCCGTCCTGCGCTCTCAAAATTTTTTTCGCAGTTTCACATGCCCATCTTTAAACGACGATTCCCAAGCAACTAAAAGAGTCTAACTATCGCAATAACTTTCAGAATCTGCGGAATATATTCTAGTTTCATAATAACATCACCGGAGATTTTGCACGGTGAAACTTTAGGCCCGGGGGGCGTTTTTACGCGGACTTTCGGCAGCCGTCCTCCGCTCTCAAAATTTTTTTCGCAGTTTCACATGCCCATCTTCAAACGACGATTCCCAAGCAACTAAAAGAGTCTAACTATCGCAATAACTTTCAGAATCTGCGGAATATATTCTAGTTTCATAATAACATCACCGGAGATTTTGCACGGTGAAACTTTAGGCCCGGGGGGCGTTTTTACGCGGACTTTCGGCAGCCGTCCTGCGCTCTCAAAATTTTTTTCGCAGTTTCACATGCCCATCTTTAAACGACGATTCCCAAGCAACTAAAAGAGTCTAACTATCGCAATAACTTTCAGAATCTGCGGAATATATTCTAGTTTCATAATAACATCACCGGAGATTTTGCACGGTGAAACTTTAGGCCCGGGGGGCGTTTTTACGCGGACTTTCGGCAGCCGTCCTCCGCTCTCAAAATTTTTTTCGCAGTTTCACATGCCCATCTTCAAACGACGATTCCCAAGCAACTAAAAGAGTCTAACTATCGCAATAACTTTCAGAATCTGCGGAATATATTCTAGTTTCATAATAACATCACCGGAGATTTTGCACGGTGAAACTTTAGGCCCGGGGGGCGTTTTTACGCGGACTTTCGGCAGCCGTCCTGCGCTCTCAAAATTTTTTTCGCAGTTTCACATGCCCATCTTTAAACGACGATTCCCAAGCAACTAAAAGAGTCTAACTATCGCAATAACTTTCAGAATCTGCGGAATATATTCTAGTTTCATAATAACATCACCGGAGATTTTGCACGGTGAAACTTTAGGCCCGGGGGGCGTTTTTACGCGGACTTTCGGCAGCCGTCCTCCGCTCTCAAAATTTTTTTCGCAGTTTCACATGCCCATCTTCAAACGACGATTCCCAAGCAACTAAAAGAGTCTAACTATCGCAATAACTTTCAGAATCTGCGGAATATATTCTAGTTTCATAATAACATCACCGGAGATTTTGCACGGTGAAACTTTAGGCCCGGGGGGCGTTTTTACGCGGACTTTCGGCAGCCGTCCTGCGCTCTCAAAATTTTTTTCGCAGTTTCACATGCCCATCTTTAAACGACGATTCCCAAGCAACTAAAAGAGTCTAACTATCGCAATAACTTTCAGAATCTGCGGAATATATTCTAGTTTCATAATAACATCACCGGAGATTTTGCACGGTGAAACTTTAGGCCCGGGGGGCGTTTTTACGCGGACTTTCGGCAGCCGTCCTCCGCTCTCAAAATTTTTTTCGCAGTTTCACATGCCCATCTTCAAACGACGATTCCCAAGCAACTAAAAGAGTCTAACTATCGCAATAACTTTCAGAATCTGCGGAATATATTCTAGTTTCATAATAACATCACCGGAGATTTTGCACGGTGAAACTTTAGGCCCGGGGGGCGTTTTTACGCGGACTTTCGGCAGCCGTCCTGCGCTCTCAAAATTTTTTTCGCAGTTTCACATGCCCATCTTTAAACGACGATTCCCAAGCAACTAAAAGAGTCTAACTATCGCAATAACTTTCAGAATCTGCGGAATATATTCTAGTTTCATAATAACATCACCGGAGATTTTGCACGGTGAAACTTTAGGCCCGGGGGGCGTTTTTACGCGGACTTTCGGCAGCCGTCCTCCGCTCTCAAAATTTTTTTCGCAGTTTCACATGCCCATCTTCAAACGACGATTCCCAAGCAACTAAAAGAGTCTAACTATCGCAATAACTTTCAGAATCTGCGGAATATATTCTAGTTTCATAATAACATCACCGGAGATTTTGCACGGTGAAACTTTAGGCCCGGGGGGCGTTTTTACGCGGACTTTCGGCCGCCGTCCTGCGCTCTCAAAATTTTTTTCGCAGTTTCACATGCCCATCTTTAAACGACGATTCCCAAGCAACTAAAAGAGTCTAACTATCGCAATAACTTTCAGAATCTGCGGAATATATTCTAGTTTCATAATAACATCACCGGAGATTTTGCACGGTGAAACTTTAGGCCCGGGGGGCGTTTTTACGCGGACTTTCGGCAGCCGTCCTCCGCTCTCAAAATTTTTTTCGCAGTTTCACATGCCCATCTTCAAACGACGATTCCCAAGCAACTAAAAGAGTCTAACTATCGCAATAACTTTCAGAATCTGCGGAATATATTCTAGTTTCATAATAACATCACCGGAGATTTTGCACGGTGAAACTTTAGGCCCGGGGGGCGTTTTTACGCGGACTTTCGGCAGCCGTCCTGCGCTCTCAAAATTTTTTTCGCAGTTTCACATGCCCATCTTTAAACGACGATTCCCAAGCAACTAAAAGAGTCTAACTATCGCAATAACTTTCAGAATCTGCGGAATATATTCTAGTTTCATAATAACATCACCGGAGATTTTGCACGGTGAAACTTTAGGCCCGGGGGGCGTTTTTACGCGGACTTTCGGCAGCCGTCCTCCGCTCTCAAAATTTTTTTCGCAGTTTCACATGCCCATCTTCAAACGACGATTCCCAAGCAACTAAAAGAGTCTAACTATCGCAATAACTTTCAGAATCTGCGGAATATATTCTAGTTTCATAATAACATCACCGGAGATTTTGCACGGTGAAACTTTAGGCCCGGGGGGCGTTTTTACGCGGACTTTCGGCAGCCGTCCTGCGCTCTCAAAATTTTTTTCGCAGTTTCACATGCCCATCTTTAAACGACGATTCCCAAGCAACTAAAAGAGTCTAACTATCGCAATAACTTTCAGAATCTGCGGAATATATTCTAGTTTCATAATAACATCACCGGAGATTTTGCACGGTGAAACTTTAGGCCCGGGGGGCGTTTTTACGCGGACTTTCGGCAGCCGTCCTCCGCTCTCAAAATTTTTTTCGCAGTTTCACATGCCCATCTTCAAACGACGATTCCCAAGCAACTAAAAGAGTCTAACTATCGCAATAACTTTCAGAATCTGCGGAATATATTCTAGTTTCATAATAACATCACCGGAGATTTTGCACGGTGAAACTTTAGGCCCGGGGGGCGTTTTTACGCGGACTTTCGGCAGCCGTCCTGCGCTCTCAAAATTTTTTTCGCAGTTTCACATGCCCATCTTTAAACGACGATTCCCAAGCAACTAAAAGAGTCTAACTATCGCAATAACTTTCAGAATCTGCGGAATATATTCTAGTTTCATAATAACATCACCGGAGATTTTGCACGGTGAAACTTTAGGCCCGGGGGGCGTTTTTACGCGGACTTTCGGCAGCCGTCCTCCGCTCTCAAAATTTTTTTCGCAGTTTCACATGCCCATCTTCAAACGACGATTCCCAAGCAACTAAAAGAGTCTAACTATCGCAATAACTTTCAGAATCTGCGGAATATATTCTAGTTTCATAATAACATCACCGGAGATTTTGCACGGTGAAACTTTAGGCCCGGGGGGCGTTTTTACGCGGACTTTCGGCAGCCGTCCTCCGCTCTCAAAATTTTTTTCGCAGTTTCACATGCCCATCTTCAAACGACGATTCCCAAGCAACTAAAAGAGTCTAACTATCGCAATAACTTTCAGAATCTGCGGAATATATTCTAGTTTCATAATAACATCACCGGAGATTTTGCACGGTGAAACTTTAGGCCCGGGGGGCGTTTTTACGCGGACTTTCGGCAGCCGTCCTGCGCTCTCAAAATTTTTTTCGCAGTTTCACATGCCCATCTTTAAACGACGATTCCCAAGCAACTAAAAGAGTCTAACTATCGCAATAACTTTCAGAATCTGCGGAATATATTCTAGTTTCATAATAACATCACCGGAGATTTTGCACGGTGAAACTTTAGGCCCGGGGGGCGTTTTTACGCGGACTTTCGGCAGCCGTCCTCCGCTCTCAAAATTTTTTTCGCAGTTTCACATGCCCATCTTCAAACGACGATTCCCAAGCAACTAAAAGAGTCTAACTATCGCAATAACTTTCAGAATCTGCGGAATATATTCTAGTTTCATAATAACATCACCGGAGATTTTGCACGGTGAAACTTTAGGCCCGGGGGGCGTTTTTACGCGGACTTTCGGCAGCCGTCCTGCGCTCTCAAAATTTTTTTCGCAGTTTCACATGCCCATCTTTAAACGACGATTCCCAAGCAACTAAAAGAGTCTAACTATCGCAATAACTTTCAGAATCTGCGGAATATATTCTAGTTTCATAATAACATCACCGGAGATTTTGCACGGTGAAACTTTAGGCCCGGGGGGCGTTTTTACGCGGACTTTCGGCAGCCGTCCTCCGCTCTCAAAATTTTTTTCGCAGTTTCACATGCCCATCTTCAAACGACGATTCCCAAGCAACTAAAAGAATCTAACTATCGCAATAACTTTCAGAATCTGCGGAATATATTCTAGTTTCATAATAACATCACCGGAGATTTTGCACGGTGAAACTTTAGGCCCGGGGGGCGTTTTTACGCGGACTTTCGGCAGCCGTCCTGCGCTCTCAAAATTTTTTTCGCAGTTTCACATGCCCATCTTTAAACGACGATTCCCAAGCAACTAAAAGAGTCTAACTATCGCAATAACTTTCAGAATCTGCGGAATATATTCTAGTTTCATAATAACATCACCGGAGATTTTGCACGGTGAAACTTTAGGCCCGGGGGGCGTTTTTACGCGGACTTTCGGCAGCCGTCCTCCGCTCTCAAAATTTTTTTCGCAGTTTCACATGCCCATCTTCAAACGACGATTCCCAAGCAACTAAAAGAGTCTAACTATCGCAATAACTTTCAGAATCTGCGGAATATATTCTAGTTTCATAATAACATCACCGGAGATTTTGCACGGTGAAACTTTAGGCCCGGGGGGCGTTTTTACGCGGACTTTCGGCAGCCGTCCTGCGCTCTCAAAATTTTTTTCGCAGTTTCACATGCCCATCTTTAAACGACGATTCCCAAGCAACTAAAAGAGTCTAACTATCGCAATAACTTTCAGAATCTGCGGAATATATTCTAGTTTCATAATAACATCACCGGAGATTTTGCACGGTGAAACTTTAGGCCCGGGGGGCGTTTTTACGCGGACTTTCGGCAGCCGTCCTCCGCTCTCAAAATTTTTTTCGCAGTTTCACATGCCCATCTTCAAACGACGATTCCCAAGCAACTAAAAGAGTCTAACTATCGCAATAACTTTCAGAATCTGCGGAATATATTCTAGTTTCATAATAACATCACCGGAGATTTTGCACGGTGAAACTTTAGGCCCGGGGGGCGTTTTTACGCGGACTTTCGGCAGCCGTCCTGCGCTCTCAAAATTTTTTTCGCAGTTTCACATGCCCATCTTTAAACGACGATTCCCAAGCAACTAAAAGAGTCTAACTATCGCAATAACTTTCAGAATCTGCGGAATATATTCTAGTTTCATAATAACATCACCGGAGATTTTGCACGGTGAAACTTTAGGCCAGGGGGGCGTTTTTACGCGGACTTTCGGCAGCCGTCCTGCGCTCTCAAAATTTTTTTCGCAGTTTCACATGCCCATCTTTAAACGACGATTCCCAAGCAACTAAAAGAGTCTAACTATCGCAATAACTTTCAGAATCTGCGGAATATATTCTAGTTTCATAATAACATCACAGGAGATTTTGCACGGTGAAACTTTAGGCCCGGGGGGCGTTTTTACGCGGACTTTCGGCAGCCGTCCTCCGCTCTCAAAATTTTTTTCGCAGTTTCACATGCCCATCTTCAAACGACGATTCCCAAGCAACTAAAAGAGTCTAACTATCGCAATAACTTTCAGAATCTGCGGAATATATTCTAGTTTCATAATAACATCACCGGAGATTTTGCACGGTGAAACTTTAGGCCCGGGGGGCGTTTTTACGCGGACTTTCGGCAGCCGTCCTGCGCTCTCAAAATTTTTTTCGCAGTTTCACATGCCCATCTTTAAACGACGATTCCCAAGCAACTAAAAGAGTCTAACTATCGCAATAACTTTCAGAATCTGCGGAATATATTCTAGTTTCATAATAACATCACCGGAGATTTTGCACGGTGAAACTTTAGGCCCGGGGGGCGTTTTTACGCGGACTTTCGGCAGCCGTCCTCCGCTCTCAAAATTTTTTTCGCAGTTTGCCCATCTTCAAACGACGATTCCCAAGCAACTAAAAGAGTCTAACTATCGCAATAACTTTCAGAATCTGCGGAATATATTCTAGTTTCATAATAACATCACCGGAGATTTTGCACGGTGAAACTTTAGGCCCGGGAGGCGTTTTTACGCGGACTTTCGGCAGCCGTCCTGCGCTCTCAAAATTTTTTTCGCAGTTTCACATGCCCATCTTTAAACGACGATTCCCAAGCAACTAAAAGAGTCTAACTATCGCAATAACTTTCAGAATCTGCGGAATATATTCTAGTTTCATAATAACATCACCGGAGATTTTGCACGGTGAAACTTTAGGCCCGGGGGGCGTTTTTACGCGGACTTTCGGCAGCCGTCCTCCGCTCTCAAAATTTTTTTCGCAGTTTCACATGCCCATCTTCAAACGACGATTCCCAAGCAACTAAAAGAGTCTAACTATCGCAATAACTTTCAGAATCTGCGGAATATATTCTAGTTTCATAATAACATCACCGGAGATTTTGCACGGTGAAACTTTAGGCCAGGGGGGCGTTTTTACGCGGACTTTCGGCAGCCGTCCTGCGCTCTCAAAATTTTTTTCGCAGTTTCACATGCCCATCTTTAAACAACGATTCCCAAGCAACTAAAAGAGTCTAACTATCGCAATAACTTTCAGAATCTGCGGAATATATTCTAGTTTCATAATAACATCACCGGAGATTTTGCACGGTGAAACTTTAGGCCCGGGGGGCGTTTTTACGCGGACTTTCGGCAGCCGTCCTCCGCTCTCAAAATTTTTTTCGCAGTTTCACATGCCCATCTTCAAACGACGATTCCCAAGCAACTAAAAGAGTCTAACTATCGCAATAACTTTCAGAATCTGCGGAATATATTCTAGTTTCATAATAACATCACCGGAGATTTTGCACGGTGAAACTTTAGGCCCGGGGGGCGTTTTTACGCGGACTTTCGGCAGCCGTCCTGCGCTCTCAAAATTTTTTCGCAGTTTCACATGCCCATCTTTAAACGACGATTCCCAAGCAACTAAAAGAGTCTAACTATCGCAATAACTTTCAGAATCTGCGGAATATATTCTAGTTTCATAATAACATCACCGGAGATTTTGCACGGTGAAACTTTAGGCCCGGGGGGCGTTTTTACGCGGACTTTCGGCAGCCGTCCTCCGCTCTCAAAATTTTTTCGCAGTTTCACATGCCCATCTTCAAACGACGATTCCCAAGCAACTAAAAGAGTCTAACTATCGCAATAACTTTCAGAATCTGCGGAATATATTCTAGTTTCATAATAACATCACCGGAGATTTTGCACGGTGAAACTTTAGGCCAGGGGGGCGTTTTTACGCGGACTTTCGGCAGCCGTCCTGCGCTCTCAAAATTTTTTTCGCAGTTTCACATGCCCATCTTTAAACGACGATTCCCAAGCAACTAAAAGAGTCTAACTATCGCAATAACTTTCAGAATCTGCGGAATATATTCTAGTTTCATAATAACATCACCGGAGATTTTGCACGGTGAAACTTTAGGCCCGGGGGGCGTTTTTACGCGGACTTTCGGCAGCCGTCCTCCGCTCTCAAATTTTTTTCGCAGTTTCACATGCCCATCTTCAAACGACGATTCCCAAGCAACTAAAAGAGTCTAACTATCGCAATAACTTTCAGAATCTGCGAAATATATTCTAGTTTCATAATAACATCACCGGAGATTTTGCACGGTGAAACTTTAGGCCCGGGGGGCGTTTTTACGCGGACTTTCGGCAGCCGTCCTGCGCTCTCAAAATTTTTTTCGCAGTTTCACATGCCCATCTTTAAACGACGATTCCCAAGCAACTAAAAGAGTCTAACTATCGCAATAACTTTCAGAATCTGCGGAATATATTCTAGTTTCATAATAACATCACCGGAGATTTTGCACGGTGAAACTTTAGGCCCGGGGGGCGTTTTTACGCGGACTTTCGGCAGCCGTCCTCCGCTCTCAAAATTTTTTTCGCAGTTTCACATGCCCATCTTCAAACGACGATTCCCAAGCAACTAAAAGAGTCTAACTATCGCAATAACTTTCAGAATCTGCGGAATATATTCTAGTTTCATAATAACATCACCGGAGATTTTGCACGGTGAAACTTTAGGCCCGGGGGGCGTTTTTACGCGGACTTTCGGCAGCCGTCCTGCGCTCTCAAAATTTTTTTCGCAGTTTCACATGCCCATCTTTAAACGACGATTCCCAAGCAACTAAAAGAGTCTAACTATCGCAATAACTTTCAGAATCTGCGGAATATATTCTAGTTTCATAATAACATCACCGGAGATTTTGCACGGTGAAACTTTAGGCCCGGGGGGCGTTTTTACGCGGACTTTCGGCAGCCGTCCTCCGCTCTCAAAATTTTTTTCGCAGTTTCACATGCCCATCTTCAAACGACGATTCCCAAGCAACTAAAAGAGTCTAACTATCGCAATAACTTTCAGAATCTGCGGAATATATTCTAGTTTCATAATAACATCACCGGAGATTTTGCACGGTGAAACTTTAGGCCCGGGGGTCGTTTTTACGCGGACTTTCGGCAGCCGTCCTGCGCTCTCAAAATTTTTTTCGCAGTTTCACATGCCCATCTTTAAACGACGATTCCCAAGCAACTAAAAGAGTCTAACTATCGCAATAACTTTCAGAATCTGCGGAATATATTCTAGTTTCATAATAACATCACCGGAGATTTTGCACGGTGAAACTTTAGGCCCGGGGGGCGTTTTTACGCGGACTTTCGGCAGCCGTCCTCCGCTCTCAAAATTTTTTTCGCAGTTTCACATGCCCATCTTCAAACGACGATTCCCAAGCAACTAAAAGAGTCTAACTATCGCAATAACTTTCAGAATCTGCGGAATATATTCTAGTTTCATAATAACATCACCGGAGATTTTGCACGGTGAAACTTTAGGCCCGGGGGGCGTTTTTACGCGGACTTTCGGCAGCCGTCCTGCGCTCTCAAAATTTTTTTCGCAGTTTCACATGCCCATCTTTAAACGACGATTCCCAAGCAACTAAAAGAGTCTAACTATCGCAATAACTTTCAGAATCTGCGGAATATATTCTAGTTTCATAATAACATCACCGGAGATTTTGCACGGTGAAACTTTAGGCCCGGGGGGCGTTTTTACGCGGACTTTCGGCAGCCGTCCTCCGCTCTCAAAATTTTTTTCGCAGTTTCACATGCCCATCTTCAAACGACGATTCCCAAGCAACTAAAAGAGTCTAACTATCGCAATAACTTTCAGAATCTGCGGAATATATTCTAGTTTCATAATAACATCACCGGAGATTTTGCACGGTGAAACTTTAGGCCCGGGGGGCGTTTTTACGCGGACTTTCGGCAGCCGTCCAGCGCTCTCAAAATTTTTTTCGCAGTTTCACATGCCCATCTTTAAACGACGATTCCCAAGCAACTAAAAGAGTCTAACTATCGCAATAACTTTCAGAATCTGCGGAATATATTCTAGTTTCATAATAACATCACCGGAGATTTTGCACGGTGAAACTTTAGGCCCGGGGGGCGTTTTTACGCGGACTTTCGGCAGCCGTCCTCCGCTCTCAAAATTTTTTTCGCAGTTTCACATGCCCATCTTCAAACGACGATTCCCAAGCAACTAAAAGAGTCTAACTATCGCAATAACTTTCAGAATCTGCGGAATATATTCTAGTTTCATAATAACATCACCGGAGATTTTGCACGGTGAAACTTTAGGCCCGGGGGGCGTTTTTACGCGGACTTTCGGCAGCCGTCCTGCGCTCTCAAAATTTTTTTCGCAGTTTCACATGCCCATCTTTAAACGACGATTCCCAAGCAACTAAAAGAGTCTAACTATCGCAATAACTTTCAGAATCTGCGGAATATATTCTAGTTTCATAATAACATCACCGGAGATTTTGCACGGTGAAACTTTAGGCCCGGGGGGCGTTTTTACGCGGACTTTCGGCAGCCGTCCTCCGCTCTCAAAATTTTTTTCGCAGTTTCACATGCCCATCTTCAAACGACGATTCCCAAGCAACTAAAAGAGTCTAACTATCGCAATAACTTTCAGAATCTGCGGAATATATTCTAGTTTCATAATAACATCACCGGAGATTTTGCACGGTGAAACTTTAGGCCCGGGGGGCGTTTTTACGCGGACTTTCGGCAGCCGTCCTGCGCTCTCAAAATTTTTTTCGCAGTTTCACATGCCCATCTTTAAACGACGATTCCCAAGCAACTAAAAGAGTCTAACTATCGCAATAACTTTCAGAATCTGCGGAATATATTCTAGTTTCCTAATAACATCACCGGAGATTTTGCACGGTGAAACTTTAGGCCCGGGGGGCGTTTTTACGCGGACTTTCGGCAGCCGTCCTCCGCTCTCAAAATTTTTTTCGCAGTTTCACATGCCCATCTTCAAACGACGATTCCCAAGCAACTAAAAGAGTCTAACTATCGCAATAACTTTCAGAATCTGCGGAATATATTCTAGTTTCATAATAACATCACCGGAGATTTTGCACGGTGAAACTTTAGGCCCGGGGGGCGTTTTTACGCGGACTTTCGGCAGCCGTCCTGCGCTCTCAAAATTTTTTTCGCAGTTTCACATGCCCATCTTTAAACGACGATTCCCAAGCAACTAAAAGAGTCTAACTATCGCAATAACTTTCAGAATCTGCGGAATATATTCTAGTTTCATAATAACATCACCGGAGATTTTGCACGGTGAAACTTTAGGCCCGGGGGGCGTTTTTACGCGGACTTTCGGCAGCCGTCCTCCGCTCTCAAAATTTTTTTCGCAGTTTCACATGCCCATCTTCAAACGACGATTCCCAAGCAACTAAAAGAGTCTAACTATCGCAATAACTTTCAGAATCTGCGGAATATATTCTAGTTTCATAATAACATCACCGGAGATTTTGCACGGTGAAACTTTAGGCCCGGGGGCCTTTTTACGCGGACTTTCGGCAGCCGTCCTGCGCTCTCAAAATTTTTTTCGCAGTTTCACATGCCCATCTTTAAACGACGATTCCCAAGCAACTAAAAGAGTCTAACTATCGCAATAACTTTCAGAATCTGCGGAATATATTCTAGTTTCATAATAACATCACCGGAGATTTTGCACGGTGAAACTTTAGGCCCGGGGGGCGTTTTTACGCGGACTTTCGGCAGCCGTCCTCCGCTCTCAAAATTTTTTTCGCAGTTTCACATGCCCATCTTCAAACGACGATTCCCAAGCAACTAAAAGAGTCTAACTATCGCAATAACTTTCAGAATCTGCGGAATATATTCTAGTTTCATAATAACATCACCGGAGATTTTGCACGGTGAAACTTTAGGCCCGGGGGGCGTTTTTACGCGGACTTTCGGCAGCCGTCCTGCGCTCTCAAAATTTTTTTCGCAGTTTCACATGCCCATCTTTAAACGACGATTCCCAAGCAACTAAAAGAGTCTAACTATCGCAATAACTTTCAGAATCTGCGGAATATATTCTAGTTTCATAATAACATCACCGGAGATTTTGCACGGTGAAACTTTAGGCCCGGGGGGCGTTTTTACGCGGACTTTCGGCAGCCGTCCTCCGCTCTCAAAATTTTTTTCGCAGTTTCACATGCCCATCTTCAAACGACGATTCCCAAGCAACTAAAAGAGTCTAACTATCGCAATAACTTTCAGAATCTGCGGAATATATTCTAGTTTCATAATAACATCACCGGAGATTTTGCACGGTGAAACTTTAGGCCCGGGGGGCGTTTTTACGCGGACTTTCGGCAGCCGTCCTGCGCTCTCAAAATTTTTTTCGCAGTTTCACATGCCCATCTTTAAACGACGATTCCCAAGCAACTAAAAGAGTCTAACTATCGCAATAACTTTCAGAATCTGCGGAATATATTCTAGTTTCATAATAACATCACCGGAGATTTTGCACGGTGAAACTTTAGGCCCGGGGGGCGTTTTTACGCGGACTTTCGGCAGCCGTCCTCCGCTCTCAAAATTTTTTTCGCAGTTTCACATGCCCATCTTCAAACGACGATTCCCAAGCAACTAAAAGAGTCTAACTATCGCAATAACTTTCAGAATCTGCGGAATATATTCTAGTTTCATAATAACATCACCGGAGATTTTGCACGGTGAAACTTTAGGCCCGGGGGGCGTTTTTACGCGGACTTTCGGCAGCCGTCCTGCGCTCTCAAAATTTTTTTCGCAGTTTCACATGCCCATCTTTAAACGACGATTCCCAAGCAACTAAAAGAGTCTAACTATCGCAATAACTTTCAGAATCTGCGGAATATATTCTAGTTTCATAATAACATCACCGGAGATTTTGCACGGTGAAACTTTAGGCCCGGGGGGCGTTTTTACGCGGACTTTCGGCAGCCGTCCTCCGCTCTCAAAATTTTTTTCGCAGTTTCACATGCCCATCTTCAAACGACGATTCCCAAGCAACTAAAAGAGTCTAACTATCGCAATAACTTTCAGAATCTGCGGAATATATTCTAGTTTCATAATAACATCACCGGAGATTTTGCACGGTGAAACTTTAGGCCCGGGGGGCGTTTTTACGCGGACTTTCGGCAGCCGTCCTGCGCTCTCAAAATTTTTTTCGCAGTTTCACATGCCCATCTTTAAACGACAATTCCCAAGCAACTAAAAGAGTCTAACTATCGCAATAACTTTCAGAATCTGCGGAATATATTCTAGTTTCATAATAACATCACCGGAGATTTTGCACGGTGAAACTTTAGGCCCGGGGGGCGTTTTTACGCGGACTTTCGGCAGCCGTCCTCCGCTCTCAAAATTTTTTTCGCAGTTTCACATGCCCATCTTCAAACGACGATTCCCAAGCAACTAAAAGAGTCTAACTATCGCAATAACTTTCAGAATCTGCGGAATATATTCTAGTTTCATAATAACATCACCGGAGATTTTGCACGGTGAAACTTTAGGCCCGGGGGGCGTTTTTACGCGGACTTTCGGCAGCCGTCCTGCGCTCTCAAAATTTTTTTCGCAGTTTCACATGCCCATCTTTAAACGACGATTCCCAAGCAACTAAAAGAGTCTAACTATCGCAATAACTTTCAGAATCTGCGGAATATATTCTAGTTTCATAATAACATCACCGGAGATTTTGCACGGTGAAACTTTAGGCCCGGGGGGCGTTTTTACGCGGACTTTCGGCAGCCGTCCTCCGCTCTCAAAATTTTTTTCGCAGTTTCACATGCCCATCTTCAAACGACGATTCCCAAGCAACTAAAAGAGTCTAACTATCGCAATAACTTTCAGAATCTGCGGAATATATTCTAGTTTCATAATAACATCACCGGAGATTTTGCACGGTGAAACTTTAGGCCCGGGGGGCGTTTTTACGCGGACTTTCGGCAGCCGTCCTGCGCTCTCAAAATTTTTTTCGCAGTTTCACATGCCCATCTTTAAACGACGATTCCCAAGCAACTAAAAGAGTCTAACTATCGCAATAACTTTCAGAATCTGCGGAATATATTCTAGTTTCATAATAACATCACCGGAGATTTTGCACGGTGAAACTTTAGGCCCGGGGGGCGTTTTTACGCGGACTTTCGGCAGCCGTCCTCCGCTCTCAAAATTTTTTTCGCAGTTTCACATGCCCATCTTCAAACGACGATTCCCAAGCAACTAAAAGAGTCTAACTATCGCAATAACTTTCAGAATCTGCGGAATATATTCTAGTTTCATAATAACATCACCGGAGATTTTGCACGGTGAAACTTTAGGCCCGGGGGGCGTTTTTACGCGGACTTTCGGCAGCCGTCCTGCGCTCTCAAAATTTTTTTCGCAGTTTCACATGCCCATCTTTAAACGACGATTCCCAAGCAACTAAAAGAGTCTAACTATCGCAATAACTTTCAGAATCTGCGGAATATATTCTAGTTTCATAATAACATCACCGGAGATTTTGCACGGTGAAACTTTAGGCCCGGGGGGCGTTTTTACGCGGACTTTCGGCAGCCGTCCTCCGCTCTCAAAATTTTTTTCGCAGTTTCACATGCCCATCTTCAAACGACGATTCCCAAGCAACTAAAAGAGTCTAACTATCGCAATAACTTTCAGAATCTGCGGAATATATTCTAGTTTCATAATAACATCACCGGAGATTTTGCACGGTGAAACTTTAGGCCCGGGGGGCGTTTTTACGCGGACTTTCGGCAGCCGTCCTGCGCTCTCAAATTTTTTTCGCAGTTTCACATGCCCATCTTTAAACGACGATTCCCAAGCAACTAAAAGAGTCTAACTATCGCAATAACTTTCAGAATCTGCGGAATATATTCTAGTTTCATAATAACATCACCGGAGATTTTGCACGGTGAAACTTTAGGCCCGGGGGGCGTTTTTACGCGGACTTTCGGCAGCCGTCCTCCGCTCTCAAAATTTTTTTCGCAGTTTCACATGCCCATCTTCAAACGACGATTCCCAAGCAACTAAAAGAGTCTAACTATCGCAATAACTTTCAGAATCTGCGGAATATATTCTAGTTTCATAATAACATCACCGGAGATTTTGCACGGTGAAACTTTAGGCCCGGGGGGCGTTTTTACGCGGACTTTCGGCAGCCGTCCTGCGCTCTCAAAAATTTTTTCGCAGTTTCACATGCCCATCTTTAAACGACGATTCCCAAGCAACTAAAAGAGTCTAACTATCGCAATAACTTTCAGAATCTGCGGAATATATTCTAGTTTCATAATAACATCACCGGAGATTTTGCACGGTGAAACTTTAGGCCCGGGGGGCGTTTTTACGCGGACTTTCGGCAGCCGTCCTCCGCTCTCAAAATTTTTTTCGCAGTTTCACATGCCCATCTTCAAACGACGATTCCCAAGCAACTAAAAGAGTCTAACTATCGCAATAACTTTCAGAATCTGCGGAATATATTCTAGTTTCATAATAACATCACCGGAGATTTTGCACGGTGAAACTTTAGGCCCGGGGGGCGTTTTTACGCGGACTTTCGGCAGCCGTCCTGCGCTCTCAAAATTTTTTTCGCAGTTTCACATGCCCATCTTTAAACGACGATTCCCAAGCAACTAAAAGAGTCTAACTATCGCAATAACTTTCAGAATCTGCGGAATATATTCTAGTTTCATAATAACATCACCGGAGATTTTGCACGGTGAAACTTTAGGCCCGGGGGGCGTTTTTACGCGGACTTTCGGCAGCCGTCCTCCGCTCTCAAAATTTTTTTCGCAGTTTCACATGCCCATCTTCAAACGACGATTCCCAAGCAACTAAAAGAGTCTAACTATCGCAATAACTTTCAGAATCTGCGGAATATATTCTAGTTTCATAATAACATCACCGGAGATTTTGCACGGTGAAACTTTAGGCCCGGGGGGCGTTTTTACGCGGACTTTCGGCAGCCGTCCTGCGCTCTCAAAATTTTTTTCGCAGTTTCACATGCCCATCTTTAAACGACGATTCCCAAGCAACTAAAAGAGTCTAACTATCGCAATAACTTTCAGAATCTGCGGAATATATTCTAGTTTCATAATAACATCACCGGAGATTTTGCACGGTGAAACTTTAGGCCCGGGGGGCGTTTTTACGCGGACTTTCGGCAGCCGTCCTCCGCTCTCAAAATTTTTTTCGCAGTTTCACATGCCCATCTTCAAACGACGATTCCCAAGCAACTAAAAGAGTCTAACTATCGCAATAACTTTCAGAATCTGCGGAATATATTCTAGTTTCATAATAACATCACCGGAGATTTTGCACGGTGAAACTTTAGGCCCGGGGGGCGTTTTTACGCGGACTTTCGGCAGCCGTCCTGCGCTCTCAAAATTTTTTTCGCAGTTTCACATGCCCATCTTTAAACGACGATTCCCAAGCAACTAAAAGAGTCTAACTATCGCAATAACTTTCACAATCTGCGGAATATATTCTAGTTTCATAATAATATCACCGGAGATTTTGCACGGTGAAACTTTAGGCCCGGGGGGCGTTTTTACGCGGACTTTCGGCAGCCGTCCTCCGCTCTCAAAATTTTTTTCGCAGTTTCACATGCCCATCTTCAAACGACGATTCCCAAGCAACTAAAAGAGTCTAACTATCGCAATAACTTTCAGAATCTGCGGAATATATTCTAGTTTCAAAATAACATCACCGGAGATTTTGCACGGTGAAACTTTAGGCCCGGGGGGCGTTTTTACGCGGACTTTCGGCAGCCGTCCTGCGCTCTCAAAATTTTTTTCGCAGTTTCACATGCCCATCTTTTAAACGACGATTCCCAAGCAACTAAAAGAGTCTAACTATCGCAATAACTTTCAGAATCTGCGGAATATATTCTAGTTTCATAATAACATCACCGGAGATTTTGCACGGTGAAACTTTAGGCCCGGGGGGCGTTTTTACGCGGACTTTCGGCAGCCGTCCTCCGCTCTCAAAATTTTTTTCGCAGTTTCACATGCCCATCTTCAAACGACGATTCCCAAGCAACTAAAAGAGTCTAACTATCGCAATAACTTTCAGAATCTGCGGAATATATTCTAGTTTCATAATAACATCACCGGAGATTTTGCACGGTGAAACTTTACGCCCGGGGGGCGTTTTTACGCGGACTTTCGGCAGCCGTCCTGCGCTCTCAAAATTTTTTTCGCAGTTTCACATGCCCATTTTTAAACGACGATTCCCAAGCAACTAAAAGAGTCTAACTATCGCAATAACTTTCAGAATCTGCGGAATATATTCTAGTTTCATAATAACATCACCGGAGATTTTGCACGGTGAAACTTTAGGCCCGGGGGGCGTTTTTACGCGGACTTTCGGCAGCCGTCCTCCGCTCTCAAAATTTTTTTCGCAGTTTCACATGCCCATCTTCAAACGACGATTCCCAAGCAACTAAAAGAGTCTAACTATCGCAATAACTTTCAGAATCTGCGGAATATATTCTAGTTTCATAATAACATCACCGGAGATTTTGCACGGTGAAACTTTAGGCCCGGGGGGCGTTTTTACGCGGACTTTCGGCAGCCGTCCTGCGCTCTCAAAATTTTTTTCGCAGTTTCACATGCCCATCTTTAAACGACGATTCCCAAGCAACTAAAAGAGTCTAACTATCGCAATAACTTTCAGAATCTGCGGAATATATTCTAGTTTCATAATAACATCACCGGAGATTTTGCACGGTGAAACTTTAGGCCCGGGGGGCGTTTTTACGCGGACTTTCGGCAGCCGTCCTCCGCTCTCAAAATTTTTTTCGCAGTTTCACATGCCCATCTTCAAACGACGATTCCCAAGCAACTAAAAGAGTCTAACTATCGCAATAACTTTCAGAATCTGCGGAATATATTCTAGTTTCATAATAACATCACCGGAGATTTTGCACGGTGAAACTTTAGGCCCGGGGGGCGTTTTTACGCGGACTTTCGGCAGCCGTCCTGCGCTCTCAAAATTTTTTTCGCAGTTTCACATGCCCATCTTTAAACGACGATTCCCAAGCAACTAAAAGAGTCTAACTATCGCAATAACTTTCAGAATCTGCGGAATATATTCTAGTTTCATAATAACATCACCGGAGATTTTGCACGGTGAAACTTTAGGCCCGGGGGGCGTTTTTACGCGGACTTTCGGCAGCCGTCCTCCGCTCTCAAAATTTTTTTCGCAGTTTCACATGCCCATCTTCAAACGACGATTCCCAAGCAACTAAAAGAGTCTAACTATCGCAATAACTTTCAGAATCTGCGGAATATATTCTAGTTTCATAATAACATCACCGGAGATTTTGCACGGTGAAACTTTAGGCCCGGGGGGCGTTTTTACGCGGACTTTCGGCAGCCGTCCTGCGCTCTCAAAATTTTTTTCGCAGTTTCACATGCCCATCTTTAAACGACGATTCCCAAGCAACTAAAAGTGTCTAACTATCGCAATAACTTTCAGAATCTGCGGAATATATTCTAGTTTCATAATAACATCACCGGAGATTTTGCACGGTGAAACTTTAGGCCCGGGGGGCGTTTTTACGCGGACTTTCGGCAGCCGTCCTCCGCTCTCAAAATTTTTTTCGCAGTTTCACATGCCCATCTTCAAACGACGATTCCCAAGCAACTAAAAGAGTCTAACTATCGCAATAACTTTCAGAATCTGCGGAATATATTCTAGTTTCATAATAACATCACCGGAGATTTTGCACGGTGAAACTTTAGGCCCGGGGGGCGTTTTTACGCGGACTTTCGGCAGCCGTCCTGCGCTCTCAAAATTTTTTTCGCAGTTTCACATGCCCATCTTTAAACGACGATTCCCAAGCAACTAAAAGAGTCTAACTATCGCAATAACTTTCAGAATCTGCGGAATATATTCTAGTTTCATAATAACATCACCGGAGATTTTGCACGGTGAAACTTTAGGCCCGGGGGGCGTTTTTACGCGGACTTTCGGCAGCCGTCCTCCGCTCTCAAAATTTTTTTCGCAGTTTCACATGCCCATCTTCAAACGACGATTCCCAAGCAACTAAAAGAGTCTAACTATCGCAATAACTTTCAGAATCTGCGGAATATATTCTAGTTTCATAATAACATCACCGGAGATTTTGCACGGTGAAACTTTAGGCCCGGGGGGCGTTTTTACGCGGACTTTCGGCAGCCGTCCTGCGCTCTCAAAATTTTTTTCGCAGTTTCACATGCCCATCTTTAAACGACGATTCCCAAGCAACTAAAAGAGTCTAACTATCGCAATAACTTTCAGAATCTGCGGAATATATTCTAGTTTCATAATAACATCACCGGAGATTTTGCACGGTGAAACTTTAGGCCCGGGGGGCGTTTTTACGCGGACTTTCGGCAGCCGTCCTCCGCTCTCAAAATTTTTTTCGCAGTTTCACATGCCCATCTTCAAACGACGATTCCCAAGCAACTAAAAGAGTCTAACTATCGCAATAACTTTCAGAATCTGCGGAATATATTCTAGTTTCATAATAACATCACCGGAGATTTTGCACGGTGAAACTTTAGGCCCGGGGGGCGTTTTTACGCGGACTTTCGGCAGCCGTCCTGCGCTCTCAAAATTTTTTTCGCAGTTTCACATGCCCATCTTTAAACGACGATTCCCAAGCAACTAAAAGAGTCTAACTATCGCAATAACTTTCAGAATCTGCGGAATATATTCTAGTTTCATAATAACATCACCGGAGATTTTGCACGGTGAAACTTTAGGCCCGGGGGGCGTTTTTACGCGGACTTTCGGCAGCCGTCCTCCGCTCTCAAAATTTTTTTCGCAGTTTCACATGCCCATCTTCAAACGACGATTCCCAAGCAACTAAAAGAGTCTAACTATCGCAATAACTTTCAGAATCTGCGGAATATATTCTAGTTTCATAATAACATCACCGGAGATTTTGCACGGTGAAACTTTAGGCCCGGGGGGCGTTTTTACGCGGACTTTCGGCAGCCGTCCTGCGCTCTCAAAATTTTTTTCGCAGTTTCACATGCCCATCTTTAAACGACGATTCCCAAGCAACTAAAAGAGTCTAACTATCGCAATAACTTTCAGAATCTGCGGAATATATTCTAGTTTCATAATAACATCACCGGAGATTTTGCACGGTGAAACTTTAGGCCCGGGGGGCGTTTTTACGCGGACTTTCGGCAGCCGTCCTCCGCTCTCAAAATTTTTTTCGCAGTTTCACATGCCCATCTTCAAACGACGATTCCCAAGCAACTAAAAGAGTCTAACTATCGCAATAACTTTCAGAATCTGCGGAATATATTCTAGTTTCATAATAACATCACCGGAGATTTTGCACGGTGAAACTTTAGGCCCGGGGGGCGTTTTTACGCGGACTTTCGGCAGCCGTCCTGCGCTCTCAAAATTTTTTTCGCAGTTTCACATGCCCATCTTTAAACGACGATTCCCAAGCAACTAAAAGAGTCTAACTATCGCAATAACTTTCAGAATCTGCGGAATATATTCTAGTTTCATAATAACATCACCGGAGATTTTGCACGGTGAAACTTTAGGCCCGGGGGGCGTTTTTACGCGGACTTTCGGCAGCCGTCCTCCGCTCTCAAAATTTTTTTCGCAGTTTCACATGCCCATCTTCAAACGACGATTCCCAAGCAACTAAAAGAGTCTAACTATCGCAATAACTTTCAGAATCTGCGGAATATATTCTAGTTTCATAATAACATCACCGGAGATTTTGCACGGTGAAACTTTAGGCCCGGGGGGCGTTTTTACGCGGACTTTCGGCAGCCGTCCTGCGCTCTCAAAATTTTTTTCGCAGTTTCACATGCCCATCTTTAAACGACGATTCCCAAGCAACTAAAAGAGTCTAACTATCGCAATAACTTTCAGAATCTGCGGAATATATTCTAGTTTCATAATAACATCACCGGAGATTTTGCACGGTGAAACTTTAGGCCCGGGGGGCGTTTTTACGCGGACTTTCGGCAGCCGTCCTCCGCTCTCAAAATTTTTTTCGCAGTTTCACATGCCCATCTTCAAACGACGATTCCCAAGCAACTAAAAGAGTCTAACTATCGCAATAACTTTCAGAATCTGCGGAATATATTCTAGTTTCATAATAACATCACCGGAGATTTTGCACGGTGAAACTTTAGGCCCGGGGGGCGTTTTTACGCGGACTTTCGGCAGCCGTCCTGCGCTCTCAAAATTTTTTTCGCAGTTTCACATGCCCATCTTTAAACGACGATTCCCAAGCAACTAAAAGAGTCTAACTATCGCAATAACTTTCAGAATCTGCGGAATATATTCTAGTTTCATAATAACATCACCGGAGATTTTGCACGGTGAAACTTTAGGCCCGGGGGGCGTTTTTACGCGGACTTTCGGCAGCCGTCCTCCGCTCTCAAAATTTTTTTCGCAGTTTCACATGCCCATCTTCAAACGACGATTCCCAAGCAACTAAAAGAGTCTAACTATCGCAATAACTTTCAGAATCTGCGGAATATATTCTAGTTTCATAATAACATCACCGGAGATTTTGCACGGTGAAACTTTAGGCCCGGGGGGCGTTTTTACGCGGACTTTCGGCAGCCGTCCTGCGCTCTCAAAATTTTTTTCGCAGTTTCACATGCCCATCTTTAAACGACGATTCCCAAGCAACTAAAAGAGTCTAACTATCGCAATAACTTTCAGAATCTGCGGAATATATTCTAGTTTCATAATAACATCACCGGAGATTTTGCACGGTGAAACTTTAGGCCCGGGGGGCGTTTTTACGCGGACTTTCGGCAGCCGTCCTCCGCTCTCAAAATTTTTTTCGCAGTTTCACATGCCCATCTTCAAACGACGATTCCCAAGCAACTAAAAGAGTCTAACTATCGCAATAACTTTCAGAATCTGCGGAATATATTCTAGTTTCATAATAACATCACCGGAGATTTTGCACGGTGAAACTTTAGGCCCGGGGGGCGTTTTTACGCGGACTTTCGGCAGCCGTCCTGCGCTCTCAAAATTTTTTTCGCAGTTTCACATGCCCATCTTTAAACGACGATTCCCAAGCAACTAAAAGAGTCTAACTATCGCAATAACTTTCAGAATCTGCGGAATATATTCTAGTTTCATAATAACATCACCGGAGATTTTGCACGGTGAAACTTTAGGCCCGGGGGGCGTTTTTACGCGGACTTTCGGCAGCCGTCCTCCGCTCTCAAAATTTTTTTCGCAGTTTCACATGCCCATCTTCAAACGACGATTCCCAAGCAACTAAAAGAGTCTAACTATCGCAATAACTTTCAGAATCTGCGGAATATATTCTAGTTTCATAATAACATCACCGGAGATTTTGCACGGTGAAACTTTAGGCCCGGGGGGCGTTTTTACGCGGACTTTCGGCAGCCGTCCTGCGCTCTCAAAATTTTTTTCGCAGTTTCACATGCCCATCTTTAAACGACGATTCCCAAGCAACTAAAAGAGTCTAACTATCGCAATAACTTTCAGAATCTGCGGAATATATTCTAGTTTCATAATAACATCACCGGAGATTTTGCACGGTGAGACTTTAGGCCCGGGGGGCGTTTTTACGCGGACTTTCGGCAGCCGTCCTCCGCTCTCAAAATTTTTTTCGCAGTTTCACATGCCCATCTTCAAACGACGATTCCCAAGCAACTAAAAGAGTCTAACTATCGCAATAACTTTCAGAATCTGCGGAATATATTCTAGTTTCATAATAACATCACCGGAGATTTTGCACGGTGAAACTTTAGGCCCGGGGGGCGTTTTTACGCGGACTTTCGGCAGCCGTCCTGCGCTCTCAAAATTTTTTTCGCAGTTTCACATGCCCATCTTTAAACGACGATTCCCAAGCAACTAAAAGAGTCTAACTATCGCAATAACTTTCAGAATCTGCGGAATATATTCTAGTTTCATAATAACATCACCGGAGATTTTGCACGGTGAAACTTTAGGCCCGGGGGGCGTTTTTACGCGGACTTTCGGCAGCCGTCCTCCGCTCTCAAAATTTTTTTCGCAGTTTCACATGCCCATCTTCAAACGACGATTCCCAAGCAACTAAAAGAGTCTAACTATCGCAATAACTTTCAGAATCTGCGGAATATATTCTAGTTTCATAATAACATCACCGGAGATTTTGCACGGTGAAACTTTAGGCCCGGGGGGCGTTTTTACGCGGACTTTCGGCAGCCGTCCTGCGCTCTCAAAATTTTTTTCGCAGTTTCACATGCCCATCTTTAAACGACGATTCCCAAGCAACTAAAAGAGTCTAACTATCGCAATAACTTTCAGAATCTGCGGAATATATTCTAGTTTCATAATAACATCACCGGAGATTTTGCACGGTGAAACTTTAGGCCCGGGGGGCGTTTTTACGCGGACTTTCGGCAGCCGTCCTCCGCTCTCAAAATTTTTTTCGCAGTTTCACATGCCCATCTTCAAACGACGATTCCCAACCAACTAAAAGAGTCTAACTATCGCAATAACTTTCAGAATCTGCGGAATATATTCTAGTTTCATAATAACATCACCGGAGATTTTGCACGGTGAAACTTTAGGCCCGGGGGGCGTTTTTACGCGGACTTTCGGCAGCCGTCCTGCGCTCTCAAAATTTTTTTCGCAGTTTCACATGCCCATCTTTAAACGACGATTCCCAAGCAACTAAAAGAGTCTAACTATCGCAATAACTTTCAGAATCTGCGGAATATATTCTAGTTTCATAATAACATCACCGGAGATTTTGCACGGTGAAACTTTAGGCCCGGGGGGCGTTTTTACGCGGACTTTCGGCAGCCGTCCTCCGCTCTCAAAATTTTTTTCGCAGTTTCACATGCCCATCTTCAAACGACGATTCCCAAGCAACTAAAAGAGTCTAACTATCGCAATAACTTTCAGAATCTGCGGAATATATTCTAGTTTCATAATAACATCACCGGAGATTTTGCACGGTGAAACTTTAGGCCCGGGGGGCGTTTTTACGCGGACTTTCGGCAGCCGTCCTGCGCTCTCAAAATTTTTTTCGCAGTTTCACATGCCCATCTTTAAACGACGATTCCCAAGCAACTAAAAGAGTCTAACTATCGCAATAACTTTCAGAATCTGCGGAATATATTCTAGTTTCATAATAACATCACCGGAGATTTTGCACGGTGAAACTTTAGGCCCGGGGGGCGTTTTTACGCGGACTTTCGGCAGCCGTCCTCCGCTCTCAAAATTTTTTTCGCAGTTTCACATGCCCATCTTTAAACGACGATTCCCAAGCAACTAAAAGAGTCTAACTATCGCAATAACTTTCAGAATCTGCGGAATATATTCTAGTTTCATAATAACATCACCGGAGATTTTGCACGGTGAAACTTTAGGCCCGGGGGGCGTTTTTACGCGGACTTTCGGCAGCCGTCCTCCGCTCTCAAAATTTTTTTCGCAGTTTCACATGCCCATCTTCAAACGACGATTCCCAAGCAACTAAAAGAGTCTAACTATCGCAATAACTTTCAGAATCTGCGGAATATATTCTAGTTTCATAATAACATCACCGGAGATTTTGCACGGTGAAACTTTAGGCCCGGGGGGCGTTTTTACGCGGACTTTCGGCAGCCGTCCTCCGCTCTCAAATTTTTTTTCGCAGTTTCACATGCCCATCTTCAAACGACGATTCCCAAGCAACTAAAAGAGTCTAACTATCGCAATAACTTTCAGAATCTGCGGAATATATTCTAGTTTCATAATAACATCACCGGAGATTTTGCACGGTGAAACTTTAGGCCCGGGGGGCGTTTTTACGCGGACTTTCGGCAGCCGTCCTGCGCTCTCAAAATTTTTTTCGCAGTTTCACATGCCCATCTTTAAACGACGATTCCCAAGCAACTAAAAGAGTCTAACTATCGCAATAACTTTCAGAATCTGCGGAATATATTCTAGTTTCATAATAACATCACCGGAGATTTTGCACGGTGAAACTTTAGGCCCGGGGGGCGTTTTTACGCGGACTTTCGGCAGCCGTCCTCCGCTCTCAAAATTTTTTTCGCAGTTTCACATGCCCATCTTCAAACGACGATTCCCAAGCAACTAAAAGAGTCTAACTATCGCAATAACTTTCAGAATCTGCGGAATATATTCTAGTTTCATAATAACATCACCGGAGATTTTGCACGGTGAAACTTTAGGCCCGGGGGGCGTTTTTACGCGGACTTTCGGCAGCCGTCCTCCGCTCTCAAAATTTTTTTCGCAGTTTCACATGCCCATCTTCAAACGACGATTCCCAAGCAACTAAAAGAGTCTAACTATCGCAATAACTTTCAGAATCTGCGGAATATATTCTAGTTTCATAATAACATCACCGGAGATTTTGCACGGTGAAACTTTAGGCCCGGGGGGCGTTTTTACGCGGACTTTCGGCAGCCGTCCTGCGCTCTCAAAATTTTTTTCGCAGTTTCACATGCCCATCTTTAAACGACGATTCCCAAGCAACTAAAAGAGTCTAACTATCGCAATAACTTTCAGAATCTGCGGAATATATTCTAGTTTCATAATAACATCACCGGAGATTTTGCACGGTGAAACTTTAGGCCCGGGGGGCGTTTTTACGCGGACTTTCGGCAGCCGTCCTCCGCTCTCAAAATTTTTTTCGCAGTTTCACATGCCCATCTTCAAACGACGATTCCCAAGCAACTAAAAGAGTCTAACTATCGCAATAACTTTCAGAATCTGCGGAATATATTCTAGTTTCATAATAACATCACCGGAGATTTTGCACGGTGAAACTTTAGGCCCGGGGGGCGTTTTTACGCGGACTTTCGGCAGCCGTCCTGCGCTCTCAAAATTTTTTTCGCAGTTTCACATGCCCATCTTTAAACGACGATTCCCAAGCAACTAAAAGAGTCTAACTATCGCAATAACTTTCAGAATCTGCGGAATATATTCTAGTTTCATAATAACATCACCGGAGATTTTGCACGGTGAAACTTTAGGCCCGGGGGGCGTTTTTACGCGGACTTTCGGCAGCCGTCCTCCGCTCTCAAAATTTTTTTCGCAGTTTCACATGCCCATCTTCAAACGACGATTCCCAAGCAACTAAAAGAGTCTAACTATC
This sequence comes from Salticus scenicus, assembly GCA_963930645.1. NCBI lineage: Eukaryota > Metazoa > Arthropoda > Arachnida > Araneae > Salticidae > Salticus > Salticus scenicus. The sequence goes on along the minus strand of CAWVNO010002598.1, from coordinate 71,541 downwards.
GCAATAACTTTCAGAATCTGCGGAATATATTCTAGTTTCATAATAACATCACCGGAGATTTTGCACGGTGAAACTTTAGGCCCGGGGGGCGTTTTTACGCGGACTTTCGGCAGCCGTCCTGCGCTCTCAAAATTTTTTTCGCAGTTTCACATGCCCATCTTTAAACGACGATTCCCAAGCAACTAAAAGAGTCTAACTATCGCAATAACTTTCAGAATCTGCGGAATATATTCTAGTTTCATAATAACATCACCGGAGATTTTGCACGGTGAAACTTTAGGCCCGGGGGGCGTTTTTACGCGGACTTTCGGCAGCCGTCCTCCGCTCTCAAAATTTTTTTCGCAGTTTCACATGCCCATCTTCAAACGACGATTCCCAAGCAACTAAAAGAGTCTAACTATCGCAATAACTTTCAGAATCTGCGGAATATATTCTAGTTTCATAATAACATCACCGGAGATTTTGCACGGTGAAACTTTAGGCCCGGGGGGCGTTTTTACGCGGACTTTCGGCAGCCGTCCTCCGCTCTCAAAATTTTTTTCGCAGTTTCACATGCCCATCTTCAAACGACGATTCCCAAGCAACTAAAAGAGTCTAACTATCGCAATAACTTTCAGAATCTGCGGAATATATTCTAGTTTCATAATAACATCACCGGAGATTTTGCACGGTGAAACTTTAGGCCCGGGGGGCGTTTTTACGCGGACTTTCGGCAGCCGTCCTGCGCTCTCAAAATTTTTTTCGCAGTTTCACATGCCCATCTTTAAACGACGATTCCCAAGCAACTAAAAGAGTCTAACTATCGCAATAACTTTCAGAATCTGCGGAATATATTCTAGTTTCATAATAACATCACCGGAGATTTTGCACGGTGAAACTTTAGGCCCGGGGGGCGTTTTTACGCGGACTTTCGGCAGCCGTCCTCCGCTCTCAAAATTTTTTTCGCAGTTTCACATGCCCATCTTCAAACGACGATTCCCAAGCAACTAAAAGAGTCTAACTATCGCAATAACTTTCAGAATCTGCGGAATATATTCTAGTTTCATAATAACATCACCGGAGATTTTGCACGGTGAAACTTTAGGCCCGGGGGGCGTTTTTACGCGGACTTTCGGCAGCCGTCCTGCGCTCTCAAAATTTTTTTCGCAGTTTCACATGCCCATCTTTAAACGACGATTCCCAAGCAACTAAAAGAGTCTAACTATCGCAATAACTTTCAGAATCTGCGGAATATATTCTAGTTTCATAATAACATCACCGGAGATTTTGCACGGTGAAACTTTAGGCCCGGGGGGCGTTTTTACGCGGACTTTCGGCAGCCGTCCTCCGCTCTCAAAATTTTTTTCGCAGTTTCACATGCCCATCTTCAAACGACGATTCCCAAGCAACTAAAAGAGTCTAACTATCGCAATAACTTTCAGAATCTGCGGAATATATTCTAGTTTCATAATAACATCACCGGAGATTTTGCACGGTGAAACTTTAGGCCCGGGGGGCGTTTTTACGCGGACTTTCGGCAGCCGTCCTGCGCTCTCAAAATTTTTTTCGCAGTTTCACATGCCCATCTTTAAACGACGATTCCCAAGCAACTAAAAGAGTCTAACTATCGCAATAACTTTCAGAATCTGCGGAATATATTCTAGTTTCATAATAACATCACCGGAGATTTTGCACGGTGAAACTTTAGGCCCGGGGGGCGTTTTTACGCGGACTTTCGGCAGCCGTCCTGCGCTCTCAAAATTTTTTTCGCAGTTTCACATGCCCATCTTTAAACGACGATTCCCAAGCAACTAAAAGAGTCTAACTATCGCAATAACTTTCAGAATCTGCGGAATATATTCTAGTTTCATAATAACATCACCGGAGATTTTGCACGGTGAAACTTTAGGCCCGGGGGGCGTTTTTACGCGGACTTTCGGCAGCCGTCCTCCGCTCTCAAAATTTTTTTCGCAGTTTCACATGCCCATCTTCAAACGACGATTCCCAAGCAACTAAAAGAGTCTAACTATCGCAATAACTTTCAGAATCTGCGGAATATATTCTAGTTTCATAATAACATCACCGGAGATTTTGCACGGTGAAACTTTAGGCCCGGGGGGCGTTTTTACGCGGACTTTCGGCAGCCGTCCTGCGCTCTCAAAATTTTTTTCGCAGTTTCACATGCCCATCTTTAAACGACGATTCCCAAGCATCTAAAAGAGTCTAACTATCGCAATAACTTTCAGAATCTGCGGAATATATTCTAGTTTCATAATAACATCACCGGAGATTTTGCACGGTGAAACTTTAGGCCCGGGGGGCGTTTTTACGCGGACTTTCGGCAGCCGTCCTCCGCTCTCAAAATTTTTTTCGCAGTTTCACATGCCCATCTTCAAACGACGATTCCCAAGCAACTAAAAGAGTCTAACTATCGCAATAACTTTCAGAATCTGCGGAATATATTCTAGTTTCATAATAACATCACCGGAGATTTTGCACGGTGAAACTTTAGGCCCGGGGGGCGTTTTTACGCGGACTTTCGGCAGCCGTCCTGCGCTCTCAAAATTTTTTTCGCAGTTTCACATGCCCATCTTTAAACGACGATTCCCAAGCAACTAAAAGAGTCTAACTATCGCAATAACTTTCAGAATCTGCGGAATATATTCTAGTTTCATAATAACATCACCGGAGATTTTGCACGGTGAAACTTTAGGCCCGGGGGGCGTTTTTACGCGGACTTTCGGCAGCCGTCCTCCGCTCTCAAAATTTTTTTCGCAGTTTTACATGCCCATCTTCAAACGACGATTCCCAAGCAACTAAAAGAGTCTAACTATCGCAATAACTTTCAGAATCTGCGGAATATATTCTAGTTTCATAATAACATCACCGGAGATTTTGCACGGTGAAACTTGGGGGGCGTTTTTACGCGGACTTTCGGCAGCCGTCCTCCGCTCTCAAAATTTTTTTCGCAGTTTCACATGCCCATCTTCAAACGACGATTCCCAAGCAACTAAAAGAGTCTAACTATCGCAATAACTTTCAGAATCTGCGGAATATATTCTAGTTTCATAATAACATCACCGGAGATTTTGCACGGTGAAACTTTAGGCCCGGGGGGCGTTTTTACGCGGACTTTCGGCAGCCGTCCTGCGCTCTCAAAATTTTTTTCGCAGTTTCACATGCCCATCTTTAAACGACGATTCCCAAGCAACTAAAAGAGTCTAACTATCGCAATAACTTTCAGAATCTGCGGAATATATTCTAGTTTCATAATAACATCACCGGAGATTTTGCACGGTGAAACTTTAGGCCCGGGGGGCGTTTTTACGCGGACTTTCGGCAGCCGTCCTCCGCTCTCAAAATTTTTTTCGCAGTTTCACATGCCCATCTTCAAACGACGATTCCCAAGCAACTAAAAGAGTCTAACTATCGCAATAACTTTCAGAATCTGCGGAATATATTCTAGTTTCATAATAACATCACCGGAGATTTTGCACGGTGAAACTTTAGGCCCGGGGGGCGTTTTTACGCGGACTTTCGGCAGCCGTCCTGCGCTCTCAAAATTTTTTTCGCAGTTTCACATGCCCATCTTTAAACGACGATTCCCAAGCAACTAAAAGAGTCTAACTATCGCAATAACTTTCAGAATCTGCGGAATATATTCTAGTTTCATAATAACATCACCGGAGATTTTGCACGGTGAAACTTTAGGCCCGGGGGGCGTTTTTACGCGGACTTTCGGCAGCCGTCCTCCGCTCTCAAAATTTTTTTCGCAGTTTCACATGCCCATCTTCAAACGACGATTCCCAAGCAACTAAAAGAGTCTAACTATCGCAATAACTTTCAGAATCTGCGGAATATATTCTAGTTTCATAATAACATCACCGGAGATTTTGCACGGTGAAACTTTAGGCCCGGGGGGCGTTTTTACGCGGACTTTCGGCAGCCGTCCTGCGCTCTCAAAATTTTTTTCGCAGTTTCACATGCCCATCTTTAAACGACGATTCCCAAGCAACTAAAAGAGTCTAACTATCGCAATAACTTTCAGAATCTGCGGAATATATTCTAGTTTCATAATAACATCACCGGAGATTTTGCACGGTGAAACTTTAGGCCCGGGGGGCGTTTTTACGCGGACTTTCGGCAGCCGTCCTCCGCTCTCAAAATTTTTTTCGCAGTTTCACATGCCCATCTTCAAACGACGATTCCCAAGCAACTAAAAGAGTCTAACTATCGCAATAACTTTCAGAATCTGCGGAATATATTCTAGTTTCATAATAACATCACCGGTGATTTTGCACGGTGAAACTTTAGGCCCGGGGGGCGTTTTTACGCGGACTTTCGGCAGCCGTCCTGCGCTCTCAAAATTTTTTTCGCAGTTTCACATGCCCATCTTTAAACGACGATTCCCAAGCATCTAAAAGAGTCTAACTATCGCAATAACTTTCAGAATCTGCGGAATATATTCTAGTTTCATAATAACATCACCGGAGATTTTGCACGGTGAAACTTTAGGCCCGGGGGGCGTTTTTACGCGGACTTTCGGCAGCCGTCCTCCGCTCTCAAAATTTTTTTCGCAGTGCAGTTTCACATGCCCATCTTTAAACGACGATTCCCAAGCAACTAAAAGAGTCTAACTATCGCAATAACTTTCAGAATCTGCGGAATATATTCTAGTTTCATAATAACATCACCGGAGATTTTGCACGGTGAAACTTTAGGCCCGGGGGGCGTTTTTACGCGGACTTTCGGCAGCCGTCCTGCGCTCTCAAAATTTTTTTCGCAGTTTCACATGCCCATCTTCAAACGACGATTCCCAAGCAACTAAAAGAGTCTAACTATCGCAATAACTTTCAGAATCTGCGGAATATATTCTAGTTTCATAATAACATCACCGGAGATTTTGCACGGTGAAACTTTAGGCCCGGGGGGCGTTTTTACGCGGACTTTCGGCAGCCGTCCTGCGCTCTGAAAATTTTTTTCGCAGTTTCACATGCCCATCTTCAAACGACGATTCCCAAGCAACTAAAAGAGTCTAACTATCGCAATAACTTTCAGAATCTGCGGAATATATTCTAGTTTCATAATAACATCACCGGAGATTTTGCACGGTGAAACTTTAGGCCCGGGGGGCGTTTTTACGCGGACTTTCGGCAGCCGTCCTCCGCTCTCAAAATTTTTTTCGCAGTTTCACATGCCCATCTTCAAACGACGATTCCCAAGCAACTAAAAGAGTCTAACTATCGCAATAACTTTCAGAATCTGCGGAATATATTCTAGTTTCATAATAACATCACCGGAGATTTTGCACGGTGAAACTTTAGGCCCGGGGGGCGTTTTTACGCGGACTTTCGGCAGCCGTCCTGCGCTCTCAAAATTTTTTTCGCAGTTTCACATGCCCATCTTTAAACGACGATTCCCAAGCAACTAAAAGAGTCTAACTATCGCAATAACTTTCAGAATCTGCGGAATATATTCTAGTTTCATAATAACATCACCGGAGATTTTGCACGGTGAAACTTTAGGCCCGGGGGGCGTTTTTACGCGGACTTTCGGCAGCCGTCCTCCGCTCTCAAAATTTTTTTCGCAGTTTCACATGCCCATCTTCAAACGACGATTCCCAAGCAACTAAAAGAGTCTAACTATCGCAATAACTTTCAGAATCTGCGGAATATATTCTAGTTTCATAATAACATCACCGGAGATTTTGCACGGTGAAACTTTAGGCCCGGGGGGCGTTTTTACGCGGACTTTCGGCAGCCGTCCTCCGCTCTCAAAATTTTTTTCGCAGTTTCACATGCCCATCTTCAAACGACGATTCCCAAGCAACTAAAAGAGTCTAACTATCGCAATAACTTTCAGAATCTGCGGAATATATTCTAGTTTCATAATAACATCACCGGAGATTTTGCACGGTGAAACTTTAGGCCCGGGGGGCGTTTTTACGCGGACTTTCGGCAGCCGTCCTGCGCTCTCAAAATTTTTTTCGCAGTTTCACATGCCCATCTTTAAACGACGATTCCCAAGCAACTAAAAGAGTCTAACTATCGCAATAACTTTCAGAATCTGCGGAATATATTCTAGTTTCATAATAACATCACCGGAGATTTTGCACGGTGAAACTTTAGGCCCGGGGGGCGTTTTTACGCGGACTTTCGGCAGCCGTCCTCCGCTCTCAAAATTTTTTTCGCAGTTTCACATGCCCATCTTTAAACGACGATTCCCAAGCAACTAAAAGAGTCTAACTATCGCAATAACTTTCAGAATCTGCGGAATATATTCTAGTTTCATAATAACATCACCGGAGATTTTGCACGGTGAAACTTTAGGCCCGGGGGGCGTTTTTACGCGGACTTTCGGCAGCCGTCCTGCGCTCTCAAAATTTTTTTCGCAGTTTCACATGCCCATCTTTAAACGACGATTCCCAAGCAACTAAAAGAGTCTAACTATCGCAATAACTTTCAGAATCTGCGGAATATATTCTAGTTTCATAATAACATCACCGGAGATTTTGCACGGTGAAACTTTAGGACCGGGGGGCGTTTTTACGCGGACTTTCGGCAGCCGTCCTCCGCTCTCAAAATTTTTTTCGCAGTTTCACATGCCCATCTTCAAACGACGATTCCCAAGCAACTAAAAGAGTCTAACTATCGCAATAACTTTCAGAATCTGCGGAATATATTCTAGTTTCATAATAACATCACCGGAGATTTTGCACGGTGAAACTTTAGGCCCGGGGGGCGTTTTTACGCGGACTTTCGGCAGCCGTCCTGCGCTCTCAAAATTTTTTTCGCAGTTTCACATGCCCATCTTTAAACGACGATTCCCAAGCAACTAAAAGAGTCTAACTATCGCAATAACTTTCAGAATCTGCGGAATATATTCTAGTTTCATAATAACATCACCGGAGATTTTGCACGGTGAAACTTTAGCCCCGGGGGGCGTTTTTACGCGGACTTTCGGCAGCCGTCCTGCGCTCTCAAAATTTTTTTCGCAGTTTCACATGCCCATCTTTAAACGACGATTCCCAAGCAACTAAAAGAGTCTAACTATCGCAATAACTTTCAGAATCTGCGGAATATATTCTAGTTTCATAATAACATCACCGGAGATTTTGCACGGTGAAACTTTAGGCCCGGGGGGCGTTTTTACGCGGACTTTCGGCAGCCGTCCTGCGCTCTCAAAATTTTTTTCGCAGTTTCACATGCCCATCTTTAAACGACGATTCCCAAGCAACTAAAAGAGTCTAACTATCGCAATAACTTTCAGAATCTGCGGAATATATTCTAGTTTCATAATAACATCACCGGAGATTTTGCACGGTGAAACTTTAGGCCCGGGGGGCGTTTTTACGCGGACTTTCGGCAGCCGTCCTGCGCTCTCAAAATTTTTTTCGCAGTTTCACATGCCCATCTTCAAACGACGATTCCCAAGCAACTAAAAGAGTCTAACTATCGCAATAACTTTCAGAATCTGCGGAATATATTCTAGTTTCATAATAACATCACCGGAGATTTTGCACGGTGAAACTTTAGGCCCGGGGGGCGTTTTTACGCGGACTTTCGGCAGCCGTCCTCCGCTCTCAAAATTTTTTTCGCAGTTTCACATGCCCATCTTCAAACGACGATTCCCAAGCAACTAAAAGAGTCTAACTATCGCAATAACTTTCAGAATCTGCGGAATATATTCTAGTTTCATAATAACATCACCGGAGATTTTGCACGGTGAAACTTTAGGCCCGGGGGGCGTTTTTACGCGGACTTTCGGCAGCCGTCCTGCGCTCTCAAAATTTTTTTCGCAGTTTCACATGCCCATCTTTAAACGACGATTCCCAAGCAACTAAAAGAGTCTAACTATCGCAATAACTTTCAGAATCTGCGGAATATATTCTAGTTTCATAATAACATCACCGGAGATTTTGCACGGTGAAACTTTAGGCCCGGGGGGCGTTTTTACGCGGACTTTCGGCAGACGTCCTCCGCTCTCAAAATTTTTTTCGCAGTTTCACATGCCCATCTTCAAACGACGATTCCCAAGCAACTAAAAGAGTCTAACTATCGCAATAACTTTCAGAATCTGCGGAATATATTCTAGTTTCATAATAACATCACCGGAGATTTTGCACGGTGAAACTTTAGGCCCGGGGGGCGTTTTTACGCGGACTTTCGGCAGCCGTCCTCCGCTCTCAAAATTTTTTTCGCAGTTTCACATGCCCATCTTCAAACGACGATTCCCAAGCAACTAAAAGAGTCTAACTATCGCAATAACTTTCAGAATCTGCGGAATATATTCTAGTTTCATAATAACATCACCGGAGATTTTGCACGGTGAAACTTTAGGCCCGGGGGGCGTTTTTACGCGGACTTTCGGCAGCCGTCCTGCGCTCTCAAAATTTTTTTCGCAGTTTCACATGCCCATCTTTAAACGACGATTCCCAAGCAACTAAAAGAGTCTAACTATCGCAATAACTTTCAGAATCTGCGGAATATATTCTAGTTTCATAATAACATCACCGGAGATTTTGCACGGTGAAACTTTAGGCCCGGGGGGCGTTTTTACGCGGACTTTCGGCAGCCGTCCTCCGCTCTCAAAATTTTTTTCGCAGTTTCACATGCCCATCTTTAAACGACGATTCCCAAGCAACTAAAAGAGTCTAACTATCGCAATAACTTTCAGAATCTGCGGAATATATTCTAGTTTCATAATAACATCACCGGAGATTTTGCACGGTGAAACTTTAGGCCCGGGGGGCGTTTTTACGCGGACTTTCGGCAGCCGTCCTGCGCTCTCAAAATTTTTTTCGCAGTTTCACATGCCCATCTTTAAACGACGATTCCCAAGCAACTAAAAGAGTCTAACTATCGCAATAACTTTCAGAATCTGCGGAATATATTCTAGTTTCATAATAACATCACCGGAGATTTTGCACGGTGAAACTTTAGGCCCGGGGGGCGTTTTTACGCGGACTTTCGGCAGCCGTCCTCCGCTCTCAAAATTTTTTTCGCAGTTTCACATGCCCATCTTCAAACGACGATTCCCAAGCAACTAAAAGAGTCTAACTATCGCAATAACTTTCAGAATCTGCGGAATATATTCTAGTTTCATAATAACATCACCGGAGATTTTGCACGGTGAAACTTTAGGCCCGGGGGGCGTTTTTACGCGGACTTTCGGCAGCCGTCCTGCGCTCTCAAAATTTTTTTCGCAGTTTCACATGCCCATCTTTAAACGACGATTCCCAAGCAACTAAAAGAGTCTAACTATCGCAATAACTTTCAGAATCTGCGGAATATATTCTAGTTTCATAATAACATCACCGGAGATTTTGCACGGTGAAACTTTAGGCCCGGGGGGCGTTTTTACGCGGACTTTCGGCAGCCGTCCTGCGCTCTCAAAATTTTTTTCGCAGTTTCACATGCCCATCTTTAAACGACGATTCCCAAGCAACTAAAAGAGTCTAACTATCGCAATAACTTTCAGAATCTGCGGAATATATTCTAGTTTCATAATAACATCACCGGAGATTTTGCACGGTGAAACTTTAGGCCCGGGGGGCGTTTTTACGCGGACTTTCGGCAGCCGTCCTGCGCTCTCAAAATTTTTTTCGCAGTTTCACATGCCCATCTTCAAACGACGATTCCCAAGCAACTAAAAGAGTCTAACTATCGCAATAACTTTCAGAATCTGCGGAATATATTCTAGTTTCATAATAACATCACCGGAGATTTTGCACGGTGAAACTTTAGGCCCGGGGGGCGTTTTTACGCGGACTTTCGGCAGCCGTCCTCCGCTCTCAAAATTTTTTTCGCAGTTTCACATGCCCATCTTCAAACGACGATTCCCAAGCAACTAAAAGAGTCTAACTATCGCAATAACTTTCAGAATCTGCGGAATATATTCTAGTTTCATAATAACATCACCGGAGATTTTGCACGGTGAAACTTTAGGCCCGGGGGGCGTTTTTACGCGGACTTTCGGCAGCCGTCCTCCGCTCTCAAAATTTTTTTCGCAGTTTCACATGCCCATCTTTAAACGACGATTCCCAAGCAACTAAAAGAGTCTAACTATCGCAATAACTTTCAGAATCTGCGGAATATATTCTAGTTTCATAATAACATCACCGGAGATTTTGCACGGTGAAACTTTAGGCCCGGGGGGCGTTTTTACGCGGACTTTCGGCAGCCGTCCTGCGCTCTCAAAATTTTTTTCGCAGTTTCACATGCCCATCTTTAAACGACGATTCCCAAGCAACTAAAAGAGTCTAACTATCGCAATAACTTTCAGAATCTGCGGAATATATTCTAGTTTCATAATAACATCACCGGAGATTTTGCACGGTGAAACTTTAGGCCCGGGGGGCGTTTTTACGCGGACTTTCGGCAGCCGTCCTCCGCTCTCAAAATTTTTTTCGCAGTTTCACATGCCCATCTTCAAACGACGATTCCCAAGCAACTAAAAGAGTCTAACTATCGCAATAACTTTCAGAATCTGCGGAATATATTCTAGTTTCATAATAACATCACCGGAGATTTTGCACGGTGAAACTTTAGGCCCGGGGGGCGTTTTTACGCGGACTTTCGGCAGCCGTCCTGCGCTCTCAAAATTTTTTTCGCAGTTTCACATGCCCATCTTTAAACGACGATTCCCAAGCAACTAAAAGAGTCTAACTATCGCAATAACTTTCAGAATCTGCGGAATATATTCTAGTTTCATAATAACATCACCGGAGATTTTGCACGGTGAAACTTTAGGCCCGGGGGGCGTTTTTACGCGGACTTTCGGCAGCCGTCCTGCGCTCTCAAAATTTTTTTCGCAGTTTCACATGCCCATCTTTAAACGACGATTCCCAAGCAACTAAAAGAGTCTAACTATCGCAATAACTTTCAGAATCTGCGGAATATATTCTAGTTTCATAATAACATCACCGGAGATTTTGCACGGTGAAACTTTAGGCCCGGGGGGCGTTTTTACGCGGACTTTCGGCAGCCGTCCTGCGCTCTCAAAATTTTTTTCGCAGTTTCACATGCCCATCTTCAAACGACGATTCCCAAGCAACTAAAAGAGTCTAACTATCGCAATAACTTTCAGAATCTGCGGAATATATTCTAGTTTCATAATAACATCACCGGAGATTTTGCACGGTGAAACTTTAGGCCCGGGGGGCGTTTTTACGCGGACTTTCGGCAGCCGTCCTCCGCTCTCAAAATTTTTTTCGCAGTTTCACATGCCCATCTTCAAACGACGATTCCCAAGCAACTAAAAGAGTCTAACTATCGCAATAACTTTCAGAATCTGCGGAATATATTCTAGTTTCATAATAACATCACCGGAGATTTTGCACGGTGAAACTTTAGGCCCGGGGGGCGTTTTTACGCGGACTTTCGGCAGCCGTCCTGCGCTCTCAAAATTTTTTTCGCAGTTTCACATGCCCATCTTTAAACGACGATTCCCAAGCAACTAAAAGAGTCTAACTATCGCAATAACTTTCAGAATCTGCGGAATATATTCTAGTTTCATAATAACATCACCGGAGATTTTGCACGGTGAAACTTTAGGCCCGGGGGGCGTTTTTACGCGGACTTTCGGCAGCCGTCCTGCGCTCTCAAAATTTTTTTCGCAGTTTCACATGCCCATCTTTAAACGACGATTCCCAAGCAACTAAAAGAGTCTAACTATCGCAATAACTTTCAGAATCTGCGGAATATATTCTAGTTTCATAATAACATCACCGGAGATTTTGCACGGTGAAACTTTAGGCCCGGGGGGCGTTTTTACGCGGACTTTCGGCAGCCGTCCTGCGCTCTCAAAATTTTTTTCGCAGTTTCACATGCCCATCTTCAAACGACGATTCCCAAGCAACTAAAAGAGTCTAACTATCGCAATAACTTTCAGAATCTGCGGAATATATTCTAGTTTCATAATAACATCACCGGAGATTTTGCACGGTGAAACTTTAGGCCCGGGGGGCGTTTTTACGCGGACTTTCGGCAGCCGTCCTCCGCTCTCAAAATTTTTTTCGCAGTTTCACATGCCCATCTTCAAACGACGATTCCCAAGCAACTAAAAGAGTCTAACTATCGCAATAACTTTCAGAATCTGCGGAATATATTCTAGTTTCATAATAACATCACCGGAGATTTTGCACGGTGAAACTTTAGGCCCGGGGGGCGTTTTTACGAAGACTTTCGGCAGCCGTCCTCCACTCTCAAAATTTTTTTCGCAGTTTCACATGCCCATCTTTAAACGACGATTCCCAAGCAACTAAAAGAGTCTAACTATCGCAATAACTTTCAGAATCTGCGGAATATATTCTAGTTTCATAATAACATCACCGGAGATTTTGCACGGTGAAACTTTAGGCCCGGGGGGCGTTTTTACGCGGACTTTCGGCAGCCGTCCTGCGCTCTCAAAATTTTTTTCGCAGTTTCACATGCCCATCTTTAAACGACGATTCCCAAGCAACTAAAAGAGTCTAACTATCGCAATAACTTTCAGAATCTGCGGAATATATTCTAGTTTCATAATAACATCACCGGAGATTTTGCACGGTGAAACTTTAGGCCCGGGGGGCGTTTTTACGCGGACTTTCGGCAGCCGTCCTCCGCTCTCAAAATTTTTTTCGCAGTTTCACATGCCCATCTTCAAACGACGATTCCCAAGCAACTAAAAGAGTCTAACTATCGCAATAACTTTCAGAATCTGCGGAATATATTCTAGTTTCATAATAACATCACCGGAGATTTTGCACGGTGAAACTTTAGGCCCGGGGGGCGTTTTTACGCGGACTTTCGGCAGCCGTCCTGCGCTCTCAAAATTTTTTTCGCAGTTTCACATGCCCATCTTTAAACGACGATTCCCAAGCAACTAAAAGAGTCTAACTATCGCAATAACTTTCAGAATCTGCGGAATATATTCTAGTTTCATAATAACATCACCGGAGATTTTGCACGGTGAAACTTTAGGCCCGGGGGGCGTTTTTACGCGGACTTTCGGCAGCCGTCCTGCGCTCTCAAAATTTTTTTCGCAGTTTCACATGCCCATCTTTAAACGACGATTCCCAAGCAACTAAAAGAGTCTAACTATCGCAATAACTTTCAGAATCTGCGGAATATATTCTAGTTTCATAATAACATCACCGGAGATTTTGCACGGTGAAACTTTAGGCCCGGGGGGCGTTTTTACGCGGACTTTCGGCAGCCGTCCTGCGCTCTCAAAATTTTTTTCGCAGTTTCACATGCCCATCTTCAAACGACGATTCCCAAGCAACTAAAAGAGTCTAACTATCGCAATAACTTTCAGAATCTGCGGAATATATTCTAGTTTCATAATAACATCACCGGAGATTTTGCACGGTGAAACTTTAGGCCCGGGGGGCGTTTTTACGCGGACTTTCGGCAGCCGTCCTCCGCTCTCAAAATTTTTTTCGCAGTTTCACATGCCCATCTTCAAACGACGATTCCCAAGCAACTAAAAGAGTCTAACTATCGCAATAACTTTCAGAATCTGCGGAATATATTCTAGTTTCATAATAACATCACCGGAGATTTTGCACGGTGAAACTTTAGGCCCGGGGGGCGTTTTTACGCGGACTTTCGGCAGCCGTCCTGCGCTCTCAAAATTTTTTTCGCAGTTTCACATGCCCATCTTTAAACGACGATTCCCAAGCAACTAAAAGAGTCTAACTATCGCAATAACTTTCAGAATCTGCGGAATATATTCTAGTTTCATAATAACATCACCGGAGATTTTGCACGGTGAAACTTTAGGCCCGGGGGGCGTTTTTACGCGGACTTTCGGCAGCCGTCCTGCGCTCTCAAAATTTTTTTCGCAGTTTCACATGCCCATCTTTAAACGACGATTCCCAAGCAACTAAAAGAGTCTAACTATCGCAATAACTTTCAGAATCTGCGGAATATATTCTAGTTTCATAATAACATCACCGGAGATTTTGCACGGTGAAACTTTAGGCCCGGGGGGCGTTTTTACGCGGACTTTCGGCAGCCGTCCTGCGCTCTCAAAATTTTTTTCGCAGTTTCACATGCCCATCTTCAAACGACGATTCCCAAGCAACTAAAAGAGTCTAACTATCGCAATAACTTTCAGAATCTGCGGAATATATTCTAGTTTCATAATAACATCACCGGAGATTTTGCACGGTGAAACTTTAGGCCCGGGGGGCGTTTTTACGCGGACTTTCGGCAGCCGTCCTCCGCTCTCAAAATTTTTTTCGCAGTTTCACATGCCCATCTTCAAACGACGATTCCCAAGCAACTAAAAGAGTCTAACTATCGCAATAACTTTCAGAATCTGCGGAATATATTCTAGTTTCATAATAACATCACCGGAGATTTTGCACGGTGAAACTTTAGGCCCGGGGGGCGTTTTTACGCGGACTTTCGGCAGCCGTCCTGCGCTCTCAAAATTTTTTTCGCAGTTTCACATGCCCATCTTCAAACGACGATTCCCAAGCAACTAAAAGAGTCTAACTATCGCAATAACTTTCAGAATCTGCGGAATATATTCTAGTTTCATAATAACATCACCGGAGATTTTGCACGGTGAAACTTTAGGCCCGGGGGGCGTTTTTACGCGGACTTTCGGCAGCCGTCCTCCGCTCTCAAAATTTTTTTCGCAGTTTCACATGCCCATCTTCAAACGACGATTCCCAAGCAACTAAAAGAGTCTAACTATCGCAATAACTTTCAGAATCTGCGGAATATATTCTAGTTTCATAATAACATCACCGGAGATTTTGCACGGTGAAACTTTAGGCCCGGGGGGCGTTTTTACGCGGACTTTCGGCAGCCGTCCTGCGCTCTCAAAATTTTTTTCGCAGTTTCACATGCCCATCTTCAAACGACGATTCCCAAGCAACTAAAAGAGTCTAACTATCGCAATAACTTTCAGAATCTGCGGAATATATTCTAGTTTCATAATAACATCACCGGAGATTTTGCACGGTGAAACTTTAGGCCCGGGGGGCGTTTTTACGCGGACTTTCGGCAGCCGTCCTGCGCTCTCAAAATTTTTTTCGCAGTTTCACATGCCCATCTTTAAACGACGATTCCCAAGCAACTAAAAGAGTCTAACTATCGCAATAACTTTCAGAATCTGCGGAATATATTCTAGTTTCATAATAACATCACCGGAGATTTTGCACGGTGAAACTTTAGGCCCGGGGGGCGTTTTTACGCGGACTTTCGGCAGCCGTCCTGCGCTCTCAAAATTTTTTTCGCAGTTTCACATGCCCATCTTCAAACGACGATTCCCAAGCAACTAAAAGAGTCTAACTATCGCAATAACTTTCAGAATCTGCGGAATATATTCTAGTTTCATAATAACATCACCGGAGATTTTGCACGGTGAAACTTTAGGCCCGGGGGGCGTTTTTACGCGGACTTTCGGCAGCCGTCCTCCGCTCTCAAAATTTTTTTCGCAGTTTCACATGCCCATCTTCAAACGACGATTCCCAAGCAACTAAAAGAGTCTAACTATCGCAATAACTTTCAGAATCTGCGGAATATATTCTAGTTTCATAATAACATCACCGGAGATTTTGCACGGTGAAACTTTAGGCCCGGGGGGCGTTTTTACGCGGACTTTCGGCAGCCGTCCTGCGCTCTCAAAATTTTTTTCGCAGTTTCACATGCCCATCTTCAAACGACGATTCCCAAGCAACTAAAAGAGTCTAACTATCGCAATAACTTTCAGAATCTGCGGAATATATTCTAGTTTCATAATAACATCACCGGAGATTTTGCACGGTGAAACTTTAGGCCCGGGGGGCGTTTTTACGCGGACTTTCGGCAGCCGTCCTCCGCTCTCAAAATTTTTTTCGCAGTTTCACATGCCCATCTTCAAACGACGATTCCCAAGCAACTAAAAGAGTCTAACTATCGCAATAACTTTCAGAATCTGCGGAATATATTCTAGTTTCATAATAACATCACCGGAGATTTTGCACGGTGAAACTTTAGGCCCGGGGGGCGTTTTTACGCGGACTTTCGGCAGCCGTCCTCCGCTCTCAAAATTTTTTTCGCAGTTTCACATGCCCATCTTTAAACGACGATTCCCAAGCAACTAAAAGAGTCTAACTATCGCAATAACTTTCAGAATCTGCGGAATATATTCTAGTTTCATAATAACATCACCGGAGATTTTGCACGGTGAAACTTTAGGCCCGGGGGGCGTTTTTACGCGAACTTTCGGCAGCCGTCCTCCGCTCTCAAAATTTTTTTCGCAGTTTCACATGCCCATCTTCAAACGACGATTCCCAAGCAACTAAAAGAGTCTAACTATCGCAATAACTTTCAGAATCTGCGGAATATATTCTAGTTTCATAATAACATCACCGGAGATTTTGCACGGTGAAACTTTAGGCCCGGGGGGCGTTTTTACGCGGACTTTCGGCAGCCGTCCTGCGCTCTCAAAATTTTTTTCGCAGTTTCACATGCCCATCTTTAAACGACGATTCCCAAGCAACTAAAAGAGTCTAACTATCGCAATAACTTTCAGAATCTGCGGAATATATTCTAGTTTCATAATAACATCACCGGAGATTTTGCACGGTGAAACTTAGGCCCGGGGGGCGTTTTTACGCGGACTTTCGGCAGCCGTCCTCCGCTCTCAAAATTTTTTTCGCAGTTTCACATGCCCATCTTCAAACGACGATTCCCAAGCAACTAAAAGAGTCTAACTATCGCAATAACTTTCAGAATCTGCGGAATATATTCTAGTTTCATAATAACATCACCGGAGATTTTGCACGGTGAAACTTTAGGCCCGGGGGGCGTTTTTACGCGGACTTTCGGCAGCCGTCCTGCGCTCTCAAAATTTTTTTCGCAGTTTCACATGCCCATCTTTAAACGACGATTCCCAAGCAACTAAAAGAGTCTAACTATCGCAATAACTTTCAGAATCTGCGGAATATATTCTAGTTTCATAATAACATCACCGGAGATTTTGCACGGTGAAACTTTAGGCCCGGGGGCGTTTTACGCGGACTTTCGGCAGCCGTCCTCCGCTCTCAAAATTTTTTTCGCAGTTTCACATGCCCATCTTCAAACGACGATTCCCAAGCAACTAAAAGAGTCTAACTATCGCAATAACTTTCAGAATCTGCGGAATATATTCTAGTTTCATAATAACATCACCGGAGATTTTGCACGGTGAAACTTTAGGCCCGGGGGCGTTTTTACGCGGACTTTCGGCAGCCGTCCTGCGCTCTCAAAATTTTTTTCGCAGTTTCACATGCCCATCTTTAAACGACGATTCCCAAGCAACTAAAAGAGTCTAACTATCGCAATAACTTTCAGAATCTGCGGAATATATTCTAGTTTCATAATAACATCACCGGAGATTTTGCACGGTGAAACTTTAGGCCCGGGGGGCGTTTTTACGCGGACTTTCGGCAGCCGTCCTCCGCTCTCAAAATTTTTTTCGCAGTTTCACATGCCCATCTTTAAACGACGATTCCCAAGCAACTAAAAGAGTCTAACTATCGCAATAACTTTCAGAATCTGCGGAATATATTCTAGTTTCATAATAACATCACCGGAGATTTTGCACGGTGAAACTTTAGGCCCGGGGGGCGTTTTTACGCGGACTTTCGGCAGCCGTCCTCCGCTCTCAAAATTTTTTCGCAGTTTCACATGCCCATCTTCAAACGACGATTCCCAAGCAACTAAAAGAGTCTAACTATCGCAATAACTTTCAGAATCTGCGGAATATATTCTAGTTTCATAATAACATCACCGGAGATTTTGCACGGTGAAACTTTAGGCCCGGGGGGCGTTTTTACGCGGACTTTCGGCAGCCGTCCTGCGCTCTCAAAATTTTTTTCGCAGTTTCACATGCCCATCTTTAAACGACGATTCCCAAGCAACTAAAAGAGTCTAACTATCGCAATAACTTTCAGAATCTGCGGAATATATTCTAGTTTCATAATAACATCACCGGAGATTTTGCACGGTGAAACTTTAGGCCCGGGGGGCGTTTTTACGCGGACTTTCGGCAGCCGTCCTGCGCTCTCAAAATTTTTTTCGCAGTTTCACATGCCCATCTTTAAACGACGATTCCCAAGCAACTAAAAGAGTCTAACTATCGCAATAACTTTCAGAATCTGCGGAATATATTCTAGTTTCATAATAACATCACCGGAGATTTTGCACGGTGAAACTTTAGGCCCGGGGGGCGTTTTTACGCGGACTTTCGGCAGCCGTCCTCCGCTCTCAAAATTTTTTTCGCAGTTTCACATGCCCATCTTCAAACGACGATTCCCAAGCAACTAAAAGAGTCTAACTATCGCAATAACTTTCAGAATCTGCGGAATATATTCTAGTTTCATAATAACATCACCGGAGATTTTGCACGGTGAAACTTTAGGCCGGGGGGCGTTTTTACGCGGACTTTCGGCAGCCGTCCTGCGCTCTCAAAATTTTTTTCGCAGTTTCACATGCCCATCTTTAAACGACGATTCCCAAGCAACTAAAAGAGTCTAACTATCGCAATAACTTTCAGAATCTGCGGAATATATTCTAGTTTCATAATAACATCACCGGAGATTTTGCACGGTGAAACTTTAGGCCCGGGGGGCGTTTTTACGCGGACTTTCGGCAGCCGTCCTCCGCTCTCAAAATTTTTTTCGCAGTTTCACATGCCCATCTTCAAACGACGATTCCCAAGCAACTAAAAGAGTCTAACTATCGCAATAACTTTCAGAATCTGCGGAATATATTCTAGTTTCATAATAACATCACCGGAGATTTTGCACGGTGAAACTTTAGGCCCGGGGGGCGTTTTTACGCGGACTTTCGGCAGCCGTCCTGCGCTCTCAAAATTTTTTTCGCAGTTTCACATGCCCATCTTTAAACGACGATTCCCAAGCAACTAAAAGAGTCTAACTATCGCAATAACTTTCAGAATCTGCGGAATATATTCTAGTTTCATAATAACATCACCGGAGATTTTGCACGGTGAAACTTTAGGCCCGGGGGGCGTTTTTACGCGGACTTTCGGCAGCCGTCCTGCGCTCTCAAAATTTTTTCGCAGTTTCACATGCCCATCTTTAAACGACGATTCCCAAGCAACTAAAAGAGTCTAACTATCGCAATAACTTTCAGAATCTGCGGAATATATTCTAGTTTCATAATAACATCACCGGAGATTTTGCACGGTGAAACTTTAGGCCCGGGGGGCGTTTTTACGCGGACTTTCGGCAGCCGTCCTCCGCTCTCAAAATTTTTTTCGCAGTTTCACATGCCCATCTTCAAACGACGATTCCCAAGCAACTAAAAGAGTCTAACTATCGCAATAACTTTCAGAATCTGCGGAATATATTCTAGTTTCATAATAACATCACCGGAGATTTTGCACGGTGAAACTTTAGGCCCGGGGGCGTTTTTACGCGGACTTTCGGCAGCCGTCCTGCGCTCTCAAAATTTTTTTCGCAGTTTCACATGCCCATCTTTAAACGACGATTCCCAAGCAACTAAAAGAGTCTAACTATCGCAATAACTTTCAGAATCTGCGGAATATATTCTAGTTTCATAATAACATCACCGGAGATTTTGCACGGTGAAACTTTAGGCCCGGGGGGCGTTTTTACGCGGACTTTCGGCAGCCGTCCTGCGCTCTCAAAATTTTTTCGCAGTTTCACATGCCCATCTTTAAACGACGATTCCCAAGCAACTAAAAGAGTCTAACTATCGCAATAACTTTCAGAATCTGCGGAATATATTCTAGTTTCATAATAACATCACCGGAGATTTTGCACGGTGAAACTTTAGGCCCGGGGGGCGTTTTTACGCGGACTTTCGGCAGCCGTCCTCCGCTCTCAAAATTTTTTTCGCAGTTTCACATGCCCATCTTTAAACGACGATTCCCAAGCAACTAAAAGAGTCTAACTATCGCAATAACTTTCAGAATCTGCGGAATATATTCTAGTTTCATAATAACATCACCGGAGATTTTGCACGGTGAAACTTTAGGCCCGGGGGGCGTTTTTACGCGGACTTTCGGCAGCCGTCCTCCGCTCTCAAAATTTTTTTCGCAGTTTCACATGCCCATCTTCAAACGACGATTCCCAAGCAACTAAAAGAGTCTAACTATCGCAATAACTTTCAGAATCTGCGGAATATATTCTAGTTTCATAATAACATCACCGGAGATTTTGCACGGTGAAACTTTAGGCCCGGGGGGCGTTTTTACGCGGACTTTCGGCAGCCGTCCTGCGCTCTCAAAATTTTTTTCGCAGTTTCACATGCCCATCTTTAAACGACGATTCCCAAGCAACTAAAAGAGTCTAACTATCGCAATAACTTTCAGAATCTGCGGAATATATTCTAGTTTCATAATAACATCACCGGAGATTTTGCACGGTGAAACTTTAGGCCCGGGGGGCGTTTTTACGCGGACTTTCGGCAGCCGTCCTCCGCTCTCAAAATTTTTTTCGCAGTTTCACATGCCCATCTTCAAACGACGATTCCAAGCAACTAAAGAGTCTAACTATCGCAATAACTTTCAGAATCTGCGGAATATATTCTAGTTTCATAATAACATCACCGGAGATTTTGCACGGTGAAACTTTAGGCCCGGGGGGCGTTTTTACGCGGACTTTCGGCAGCCGTCCTGCGCTCTCAAAATTTTTTTCGCAGTTTCACATGCCCATCTTTAAACGACGATTCCCAAGCAACTAAAAGAGTCTAACTATCGCAATAACTTTCAGAATCTGCGGAATATATTCTAGTTTCATAATAACATCACCGGAGATTTTGCACGGTGAAACTTTAGGCCCGGGGGGCGTTTTTACGCGGACTTTCGGCAGCCGTCCTCCGCTCTCAAAATTTTTTTCGCAGTTTCACATGCCCATCTTCAAACGACGATTCCCAAGCAACTAAAAGAGTCTAACTATCGCAATAACTTTCAGACTCTGCGGAATATATTCTAGTTTCATAATAACATCACCGGAGATTTTGCACGGTGAAACTTTAGGCCCGGGGGGCGTTTTTACGCGGACTTTCGGCAGCCGTCCTGCGCTCTCAAAATTTTTTTCGCAGTTTCACATGCCCATCTTTAAACGACGATTCCCAAGCGACTAAAAGAGTCTAACTATCGCAATAACTTTCAGAATCTGCGGAATATATTCTAGTTTCATAATAACATCACCGGAGATTTTGCACGGTGAAACTTTAGGCCCGGGGGGCGTTTTTACGCGGACTTTCGGCAGCCGTCCTCCGCTCTCAAAATTTTTTTCGCAGTTTCACATGCCCATCTTCAAACGACGATTCCCAAGCAACTAAAAGAGTCTAACTATCGCAATAACTTTCAGAATCTGCGGAATATATTCTAGTTTCATAATAACATCACCGGAGATTTTGCACGGTGAAACTTTAGGCCCGGGGGGCGTTTTTACGCGGACTTTCGGCAGCCGTCCTGCGCTCTCAAAATTTTTTTCGCAGTTTCACATGCCCATCTTTAAACGACGATTCCCAAGCAACTAAAAGAGTCTAACTATCGCAATAACTTTCAGAATCTGCGGAATATATTCTAGTTTCATAATAACATCACCGGAGATTTTGCACGGTGAAACTTTAGGCCCGGGGGGCGTTTTTACGCGGACTTTCGGCAGCCGTCCTCCGCTCTCAAAATTTTTTTCGCAGTTTCACATGCCCATCTTTAAACGACGATTCCCAAGCAACTAAAAGAGTCTAACTATCGCAATAACTTTCAGAATCTGCGGAATATATTCTAGTTTCATAATAACATCACCGGAGATTTTGCACGGTGAAACTTTAGGCCCGGGGGGCGTTTTTACGCGGACTTTCGGCAGCCGTCCTCCGCTCTCAAAATTTTTTTCGCAGTTTCACATGCCCATCTTCAAACGACGATTCCCAAGCAACTAAAAGAGTCTAACTATCGCAATAACTTTCAGAATCTGCGGAATATATTCTAGTTTCATAATAACATCACCGGAGATTTTGCACGGTGAAACTTTAGGCCCGGGGGGCGTTTTTACGCGGACTTTCGGCAGCCGTCCTGCGCTCTCAAAATTTTTTTCGCAGTTTCACATGCCCATCTTTAAACGACGATTCCCAAGCAACTAAAAGAGTCTAACTATCGCAATAACTTTCAGAATCTGCGGAATATATTCTAGTTTCATAATAACATCACCGGAGATTTTGCACGGTGAAACTTTAGGCCCGGGGGGCGTTTTTACGCGGACTTTCGGCAGCCGTCCTCCGCTCTCAAAATTTTTTTCGCAGTTTCACATGCCCATCTTCAAACGACGATTCCCAAGCAACTAAAAGAGTCTAACTATCGCAATAACTTTCAGAATCTGCGGAATATATTCTAGTTTCATAATAACATCACCGGAGATTTTGCACGGTGAAACTTTAGGCCCGGGGGGGCGTTTTTACGCGGACTTTCGGCAGCCGTCCTGCGCTCTCAAAATTTTTTTCGCAGTTTCACATGCCCATCTTTAAACGACGATTCCCAAGCAACTAAAAGAGTCTAACTATCGCAATAACTTTCAGAATCTGCGGAATATATTCTAGTTTCATAATAACATCACCGGAGATTTTGCACGGTGAAACTTTAGGCCCGGGGGGCGTTTTTACGCGGACTTTCGGCAGCCGTCCTCCGCTCTCAAAATTTTTTTCGCAGTTTCACATGCCCATCTTCAAACGACGATTCCCAAGCAACTAAAAGAGTCTAACTATCGCAATAACTTTCAGAATCTGCGGAATATATTCTAGTTTCATAATAACATCACCGGAGATTTTGCACGGTGAAACTTTAGGCCCGGGGGGCGTTTTTACGCGGACTTTCGGCAGCCGTCCTGCGCTCTCAAAATTTTTTTCGCAGTTTCACATGCCCATCTTTAAACGACGATTCCCAAGCAACTAAAAGAGTCTAACTATCGCAATAACTTTCAGAATCTGCGGAATATATTCTAGTTTCATAATAACATCACCGGAGATTTTGCACGGTGAAACTTTAGGCCCGGGGGGCGTTTTTACGCGGACTTTCGGCAGCCGTCCTCCGCTTTAAAATTTTTTTCGCAGTTTCACATGCCCATCTTCAAACGACGATTCCCAAGCAACTAAAAGAGTCTAACTATCGCAATAACTTTCAGAATCTGCGGAATATATTCTAGTTTCATAATAACATCACCGGAGATTTTGCACGGTGAAACTTTAGGCCCGGGGGGCGTTTTTACGCGGACTTTCGGCAGCCGTCCTGCGCTCTCAAAATTTTTTTCGCAGTTTCACATGCCCATCTTTAAACGACGATTCCCAAGCAACTAAAAGAGTCTAACTATCGCAATAACTTTCAGAATCTGCGGAATATATTCTAGTTTCATAATAACATCACCGGAGATTTTGCACGGTGAAACTTTAGGCCCGGGGGGCGTTTTTACGCGGACTTTCGGCAGCCGTCCTCCGCTCTCAAAATTTTTTTCGCAGTTTCACATGCCCATCTTTAAACGACGATTCCCAAGCAACTAAAAGAGTCTAACTATCGCAATAACTTTCAGAATCTGCGGAATATATTCTAGTTTCATAATAACATCACCGGAGATTTTGCACGGTGAAACTTTAGGCCCGGGGGGCGTTTTTACGCGGACTTTCGGCAGCCGTCCTCCGCTCTCAAAATTTTTTTCGCAGTTTCACATGCCCATCTTCAAACGACGATTCCCAAGCAACTAAAAGAGTCTAACTATCGCAATAACTTTCAGAATCTGCGGAATATATTCTAGTTTCATAATAACATCACCGGAGATTTTGCACGGTGAAACTTTAGGCCCGGGGGGCGTTTTTACGCGGACTTTCGGCAGCCGTCCTGCGCTCTCAAAATTTTTTTCGCAGTTTCACATGCCCATCTTTAAACGACGATTCCCAAGCAACTAAAAGAGTCTAACTATCGCAATAACTTTCAGAATCTGCGGAATATATTCTAGTTTCATAATAACATCACCGGAGATTTTGCACGGTGAAACTTTAGGCCCGGGGGGCGTTTTTACGCGGACTTTCGGCAGCCGTCCTCCGCTCTCAAAATTTTTTTCGCAGTTTCACATGCCCATCTTCAAACGACGATTCCCAAGCAACTAAAAGAGTCTAACTATCGCAATAACTTTCAGAATCTGCGGAATATATTCTAGTTTCATAATAACATCACCGGAGATTTTGCACGGTGAAACTTTAGGCCCGGGGGGCGTTTTTACGCGGACTTTCGGCAGCCGTCCTCCGCTCTCAAAATTTTTTTCGCAGTTTCACATGCCCATCTTCAAACGACGATTCCCAAGCAACTAAAAGAGTCTAACTATCGCAATAACTTTCAGAATCTGCGGAATATATTCTAGTTTCATAATAACATCACCGGAGATTTTGCACGGTGAAACTTTAGGCCCGGGGGGCGTTTTTACGCGGACTTTCGGCAGCCGTCCTGCGCTCTCAAAATTTTTTTCGCAGTTTCACATGCCCATCTTTAAACGACGATTCCCAAGCAACTAAAAGAGTCTAACTATCGCAATAACTTTCAGAATCTGCGGAATATATTCTAGTTTCATAATAACATCACCGGAGATTTTGCACGGTGAAACTTTAGGCCCGGGGGGCGTTTTTACGCGGACTTTCGGCAGCCGTCCTCCGCTCTCAAAATTTTTTTCGCAGTTTCACATGCCCATCTTTAAACGACGATTCCCAAGCAACTAAAAGAGTCTAACTATCGCAATAACTTTCAGAATCTGCGGAATATATTCTAGTTTCATAATAACATCACCGGAGATTTTGCACGGTGAAACTTTAGGCCCGGGGGGCGTTTTTACGCGGACTTTCGGCAGCCGTCCTCCGCTCTCAAAATTTTTTTCGCAGTTTCACATGCCCATCTTCAAACGACGATTCCCAAGCAACTAAAAGAGTCTAACTATCGCAATAACTTTCAGAATCTGCGGAATATATTCTAGTTTCATAATAACATCACCGGAGATTTTGCACGGTGAAACTTTAGGCCCGGGGGGCGTTTTTACGCGGACTTTCGGCAGCCGTCCTGCGCTCTCAAAATTTTTTTCGCAGTTTCACATGCCCATCTTTAAACGACGATTCCCAAGCAACTAAAAGAGTCTAACTATCGCAATAACTTTCAGAATCTGCGGAATATATTCTAGTTTCATAATAACATCACCGGAGATTTTGCACGGTGAAACTTTAGGCCCGGGGGGCGTTTTTACGCGGACTTTCGGCAGCCGTCCTCCGCTCTCAAAATTTTTTTCGCAGTTTCACATGCCCATCTTCAAACGACGATTCCCAAGCAACTAAAAGAGTCTAACTATCGCAATAACTTTCAGAATCTGCGGAATATATTCTAGTTTCATAATAACATCACCGGAGATTTTGCACGGTGAAACTTTAGGCCCGGGGGGCGTTTTTACGCGGACTTTCGGCAGCCGTCCTGCGCTCACAAAATTTTTTTCGCAGTTTCACATGCCCATCTTTAAACGACGATTCCCAAGCAACTAAAAGAGTCTAACTATCGCAATAACTTTCAGAATCTGCGGAATATATTCTAGTTTCATAATAACATCACCGGAGATTTTGCACGGTGAAACTTTAGGCCCGGGGGGCGTTTTTACGCGGACTTTCGGCAGCCGTCCTCCGCTCTCAAAATTTTTTTCGCAGTTTCACATGCCCATCTTCAAACGACGATTCCCAAGCAACTAAAAGAGTCTAACTATCGCAATAACTTTCAGAATCTGCGGAATATATTCTAGTTTCATAATAACATCACCGGAGATTTTGCACGGTGAAACTTTAGGCCCGGGGGGCGTTTTTACGCGGACTTTCGGCAGCCGTCCTGCGCTCTCAAAATTTTTTTCGCAGTTTCACATGCCCATCTTTAAACGACGATTCCCAAGCAACTAAAAGAGTCTAACTATCGCAATAACTTTCAGAATCTGCGGAATATATTCTAGTTTCATAATAACATCACCGGAGATTTTGCACGGTGAAACTTTAGGCCCGGGGGGCGTTTTTACGCGGACTTTCGGCAGCCGTCCTCCGCTCTCAAAATTTTTTTCGCAGTTTCACATGCCCATCTTCAAACGACGATTCCCAAGAAACTAAAAGAGTCTAACTATCGCAATAACTTTCAGAATCTGCGGAATATATTCTAGTTTCATAATAACATCACCGGAGATTTTGCACGGTGAAACTTTAGGCCCGGGGGGCGTTTTTACGCGGACTTTCGGCAGCCGTCCTGCGCTCTCAAAATTTTTTTCGCAGTTTCACATGCCCATCTTTAAACGACGATTCCCAAGCAACTAAAAGAGTCTAACTATCGCAATAACTTTCAGAATCTGCGGAATATATTCTAGTTTCATAATAACATCACCGGAGATTTTGCACGGTGAAACTTTAGGCCCGGGGGGCGTTTTTACGCGGACTTTCGGCAGCCGTCCTCCGCTCTCAAAATTTTTTTCGCAGTTTCACATGCCCATCTTTAAACGACGATTCCCAAGCAACTAAAAGAGTCTAACTATCGCAATAACTTTCAGAATCTGCGGAATATATTCTAGTTTCATAATAACATCACCGGAGATTTTGCACGGTGAAACTTTAGGCCCGGGGGGCGTTTTTACGCGGACTTTCGGCAGCCGTCCTCCGCTCTCAAAATTTTTTTCGCAGTTTCACATGCCCATCTTCAAACGACGATTCCCAAGCAACTAAAAGAGTCTAACTATCGCAATAACTTTCATAATCTGCGGAATATATTCTAGTTTCATAATAACATCACCGGAGATTTTGCACGGTGAAACTTTTGGCCCGGGGGGCGTTTTTACGCGGACTTTCGGCAGCCGTCCTGCGCTCTCAAAATTTTTTTCGCAGTTTCACATGCCCATCTTTAAACGACGATTCCCAAGCAACTAAAAGAGTCTAACTATCGCAATAACTTTCAGAATCTGCGGAATATATTCTAGTTTCATAATAACATCACCGGAGATTTTGCACGGTGAAACTTTAGGCCCGGGGGGCGTTTTTACGCGGACTTTCGGCAGCCGTCCTCCGCTCTCAAAATTTTTTTCGCAGTTTCACATGCCCATCTTCAAACGACGATTCCCAAGCAACTAAAAGAGTCTAACTATCGCAATAACTTTCAGAATCTGCGGAATATATTCTAGTTTCATAATAACATCACCGGAGATTTTGCACGGTGAAACTTTAGGCCCGGGGGGCGTTTTTACGCGGATTTTCGGCAGCCGTCCTGCGCTCTCAAAATTTTTTTCGCAGTTTCACATGCCCATCTTTAAACGACGATTCCCAAGCAACTAAAAGAGTCTAACTATCGCAATAACTTTCAGAATCTGCGGAATATATTCTAGTTTCATAATAACATCACCGGAGATTTTGCACGGTGAAACTTTAGGCCCGGGGGGCGTTTTTACGCGGACTTTCGGCAGCCGTCCTCCGCTCTCAAAATTTTTTTCGCAGTTTCACATGCCCATCTTCAAACGACGATTCCCAAGCAACTAAAAGAGTCTAACTATCGCAATAACTTTCAGAATCTGCGGAATATATTCTAGTTTCATAATAACATCACCGGAGATTTTGCACGGTGAAACTTTAGGCCCGGGGGGCGTTTTTACGCGGACTTTCGGCAGCCGTCCTGCGCTCTCAAAATTTTTTTCGCAGTTTCACATGCCCATCTTTAAACGACGATTCCCAAGCAACTAAAAGAGTCTAACTATCGCAATAACTTTCAGAATCTGCGGAATATATTCTAGTTTCATAATAACATCACCGGAGATTTTGCACGGTGAAACTTTAGGCCCGGGGGGCGTTTTTACGCGGACTTTCGGCAGCCGTCCTCCGCTCTCAAAATTTTTTTCGCAGTTTCACATGCCCATCTTCAAACGACGATTCCCAAGCAACTAAAAGAGTCTAACTATCGCAATAACTTTCAGAATCTGCGGAATATATTCTAGTTTCATAATAACATCACCGGAGATTTTGCACGGTGAAACTTTAGGCCCGGGGGGCGTTTTTACGCGGACTTTCGGCAGCCGTCCTGCGCTCTCAAAATTTTTTTCGCAGTTTCACATGCCCATCTTTAAACGACGATTCCCAAGCAACTAAAAGAGTCTAACTATCGCAATAACTTTCAGAATCTGCGGAATATATTCTAGTTTCATAATAACATCACCGGAGATTTTGCACGGTGAAACTTTAGGCCCGGGGGGCGTTTTTACGCGGACTTTCGGCAGCCGTCCTCCGCTCTCAAAATTTTTTTCGCAGTTTCACATGCCCATCTTTAAACGACGATTCCCAAGCAACTAAAAGAGTCTAACTATCGCAATAACTTTCAGAATCTGCGGAATATATTCTAGTTTCATAATAACATCACCGGAGATTTTGCACGGTGAAACTTTAGGCCCGGGGGGCGTTTTTACGCGGACTTTCGGCAGCCGTCCTCCGCTCTCAAAATTTTTTTCGCAGTTTCACATGCCCATCTTCAAACGACGATTCCCAAGCAACTAAAAGAGTCTAACTATCGCAATAACTTTCAGAATCTGCGGAATATATTCTAGTTTCATAATAACATCACCGGAGATTTTGCACGGTGAAACTTTAGGCCCGGAGGGCGTTTTTACGCGGACTTTCGGCAGCCGTCCTGCGCTCTCAAAATTTTTTTCGCAGTTTCACATGCCCATCTTTAAACGACGATTCCCAAGCAACTAAAAGAGTCTAACTATCGCAATAACTTTCAGAATCTGCGGAATATATTCTAGTTTCATAATAACATCACCGGAGATTTTGCACGGTGAAACTTTAGGCCCGGGGGGCGTTTTTACGCGGACTTTCGGCAGCCGTCCTCCGCTCTCAAAATTTTTTTCGCAGTTTCACATGCCCATCTTCAAACGACGATTCCCAAGCAACTAAAAGAGTCTAACTATCGCAATAACTTTCAGAATCTGCGGAATATATTCTAGTTTCATAATAACATCACCGGAGATTTTGCACGGTGAAACTTTAGGCCCGGGGGGCGTTTTTACGCGGACTTTCGGCAGCCGTCCTGCGCTCTCAAAATTTTTTTCGCAGTTTCACATGCCCATCTTTAAACGACGATTCCCAAGCAACTAAAAGAGTCTAACTATCGCAATAACTTTCAGAATCTGCGGAATATATTCTAGTTTCATAATAACATCACCGGAGATTTTGCACGGTGAAACTTTAGGCCCGGGGGGCGTTTTTACGCGGACTTTCGGCAGCCGTCCTCCGCTCTCAAAATTTTTTTCGCAGTTTCACATGCCCATCTTTAAACGACGATTCCCAAGCAACTAAAAGAGTCTAACTATCGCAATAACTTTCAGAATCTGCGGAATATATTCTAGTTTCATAATAACATCACCGGAGATTTTGCACGGTGAAACTTTAGGCCCGGGGGGCGTTTTTACGCGGACTTTCGGCAGCCGTCCTCCGCTCTCAAAATTTTTTTCGCAGTTTCACATGCCCATCTTCAAACGACGATTCCCAAGCAACTAAAAGAGTCTAACTATCGCAATAACTTTCAGAATCTGCGGAATATATTCTAGTTTCATAATAACATCACCGGAGATTTTGCACGGTGAAACTTTAGGCCCGGGGGGCGTTTTTACGCGGACTTTCGGCAGCCGTCCTGCGCTCTCAAAATTTTTTTCGCAGTTTCACATGCCCATCTTTAAACGACGATTCCCAAGCAACTAAAAGAGTCTAACTATCTCAATAACTTTCAGAATCTGCGGAATATATTCTAGTTTCATAATAACATCACCGGAGATTTTGCACGGTGAAACTTTAGGCCCGGGGGGCGTTTTTACGCGGACTTTCGGCAGCCGTCCTCCGCTCTCAAAATTTTTTTCGCAGTTTCACATGCCCATCTTCAAACGACGATTCCCAAGCAACTAAAAGAGTCTAACTATCGCAATAACTTTCAGAATCTGCGGAATATATTCTAGTTTCATAATAACATCACCGGAGATTTTGCACGGTGAAACTTTAGGCCCGGGGGGCGTTTTTACGCGGACTTTCGGCAGCCGTCCTGCGCTCTCAAAATTTTTTTCGCAGTTTCACATGCCCATCTTTAAACGACGATTCCCAAGCAACTAAAAGAGTCTAACTATCGCAATAACTTTCAGAATCTGCGGAATATATTCTAGTTTCATAATAACATCACCGGAGATTTTGCACGGTGAAACTTTAGGCCCGGGGGGCGTTTTTACGCGGACTTTCGGCAGCCGTCCTCCGCTCTCAAAATTTTTTTCGCAGTTTCACATGCCCATCTTCAAACGACGATTCCCAAGCAACTAAAAGAGTCTAACTATCGCAATAACTTTCAGAATCTGCGGAATATATTCTAGTTTCATAATAACATCACCGGAGATTTTGCACGGTGAAACTTTAGGCCCGGGGGGCGTTTTTACGCGGACTTTCGGCAGCCGTCCTGCGCTCTCAAAATTTTTTTCGCAGTTTCACATGCCCATCTTCAAACGACGATTCCCAAGCAACTAAAAGAGTCTAACTATCGCAATAACTTTCAGAATCTGCGGAATATATTCTAGTTTCATAATAACATCACCGGAGATTTTGCACGGTGAAACTTTAGGCCCGGGGGGCGTTTTTACGCGGACTTTCGGCAGCCGTCCTGCGCTCTCAAAATTTTTTTCGCAGTTTCACATGCCCATCTTTAAACGACGATTCCCAAGCAACTAAAAGAGTCTAACTATCGCAATAACTTTCAGAATCTGCGGAATATATTCTAGTTTCATAATAACATCACCGGAGATTTTGCACGGTGAAACTTTAGGCCCGGGGGGCGTTTTTACGCGGACTTTCGGCAGCCGTCCTCCGCTCTCAAAATTTTTTTCGCAGTTTCACATGCCCATCTTCAAACGACGATTCCCAAGCAACTAAAAGAGTCTAACTATCGCAATAACTTTCAGAATCTGCGGAATATATTCTAGTTTCATAATAACATCACCGGAGATTTTGCACGGTGAAACTTTAGGCCCGGGGGGCGTTTTTACGCGGACTTTCGGCAGCCGTCCTGCGCTCTCAAAATTTTTTTCGCAGTTTCACATGCCCATCTTTAAACGACGATTCCCAAGCAACTAAAAGAGTCTAACTATCGCAATAACTTTCAGAATCTGCGGAATATATTCTAGTTTCATAATAACATCACCGGAGATTTTGCACGGTGAAACTTTAGGCCCGGGGGGCGTTTTTACGCGGACTTTCGGCAGCCGTCCTCCGCTCTCAAAATTTTTTTCGCAGTTTCACATGCCCATCTTCAAACGACGATTCCCAAGCAACTAAAAGAGTCTAACTATCGCAATAACTTTCAGAATCTGCGGAATATATTCTAGTTTCATAATAACATCACCGGAGATTTTGCACGGTGAAACTTTAGGCCCGGGGGGCGTTTTTACGCGGACTTTCGGCAGCCGTCCTCCGCTCTCAAAATTTTTTTCGCAGTTTCACATGCCCATCTTCAAACGACGATTCCCAAGCAACTAAAAGAGTCTAACTATCGCAATAACTTTCAGAATCTGCGGAATATATTCTAGTTTCTGTTATAAAATGTACGAAATTAAGATGTAATTTCATGCACTGAATTTCTTTTGTTTTATATTGTTACAAAACAGCAAATAGATATTTATATATGTATGTATTATTATGCATGAAAACTACAGATCAGGTAAGTAAGATAAATATCGCTTACCTTGCATTCGGTTCAGAATTAATTGGTCACTCCACTCCTCTTGATTAGATATGCATCTCGTTAATTTGTTAATTTCAAAATATCCTTTTGTTCAGCCTCTGCACATTTATATCTGATGTACT
Source organism: Salticus scenicus (assembly GCA_963930645.1). Lineage (NCBI taxonomy): Eukaryota > Metazoa > Arthropoda > Arachnida > Araneae > Salticidae > Salticus > Salticus scenicus. Next base: position 39,685 of record CAWVNO010002598.1, on the reverse strand, counting down.
TTCCATCTTGTAACTTAATTTAGATGTGTGTATTTTTTATGATGAAAATGTACTCTATAAGTAGGAGCACAAATAATTTTATTTTTACACGCCAGAAATGACGCGTCTTTATCGGCTGAATTTTACATTGCAACTGACTAAAATAGCTTGAGTTACAGAAAGCGAAGAACACTAAATAGAATAGAAAAAAACAAAAATAATGAATTAAAATATGATATTATACATAGTTATAACTGAGAACATCATTATATTGATAAACAAACGGATAATAAGTAATTAGTGTCTAGAGAAAAAGAGTTTGAATGTTTATGGTTTTTCAGTCTCTAGAAAAGATTCAGTGCAGTTACTGTCAAAAGTTTCATTCGATATATAATTGAGTCCTGTGATCGTTCAGAGTATGGCCTTGAACACTGAGTAACGTATTATTAGAATTGCACAAAAAGAGAGAGGAAAGATTCACGGAGATTAATTTTGATAAGTGATTTATAAACAGTGTTAATTGGTTTCGAGTGGGCGAGAATAATGGCAGATTGGATGATAATTTCATATGTACTTCAACATCGCCCCTCAATCTGGCATGTTTCTCGTATTAATTTTTAGTTGGAGGTTTTCTCTATGTCGGCAAAAGTCTGCTTTCGGAAGTGCCTTGGTCAAAATATCAGCAGTCATCTCTTTTGTTGGACAGTATTCCAATTCTATGATTCCTTCGGTTTTGATGTGCTTGATGCAATGAAATCGCAGATCGATATGTTTAGTCTTCGATTGGAATTTTTCACTTTCTATCATTTTTATTGTAGATATGTTATCTTCAAATATGATGACTGGAAGATTTTGTTTCAGTTCTAGCTCTTCGAGTAGTTTCAGAACGTGCTTCGTCTCTTGTGCGGCATTTGCAGCAGAGACAAATTCTGCTTCAGCTGATGACATTGCTATGCATGTTTGCTTCTTGGTTATCCAGTGGATGGGGCAATTTCCCAATTTGAATAAATTTCCGGAGGTGGACTTCCTGTCCTTCTTATCTCCTGCCCAGTCTGAATCAGAATACACCGTTAATATAGGTTTCTTTTCTATGCCTATTTCTAGATTTAGATTCTTTGTGGTTTTGAGATAGCGGATGACTCTTTTCACGGCCATCCAATCCATTTGTCTTGGATTTTCTATACGGCGGCTTAATATGTTAACTGCGGCAGAAATGTCCGGACGTGTAACGGTGGCAATATATAGGAGTGAACCTATCGCTTTTCGGTAATTTGTATTTGTTTTTAATAGATTCTCTTCGGTGTCTGCTCTAATGTATCCGGTATCCATTGGCGTATTCGTGGGCTTTGCGTCATTGAGGTTAAAATTTTCAATTAATTGATTAATTTTGTTAATCTGATTTAAGGCAAAGTTGCCGTTCTGTAATCTCTCAATATTTATTCCTAAATAGTAGTTTACCTCCCCAAGATCTTTTACTTCATATTCTTCATTTAATTGTGCGACAATTTTATTTATGTCTGCTTCGCTACCTGAGACCAGAAGGTCATCGACGTATAAAATTATGTAAGTGATATTATTGTCTTTCTCAATTCTTTTGAACAAGCAGGGGTCTGCTTCACTTTGTGAGAAACCAAGTTTTCCCAGTGTTTCCCCAATTTTTAGATTCCAGGCTCTAGCAGCCTGTTTCAAACCGTAAATCGCCTTGTTCAATCTACATACTTTATTTTCTTCACCTGGCTTAATGTAGCCCTCTGGCTGTGATATGTATATTTCTTCCGTAAGATTTCCATGAAGGAACGCTGTTTTAATATCTAGGTGATTTACTCTTAACCCTTTATATGCTGCATTAGCAAGGAATGCTCTTATGGTTGTGTAAGTGACTACAGGGGCGAACGTTTCATCATAATCGCTACCGAATTTTTGTGAGTATCCTTTCGCTACTAGACGTGCTTTATATTTATCTATTTCTCCCTTTGAGTTATATTTTGCTTTAAAAGTCCATTTGCACCCTATGACTCTCTTTCCTATCGGGGGTTCTACTAATTCCCACGTTTTATTATTTTCTAAAGACATTATTTCTTCCTGAGCTGCCTTTATCCAATTTCCTTTTTCAACCTGATTCCCCATTTCTTCTATCTCTTTCCAAGATTTTGGTTCAACGATTCTTTGATTATTGACTAAAAATGCGAACCTGTCAGGTGGGACCCCTTTATTCACACGCTCAGATCTTCTAGGTAAACAGGCTTGATCATCCTGATCTATTTGCTCTGTTTCCGAAATGTTGTTTACATCAATTTCTACGGTATTGTTTTGTTCTTCAGTTTCTGGATCTAAGGTGCTATTTGTATGATCTATCTTGTCTGAGTTTTTGTCAGTATTTGCGTTTGAATTCTGAAAACTATTCTCGAAGAATTTTACCGTTCTAGCGATCATTATGTTTCTACCTCCCGTGTATATTCGATACCCTTTTGATTGGTCATCGTATCCCACGAAAATACCTTCTACAGATTTATTGTCTAGTTTATTTCTTTTTGTCTTATCTAAATAAGCGTAGGCTTTACAACCAAATATTTTTAGATGCGCTAAGTTTGGTTTTCTTTTTGTCCAGAGTTCATATGGGGTTTTATTATTTGCTTTCGTTGGGAGTCTATTAATGAGGTAATTTGCTGTATTAAGGGCTTCACCCCAAAATTTCTTTTCTAGATTTGCATCTGACAGCATACTTCTCACCATTTCTACGAGAGTTCTATTCTTACGTTCCGCAATTCCGTTTTGAGAGGGGCAATATGGTACTGTTGTTTTATGTTTTATCCCAATTTCCTTAAAAAATTCCTCAAGTTCCCTGTTTATGTATTCTCTACCGTTATCGGTACGAATTTCCTCTGGTACTTTCCCAAACTTATTTTTCGTGAACGCGACGTACTCTTTGAGTTTTGTGGTTACCTCGCTCTTTTTCGCTAGTAGGTAGATGGTAGTGTACCTGGAGTAGTCATCTGTGACCGTTAGGAAATATTGTTTCCCCCCAATTGTCGGAGTAGGCATTGGACCACACACATCGCTGTGTATAAGTTGTAGTATTTTATTAGCCCTATGATGTGTTACTTTCGGGTATGGCATGTCAGTGAGTTTCGCTTTTACGCAAGTTTCACAAACATTATCATGTTTACATGTACTAATTTTTATTCCAAGAGCTAATTCTTTATTTACTATTTCCTTAATCGCGTCATAATTTTTATGACCTGTGCGCCTATGCCATAATTGAATGCAATTTTCATTGTTACATTGGTACGTAAGATTAGCATTTTCCAATTTTTCAGATTTTGGCAAATTTAGTTCATACAAATTATTTTTAAGTTTTCCTTCTAGGTATGTTTTACCCTGATAATTTATTTTACACCCGTTGTCTTCAAATATTATTTTGCATCCATTCTGAGTTGCCTTCGCAACGGACAGTAGGTTCGATTCTAGGTCTGGCACGTATAATACATTTTTCAAAGTTATTTTATTTATTTCGCCTTGCGATGTTTGGGTAGTAAGTGTTATTTCTCCCGAGCCATATGATTCTAATTTTCCTCCGTTTGCTATTATTACTTCAGATTTATCTTGTTCATCTAAGTGAGTATATAACTGTTTATTATTAGTGATATGGGACGAACTCCCTGAATCAATTATCCAGGCTGTATTATTAGAATTTGTAGCCAGAAATGCCAAATTATTCTTTAAGGAGCGCGTCGACTCCTCTATATCATCATAATTTTCCTGTCGCGGGTTTTCGTTCGTCTCATATCTCTGTGTTTCAAAACATAGTGATGTGTTGTTAAATTTGTGTTTAGGAGGATTATTTTGTTTCTTATACGTGTTACTGTTTTTATTTTTCAAATGGTAACACTCTGATTTATTATGATTTCTCCTTTTACAGTAAGTGCAGAATTTATTTTCTGTTTTATAATTATGATTATAAGAATGTTTCTTATTTATTGTCGTAAGTGCTTTTGATGAGCTTTCATTTGATAATGTATTTTCGCGCCTACGATTGTATTCATCTTTTAATTTATTAGTGACAAATTCAATAGATAATTCTGATTCAGGCCGAGCTTCGAGAGCTGTGATAAGTGTTTCAAAACTGGGTGGCAAAGAGCATAAAAACAACGCAACCACATGTGATTCTTTAATTTCTTCACCTATGGCTTTTAATTTGTCAACGATCTCTAAAATCCTTGTTATGTGATTATGAATATTGCCTTTCTCCTCCAATTTTGAACTGTATAGCTTTCGCAATAAATACAGTTTGGAAGATAGATTTTTTCTTTCATGTATTGCCTTCAGGGTATTCCATGTTACGCTTGCAGTTGATAAATTTTTCACATAAATTATCTGAGAATCATCTATAAATAAGTTCATAAGAGCTCTAGCTTTATTGTCCTTTTTCGTCCATTCTGTCGTTATAGGGTTAGGGGGCTCTTCCGTTATAGTGTCATATAAATCTTCTTTAATAAGGAGCATTTTTAATTTAAAACTCCATGTTGAATAATTGTTTTGGTTCAGTTTTTCTACAATCTGACTTTCTTTGAAAGAAGTCATTTTTTCACTTATGTATTTGAGTTTATAATTTTAGTTATTACAGTTAGTGCATTAATATATTCGGTTAATATATAACTTAGTTAATATATAACACTTGAATGATTTCTTTAGAGTATCTACAGGAGTGGGTGATTAATCTATCATGCATGTTCAGATTTATTTATTTATATAGAGGAGCACATATCAGAGCTCATAATCTTGTTATAAAATGTACGAAATTAAGATGTAATTTCATGCACTGAATTTCTTTTGTTTTATATTGTTACAAAACAGCAAATAGATATTTATATATGTATGTATTATTATGCATGAAAACTACAGATCAGGTAAGTAAGATAAATATCGCTTACCTTGCATTCGGTTCAGAATTAATTGGTCACTCCACTCCTCTTGATTAGATATGCATCTCGTTAATTTGTTAATTTCAAAATATCCTTTTGTTCAGCCTCTGCACATTTATATCTGATGTACTTTCCATCTTGTAACTTAATTTAGATGTGTGTATTTTTTATGATGAAAATGTACTCTATAAGTAGGAGCACAAATAATTTTATTTTTACACGCCAGAAATGACGCGTCTTTATCGGCTGAATTTTACATTGCAACTGACTAAAATAGCTTGAGTTACAGAAAGCGAAGAACACTAAATAGAATAGAAAAAAACAAAAATAATGAATTAAAATATGATATTATACATAGTTATAACTGAGAACATCATTATATTGATAAACAAACGGATAATAAGTAATTAGTGTCTAGAGAAAAAGAGTTTGAATGTTTATGGTTTTTCAGTCTCTAGAAAAGATTCAGTGCAGTTACTGTCAAAAGTTTCATTCGATATATAATTGAGTCCTGTGATCGTTCAGAGTATGGCCTTGAACACTGAGTAACGTATTATTAGAATTGCACAAAAAGAGAGAGGAAAGATTCACGGAGATTAATTTTGATAAGTGATTTATAAACAGTGTTAATTGGTTTCGAGTGGGCGAGAATAATGGCAGATTGGATGATAATTTCATATGTACTTCAACAGTTTCATAATAACATCACCGGAGATTTTGCACGGTGAAACTTTAGGCCCGGGGGGCGTTTTTACGCGGACTTTCGGCAGCCGTCCTGCGCTCTCAAAATTTTTTTCGCAGTTTCACATGCCCATCTTTAAACGACGATTCCCAAGCAACTAAAAGAGTCTAACTATCGCAATAACTTTCAGAATCTGCGGAATATATTCTAGTTTCATAATAACATCACCGGAGATTTTGCACGGTGAAACTTTAGGCCCGGGGGGCGTTTTTACGCGGACTTTCGGCAGCCGTCCTCCGCTCTCAAAATTTTTTTCGCAGTTTCACATGCCCATCTTCAAACGACGATTCCCAAGCAACTAAAAGAGTCTAACTATCGCAATAACTTTCAGAATCTGCGGAATATATTCTAGTTTCATAATAACATCACCGGAGATTTTGCACGGTGAAACTTTAGGCCCGGGGGGCGTTTTTACGCGGACTTTCGGCAGCCGTCCTGCGCTCTCAAAATTTTTTTCGCAGTTTCACATGCCCATCTTTAAACGACGATTCCCAAGCAACTAAAAGAGTCTAACTATCGCAATAACTTTCAGAATCTGCGGAATATATTCTAGTTTCATAATAACATCACCGGAGATTTTGCACGGTGAAACTTTAGGCCCGGGGGGCGTTTTTACGCGGACTTTCGGCAGCCGTCCTGCGCTCTCAAAATTTTTTTCGCAGTTTCACATGCCCATCTTTAAACGACGATTCCCAAGCAACTAAAAGAGTCTAACTATCGCAATAACTTTCAGAATCTGCGGAATATATTCTAGTTTCATAATAACATCACCGGAGATTTTGCACGGTGAAACTTTAGGCCCGGGGGGCGTTTTTACGCGGACTTTCGGCAGCCGTCCTCCGCTCTCAAAATTTTTTTCGCAGTTTCACATGCCCATCTTCAAACGACGATTCCCAAGCAACTAAAAGAGTCTAACTATCGCAATAACTTTCAGAATCTGCGGAATATATTCTAGTTTCATAATAACATCACCGGAGATTTTGCACGGTGAAACTTTAGGCCCGGGGGGTGTTTTTACGCGGACTTTCGGCAGCCGTCCTGCGCTCTCAAAATTTTTTTCGCAGTTTCACATGCCCATCTTTAAACGACGATTCCCAAGCAACTAAAAGAGTCTAACTATCGCAATAACTTTCAGAATCTGCGGAATATATTCTAGTTTCATAATAACATCACCGGAGATTTTGCACGGTGAAACTTTAGGCCCGGGGGGCGTTTTTACGCGGACTTTCGGCAGCCGTCCTCCGCTCTCAAAATTTTTTTCGCAGTTTCACATGCCCATCTTCAAACGACGATTCCCAAGCAACTAAAAGAGTCTAACTATCGCAATAACTTTCAGAATCTGCGGAATATATTCTAGTTTCATAATAACATCACCGGAGATTTTGCACGGTGAAACTTTAGGCCCGGGGGGCGTTTTTACGCGGACTTTCGGCAGCCGTCCTGCGCTCTCAAAATTTTTTTCGCAGTTTCACATGCCCATCTTTAAACGACGATTCCCAAGCAACTAAAAGAGTCTAACTATCGCAATAACTTTCAGAATCTGCGGAATATATTCTAGTTTCATAATAACATCACCGGAGATTTTGCACGGTGAAACTTTAGGCCCGGGGGGCGTTTTTACGCGGACTTTCGGCAGCCGTCCTCCGCTCTCAAAATTTTTTTCGCAGTTTCACATGCCCATCTTCAAACGACGATTCCCAAGCAACTAAAAGAGTCTAACTATCGCAATAACTTTCAGAATCTGCGGAATATATTCTAGTTTCATAATAACATCACCGGAGATTTTGCACGGTGAAACTTTAGGCCCGGGGGGCGTTTTTACGCGGACTTTCGGCAGCCGTCCTGCGCTCTCAAAATTTTTTTCGCAGTTTCACATGCCCATCTTTAAACGACGATTCCCAAGCAACTAAAAGAGTCTAACTATCGCAATAACTTTCAGAATCTGCGGAATATATTCTAGTTTCATAATAACATCACCGGAGATTTTGCACGGTGAAACTTTAGGCCCGGGGGGCGTTTTTACGCGGACTTTCGGCAGCCGTCCTCCGCTCTCAAAATTTTTTTCGCAGTTTCACATGCCCATCTTCAAACGACGATTCCCAAGCAACTAAAAGAGTCTAACTATCGCAATAACTTTCAGAATCTGCGGAATATATTCTAGTTTCATAATAACATCACCGGAGATTTTGCACGGTGAAACTTTAGGCCCGGGGGGCGTTTTTACGCGGACTTTCGGCAGCCGTCCTCCGCTCTCAAAATTTTTTTCGCAGTTTCACATGCCCATCTTCAAACGACGATTCCCAAGCAACTAAAAGAGTCTAACTATCGCAATAACTTTCAGAATCTGCGGAATATATTCTAGTTTCATAATAACATCACCGGAGATTTTGCACGGTGAAACTTTAGGCCCGGGGGGCGTTTTTACGCGGACTTTCGGCAGCCGTCCTGCGCTCTCAAAATTTTTTTCGCAGTTTCACATGCCCATCTTTAAACGACGATTCCCAAGCAACTAAAAGAGTCTAACTATCGCAATAACTTTCAGAATCTGCGGAATATATTCTAGTTTCATAATAACATCACCGGAGATTTTGCACGGTGAAACTTTAGGCCCGGGGGGCGTTTTTACGCGGACTTTCGGCAGCCGTCCTCCGCTCTCAAAATTTTTTTCGCAGTTTCACATGCCCATCTTCAAACGACGATTCCCAAGCAACTAAAAGAGTCTAACTATCGCAATAACTTTCAGAATCTGCGGAATATATTCTAGTTTCATAATAACATCACCGGAGATTTTGCACGGTGAAACTTTAGGCCCGGGGGGCGTTTTTACGCGGACTTTCGGCAGCCGTCCTGCGCTCTCAAAATTTTTTTCGCAGTTTCACATGCCCATCTTTAAACGACGATTCCCAAGCAACTAAAAGAGTCTAACTATCGCAATAACTTTCAGAATCTGCGGAATATATTCTAGTTTCATAATAACATCACCGGAGATTTTGCACGGTGAAACTTTAGGCCCGGGGGGCGTTTTTACGCGGACTTTCGGCAGCCGTCCTCCGCTCTCAAAATTTTTTTCGCAGTTTCACATGCCCATCTTCAAACGACGATTCCCAAGCAACTAAAAGAGTCTAACTATCGCAATAACTTTCAGAATCTGCGGAATATATTCTAGTTTCATAATAACATCACCGGAGATTTTGCACGGTGAAACTTTAGGCCCGGGGGGCGTTTTTACGCGGACTTTCGGCAGCCGTCCTGCGCTCTCAAAATTTTTTTCGCAGTTTCACATGCCCATCTTTAAACGACGATTCCCAAGCAACTAAAAGAGTCTAACTATCGCAATAACTTTCAGAATCTGCGGAATATATTCTAGTTTCATAATAACATCACCGGAGATTTTGCACGGTGAAACTTTAGGCCCGGGGGGCGTTTTTACGCGGAATTTCGGCAGCCGTCCTGTGCTCTCAAAATTTTTTTCGCAGTTTCACATGCCCATCTTTAAACGACGATTCCCAAGCAACTAAAAGAGTCTAACTATCGCAATAACTTTCAGAATCTGCGGAATATATTCTAGTTTCATAATAACATCACCGGAGATTTTGCACGGTGAAACTTTAGGCCCGGGGGGCGTTTTTACGCGGACTTTCGGCAGCCGTCCTCCGCTCTCACAATTTTTTTCGCAGTTTCACATGCCCATCTTCAAACGACGATTCCCAAGCAACTAAAAGAGTCTAACTATCGCAATAACTTTCAGAATCTGCGGAATATATTCTAGTTTCATAATAACATCACCGGAGATTTTGCACGGTGAAACTTTAGGCCCGGGGGGCGTTTTTACGCGGACTTTCGGCAGCCGTCCTGCGCTCTCAAAATTTTTTTCGCAGTTTCACATGCCCATCTTTAAACGACGATTCCCAAGCAACTAAAAGAGTCTAACTATCGCAATAACTTTCAGAATCTGCGGAATATATTCTAGTTTCATAATAACATCACCGGAGATTTTGCACGGTGAAACTTTAGGCCCGGGGGGCGTTTTTACGCGGACTTTCGGCAGCCGTCCTCCGCTCTCAAAATTTTTTTCGCAGTTTCACATGCCCATCTTCAAACGACGATTCCCAAGCAACTAAAAGAGTCTAACTATCGCAATAACTTTCAGAATCTGCGGAATATATTCTAGTTTCATAATAACATCACCGGAGATTTTGCACGGTGAAACTTTAGGCCCGGGGGGCGTTTTTACGCGGACTTTCGGCAGCCGTCCTGCGCTCTCAAAATTTTTTTCGCAGTTTCACATGCCCATCTTTAAACGACGATTCCCAAGCAACTAAAAGAGTCTAACTATCGCAATAACTTTCAGAATCTGCGGAATATATTCTAGTTTCATAATAACATCACCGGAGATTTTGCACGGTGAAACTTTAGGCCCGGGGGGCGTTTTTACGCGGAATTTCGGCAGCCGTCCTGTGCTCTCAAAATTTTTTTCGCAGTTTCACATGCCCATCTTTAAACGACGATTCCCAAGCAACTAAAAGAGTCTAACTATCGCAATAACTTTCAGAATCTGCGGAATATATTCTAGTTTCATAATAACATCACCGGAGATTTTGCACGGTGAAACTTTAGGCCCGGGGGGCGTTTTTACGCGGACTTTCGGCAGCCGTCCTCCGCTCTCACAATTTTTTTCGCAGTTTCACATGCCCATCTTCAAACGACGATTCCCAAGCAACTAAAAGAGTCTAACTATCGCAATAACTTTCAGAATCTGCGGAATATATTCTAGTTTCATAATAACATCACCGGAGATTTTGCACGGTGAAACTTTAGGCCCGGGGGGCGTTTTTACGCGGACTTTCGGCAGCCGTCCTGCGCTCTCAAAATTTTTTTCGCAGTTTCACATGCCCATCTTTAAACGACGATTCCCAAGCAACTAAAAGAGTCTAACTATCGCAATAACTTTCAGAATCTGCGGAATATATTCTAGTTTCATAATAACATCACCGGAGATTTTGCACGGTGAAACTTTAGGCCCGGGGGGCGTTTTTACGCGGACTTTCGGCAGCCGTCCTCCGCTCTCAAAATTTTTTTCGCAGTTTCACATGCCCATCTTCAAACGACGATTCCCAAGCAACTAAAAGAGTCTAACTATCGCAATAACTTTCAGAATCTGCGGAATATATTCTAGTTTCATAATAACATCACCGGAGATTTTGCACGGTGAAACTTTAGGCCCGGGGGGCGTTTTTACGCGGACTTTCGGCAGCCGTCCTGCGCTCTCAAAATTTTTTTCGCAGTTTCACATGCCCATCTTTAAACGACGATTCCCAAGCAACTAAAAGAGTCTAACTATCGCAATAACTTTCAGAATCTGCGGAATATATTCTAGTTTCATAATAACATCACCGGAGATTTTGCACGGTGAAACTTTAGGCCCGGGGGGCGTTTTTACGCGGACTTTCGGCAGCCGTCCTGCGCTCTCAAAATTTTTTTCGCAGTTTCACATGCCCATCTTTAAACGACGATTCCCAAGCAACTAAAAGAGTCTAACTATCGCAATAACTTTCAGAATCTGCGGAATATATTCTAGTTTCATAATAACATCACCGGAGATTTTGCACGGTGAAACTTTAGGCCCGGGGGGCGTTTTTACGCGGACTTTCGGCAGCCGTCCTCCGCTCTCAAAATTTTTTTCGCAGTTTCACATGCCCATCTTCAAACGACGATTCCCAAGCAACTAAAAGAGTCTAACTATCGCAATAACTTTCAGAATCTGCGGAATATATTCTAGTTTCATAATAACATCACCGGAGATTTTGCACGGTGAAACTTTAGGCCCGGGGGGCGTTTTTACGCGGACTTTCGGCAGCCGTCCTGCGCTCTCAAAATTTTTTTCGCAGTTTCACATGCCCATCTTTAAACGACGATTCCCAAGCAACTAAAAGAGTCTAACTATCGCAATAACTTTCAGAATCTGCGGAATATATTCTAGTTTCATAATAACATCACCGGAGATTTTGCACGGTGAAACTTTAGGCCCGGGGGGCGTTTTTACGCGGACTTTCGGCAGCCGTCCTCCGCTCTCAAAATTTTTTTCGCAGTTTCACATGCCCATCTTCAAACGACGATTCCCAAGCAACTAAAAGAGTCTAACTATCGCAATAACTTTCAGAATCTGCGGAATATATTCTAGTTTCATAATAACATCACCGGAGATTTTGCACGGTGAAACTTTAGGCCCGGGGGGCGTTTTTACGCGGACTTTCGGCAGCCGTCCTCCGCTCTCAAAATTTTTTTCGCAGTTTCACATGCCCATCTTCAAACGACGATTCCCAAGCAACTAAAAGAGTCTAACTATCGCAATAACTTTCAGAATCTGCGGAATATATTCTAGTTTCTGTTATAAAATGTACGAAATTAAGATGTAATTTCATGCACTGAATTTCTTTTGTTTTATATTGTTACAAAACAGCAAATAGATATTTATATATGTATGTATTATTATGCATGAAAACTACAGATCAGGTAAGTAAGATAAATATCGCTTACCTTGCATTCGGTTCAGAATTAATTGGTCACTCCACTCCTCTTGATTAGATATGCATCTCGTTAATTTGTTAATTTCAAAATATCCTTTTGTTCAGCCTCTGCACATTTATATCTGATGTACTTTCCATCTTGTAACTTAATTTAGATGTGTGTATTTTTTATGATGAAAATGTACTCTATAAGTAGGAGCACAAATAATTTTATTTTTACACGCCAGAAATGACGCGTCTTTATCGGCTGAATTTTACATTGCAACTGACTAAAATAGCTTGAGTTACAGAAAGCGAAGAACACTAAATAGAATAGAAAAAAACAAAAATAATGAATTAAAATATGATATTATACATAGTTATAACTGAGAACATCATTATATTGATAAACAAACGGATAATAAGTAATTAGTGTCTAGAGAAAAAGAGTTTGAATGTTTATGGTTTTTCAGTCTCTAGAAAAGATTCAGTGCAGTTACTGTCAAAAGTTTCATTCGATATATAATTGAGTCCTGTGATCGTTCAGAGTATGGCCTTGAACACTGAGTAACGTATTATTAGAATTGCACAAAAAGAGAGAGGAAAGATTCACGGAGATTAATTTTGATAAGTGATTTATAAACAGTGTTAATTGGTTTCGAGTGGGCGAGAATAATGGCAGATTGGATGATAATTTCATATGTACTTCAACATCGCCCCTCAATCTGGCATGTTTCTCGTATTAATTTTTAGTTGGAGGTTTTCTCTATGTCGGCAAAAGTCTGCTTTCGGAAGTGCCTTGGTCAAAATATCAGCAGTCATCTCTTTTGTTGGACAGTATTCCAATTCTATGATTCCTTCGGTTTTGATGTGCTTGATGCAATGAAATCGCAGATCGATATGTTTAGTCTTCGATTGGAATTTTTCACTTTCTATCATTTTTATTGTAGATATGTTATCTTCAAATATGATGACTGGAAGATTTTGTTTCAGTTCTAGCTCTTCGAGTAGTTTCAGAACGTGCTTCGTCTCTTGTGCGGCATTTGCAGCAGAGACAAATTCTGCTTCAGCTGATGACATTGCTATGCATGTTTGCTTCTTGGTTATCCAGTGGATGGGGCAATTTCCCAATTTGAATAAATTTCCGGAGGTGGACTTCCTGTCCTTCTTATCTCCTGCCCAGTCTGAATCAGAATACACCGTTAATATAGGTTTCTTTTCTATGCCTATTTCTAGATTTAGATTCTTTGTGGTTTTGAGATAGCGGATTACTCTTTTCACGGCCATCCAATCCATTTGTCTTGGATTTTCTATACGGCGGCTTAATATGTTAACTGCGGCAGAAATGTCCGGACGTGTAACGGTGGCAATATATAGGAGTGAACCTATCGCTTTTCGGTAATTTGTATTTGTTTTTAATAGATTCTCTTCGGTGTCTGCTCTAATGTATCCGGTATCCATTGGCGTATTCGTGGGCTTTGCGTCATTGAGGTTAAAATTTTCAATTAATTGATTAATTTTGTTAATCTGATTTAAGGCAAAGTTGCCGTTCTGTAATCTCTCAATATTTATTCCTAAATAGTAGTTTACCTCCCCAAGATCTTTTACTTCATATTCTTCATTTAATTGTGCGACAATTTTATTTATGTCTGCTTCGCTACCTGAGACCAGAAGGTCATCGACGTATAAAATTATGTAAGTGATATTATTGTCTTTCTCAATTCTTTTGAACAAGCAGGGGTCTGCTTCACTTTGTGAGAAACCAAGTTTTCCCAGTGTTTCCCCAATTTTTAGATTCCAGGCTCTAGCAGCCTGTTTCAAACCGTAAATCGCCTTGTTCAATCTACATACTTTATTTTCTTCACCTGGCTTAATGTAGCCCTCTGGCTGTGATATGTATATTTCTTCCGTAAGATTTCCATGAAGGAACGCTGTTTTAATATCTAGGTGATTTACTCTTAACCCTTTATATGCTGCATTAGCAAGGAATGCTCTTATGGTTGTGTAAGTGACTACAGGGGCGAACGTTTCATCATAATCGCTACCGAATTTTTGTGAGTATCCTTTCGCTACTAGACGTGCTTTATATTTATCTATTTCTCCCTTTGAGTTATATTTTGCTTTAAAAGTCCATTTGCACCCTATGACTCTCTTTCCTATCGGGGGTTCTACTAATTCCCACGTTTTATTATTTTCTAAAGACATTATTTCTTCCTGAGCTGCCTTTATCCAATTTCCTTTTTCAACCTGATTCCCCATTTCTTCTATCTCTTTCCAAGATTTTGGTTCAACGATTCTTTGATTATTGACTAAAAATGCGAACCTGTCAGGTGGGACCCCTTTATTCACACGCTCAGATCTTCTAGGTAAACAGGCTTGATCATCCTGATCTATTTGCTCTGTTTCCGAAATGTTGTTTACATCAATTTCTACGGTATTGTTTTGTTCTTCAGTTTCTGGATCTAAGGTGCTATTTGTATGATCTATCTTGTCTGAGTTTTTGTCAGTATTTGCGTTTGAATTCTGAAAACTATTCTCGAAGAATTTTACCGTTCTAGCGATCATTATGTTTCTACCTCCCGTGTATATTCGATACCCTTTTGATTGGTCATCGTATCCCACGAAAATACCTTCTACAGATTTATTGTCTAGTTTATTTCTTTTTGTCTTATCTAAATAAGCGTAGGCTTTACAACCAAATATTTTTAGATGCGCTAAGTTTGGTTTTCTTTTTGTCCAGAGTTCATATGGGGTTTTATTATTTGCTTTCGTTGGGAGTCTATTAATGAGGTAATTTGCTGTATTAAGGGCTTCACCCCAAAATTTCTTTTCTAGATTTGCATCTGACAGCATACTTCTCACCATTTCTACGAGAGTTCTATTCTTACGTTCCGCAATTCCGTTTTGAGAGGGGCAATATGGTACTGTTGTTTTATGTTTTATCCCAATTTCCTTAAAAAATTCCTCAAGTTCCCTGTTTATGTATTCTCTACCGTTATCGGTACGAATTTCCTCTGGTACTTTCCCAAACTTATTTTTCGTGAACGCGACGTACTCTTTGAGTTTTGTGGTTACCTCGCTCTTTTTCGCTAGTAGGTAGATGGTAGTGTACCTGGAGTAGTCATCTGTGACCGTTAGGAAATATTGTTTCCCCCCAATTGTCGGAGTAGGCATTGGACCACACACATCGCTGTGTATAAGTTGTAGTATTTTATTAGCCCTATGATGTGTTACTTTCGGGTATGGCATGTCAGTGAGTTTCGCTTTTACGCAAGTTTCACAAACATTATCATGTTTACATGTACTAATTTTTATTCCAAGAGCTAATTCTTTATTTACTATTTCCTTAATCGCGTCATAATTTTTATGACCTGTGCGCCTATGCCATAATTGAATGCAATTTTCATTGTTACATTGGTACGTAAGATTAGCATTTTCCAATTTTTCAGATTTTGGCAAATTTAGTTCATACAAATTATTTTTAAGTTTTCCTTCTAGGTATGTTTTACCCTGATAATTTATTTTACACCCGTTGTCTTCAAATATTATTTTGCATCCATTCTGAGTTGCCTTCGCAACGGACAGTAGGTTCGATTCTAGGTCTGGCACGTATAATACATTTTTCAAAGTTATTTTATTTATTTCGCCTTGCGATGTTTGGGTAGTAAGTGTTATTTCTCCCGAGCCATATGATTCTAATTTTCCTCCGTTTGCTATTATTACTTCAGATTTATCTTGTTCATCTAAGTGAGTATATAACTGTTTATTATTAGTGATATGGGACGAACTCCCTGAATCAATTATCCAGGCTGTATTATTAGAATTTGTAGCCAGAAATGCCAAATTATTCTTTAAGGAGCGCGTCGACTCCTCTATATCATCATAATTTTCCTGTCGCGGGTTTTCGTTCGTCTCATATCTCTGTGTTTCAAAACATAGTGATGTGTTGTTAAATTTGTGTTTAGGAGGATTATTTTGTTTCTTATACGTGTTACTGTTTTTATTTTTCAAATGGTAACACTCTGATTTATTATGATTTCTCCTTTTACAGTAAGTGCAGAATTTATTTTCTGTTTTATAATTATGATTATAAGAATGTTTCTTATTTATTGTCGTAAGTGCTTTTGATGAGCTTTCATTTGATAATGTATTTTCGCGCCTACGATTGTATTCATCTTTTAATTTATTAGTGACAAATTCAATAGATAATTCTGATTCAGGCCGAGCTTCGAGAGCTGTGATAAGTGTTTCAAAACTGGGTGGCAAAGAGCATAAAAACAACGCAACCACATGTGATTCTTTAATTTCTTCACCTATGGCTTTTAATTTGTCAACGATCTCTAAAATCCTTGTTATGTGATTATGAATATTGCCTTTCTCCTCCAATTTTGAACTGTATAGCTTTCGCAATAAATACAGTTTGGAAGATAGATTTTTTCTTTCATGTATTGCCTTCAGGGTATTCCATGTTACGCTTGCAGTTGATAAATTTTTCACATAAATTATCTGAGAATCATCTATAAATAAGTTCATAAGAGCTCTAGCTTTATTGTCCTTTTTCGTCCATTCTGTCGTTATAGGGTTAGGGGGCTCTTCCGTTATAGTGTCATATAAATCTTCTTTAATAAGGAGCATTTTTAATTTAAAACTCCATGTTGAATAATTGTTTTGGTTCAGTTTTTCTACAATCTGACTTTCTTTGAAAGAAGTCATTTTTTCACTTATGTATTTGAGTTTATAATTTTAGTTATTACAGTTAGTGCATTAATATATTCGGTTAATATATAACTTAGTTAATATATAACACTTGAATGATTTCTTTAGAGTATCTACAGGAGTGGGTGATTAATCTATCATGCATGTTCAGATTTATTTATTTATATAGAGGAGCACATATCAGAGCTCATAATCTTGTTATAAAATGTACGAAATTAAGATGTAATTTCATGCACTGAATTTCTTTTGTTTTATATTGTTACAAAACAGCAAATAGATATTTATATATGTATGTATTATTATGCATGAAAACTACAGATCAGGTAAGTAAGATAAATATCGCTTACCTTGCATTCGGTTCAGAATTAATTGGTCACTCCACTCCTCTTGATTAGATATGCATCTCGTTAATTTGTTAATTTCAAAATATCCTTTTGTTCAGCCTCTGCACATTTATATCTGATGTACTTTCCATCTTGTAACTTAATTTAGATGTGTGTATTTTTTATGATGAAAATGTACTCTATAAGTAGGAGCACAAATAATTTTATTTTTACACGCCAGAAATGACGCGTCTTTATCGGCTGAATTTTACATTGCAACTGACTAAAATAGCTTGAGTTACAGAAAGCGAAGAACACTAAATAGAATAGAAAAAAACAAAAATAATGAATTAAAATATGATATTATACATAGTTATAACTGAGAACATCATTATATTGATAAACAAACGGATAATAAGTAATTAGTGTCTAGAGAAAAAGAGTTTGAATGTTTATGGTTTTTCAGTCTCTAGAAAAGATTCAGTGCAGTTACTGTCAAAAGTTTCATTCGATATATAATTGAGTCCTGTGATCGTTCAGAGTATGGCCTTGAACACTGAGTAACGTATTATTAGAATTGCACAAAAAGAGAGAGGAAAGATTCACGGAGATTAATTTTGATAAGTGATTTATAAACAGTGTTAATTGGTTTCGAGTGGGCGAGAATAATGGCAGATTGGATGATAATTTCATATGTACTTCAACAGTTTCATAATAACATCACCGGAGATTTTGCACGGTGAAACTTTAGGCCCGGGGGGCGTTTTTACGCGGACTTTCGGCAGCCGTCCTGCGCTCTCAAAATTTTTTTCGCAGTTTCACATGCCCATCTTTAAACGACGATTCCCAAGCAACTAAAAGAGTCTAACTATCGCAATAACTTTCAGAATCTGCGGAATATATTCTAGTTTCATAATAACATCACCGGAGATTTTGCACGGTGAAACTTTAGGCCCGGGGGGCGTTTTTACGCGGACTTTCGGCAGCCGTCCTCCGCTCTCAAAATTTTTTTCGCAGTTTCACATGCCCATCTTCAAACGACGATTCCCAAGCAACTAAAAGAGTCTAACTATCGCAATAACTTTCAGAATCTGCGGAATATATTCTAGTTTCATAATAACATCACCGGAGATTTTGCACGGTGAAACTTTAGGCCCGGGGGGCGTTTTTACGCGGACTTTCGGCAGCCGTCCTGCGCTCTCAAAATTTTTTTCGCAGTTTCACATGCCCATCTTTAAACGACGATTCCCAAGCAACTAAAAGAGTCTAACTATCGCAATAACTTTCAGAATCTGCGGAATATATTCTAGTTTCATAATAACATCACCGGAGATTTTGCACGGTGAAACTTTAGGCCCGGGGGGCGTTTTTACGCGGACTTTCGGCAGCCGTCCTGCGCTCTCAAAATTTTTTTCGCAGTTTCACATGCCCATCTTTAAACGACGATTCCCAAGCAACTAAAAGAGTCTAACTATCGCAATAACTTTCAGAATCTGCGGAATATATTCTAGTTTCATAATAACATCACCGGAGATTTTGCACGGTGAAACTTTAGGCCCGGGGGGCGTTTTTACGCGGACTTTCGGCAGCCGTCCTCCGCTCTCAAAATTTTTTTCGCAGTTTCACATGCCCATCTTCAAACGACGATTCCCAAGCAACTAAAAGAGTCTAACTATCGCAATAACTTTCAGAATCTGCGGAATATATTCTAGTTTCATAATAACATCACCGGAGATTTTGCACGGTGAAACTTTAGGCCCGGGGGGTGTTTTTACGCGGACTTTCGGCAGCCGTCCTGCGCTCTCAAAATTTTTTTCGCAGTTTCACATGCCCATCTTTAAACGACGATTCCCAAGCAACTAAAAGAGTCTAACTATCGCAATAACTTTCAGAATCTGCGGAATATATTCTAGTTTCATAATAACATCACCGGAGATTTTGCACGGTGAAACTTTAGGCCCGGGGGGCGTTTTTACGCGGACTTTCGGCAGCCGTCCTCCGCTCTCAAAATTTTTTTCGCAGTTTCACATGCCCATCTTCAAACGACGATTCCCAAGCAACTAAAAGAGTCTAACTATCGCAATAACTTTCAGAATCTGCGGAATATATTCTAGTTTCATAATAACATCACCGGAGATTTTGCACGGTGAAACTTTAGGCCCGGGGGGCGTTTTTACGCGGACTTTCGGCAGCCGTCCTGCGCTCTCAAAATTTTTTTCGCAGTTTCACATGCCCATCTTTAAACGACGATTCCCAAGCAACTAAAAGAGTCTAACTATCGCAATAACTTTCAGAATCTGCGGAATATATTCTAGTTTCATAATAACATCACCGGAGATTTTGCACGGTGAAACTTTAGGCCCGGGGGGCGTTTTTACGCGGACTTTCGGCAGCCGTCCTCCGCTCTCAAAATTTTTTTCGCAGTTTCACATGCCCATCTTCAAACGACGATTCCCAAGCAACTAAAAGAGTCTAACTATCGCAATAACTTTCAGAATCTGCGGAATATATTCTAGTTTCATAATAACATCACCGGAGATTTTGCACGGTGAAACTTTAGGCCCGGGGGGCGTTTTTACGCGGACTTTCGGCAGCCGTCCTGCGCTCTCAAAATTTTTTTCGCAGTTTCACATGCCCATCTTTAAACGACGATTCCCAAGCAACTAAAAGAGTCTAACTATCGCAATAACTTTCAGAATCTGCGGAATATATTCTAGTTTCATAATAACATCACCGGAGATTTTGCACGGTGAAACTTTAGGCCCGGGGGGCGTTTTTACGCGGACTTTCGGCAGCCGTCCTCCGCTCTCAAAATTTTTTTCGCAGTTTCACATGCCCATCTTCAAACGACGATTCCCAAGCAACTAAAAGAGTCTAACTATCGCAATAACTTTCAGAATCTGCGGAATATATTCTAGTTTCATAATAACATCACCGGAGATTTTGCACGGTGAAACTTTAGGCCCGGGGGGCGTTTTTACGCGGACTTTCGGCAGCCGTCCTCCGCTCTCAAAATTTTTTTCGCAGTTTCACATGCCCATCTTCAAACGACGATTCCCAAGCAACTAAAAGAGTCTAACTATCGCAATAACTTTCAGAATCTGCGGAATATATTCTAGTTTCATAATAACATCACCGGAGATTTTGCACGGTGAAACTTTAGGCCCGGGGGGCGTTTTTACGCGGACTTTCGGCAGCCGTCCTGCGCTCTCAAAATTTTTTTCGCAGTTTCACATGCCCATCTTTAAACGACGATTCCCAAGCAACTAAAAGAGTCTAACTATCGCAATAACTTTCAGAATCTGCGGAATATATTCTAGTTTCATAATAACATCACCGGAGATTTTGCACGGTGAAACTTTAGGCCCGGGGGGCGTTTTTACGCGGACTTTCGGCAGCCGTCCTCCGCTCTCAAAATTTTTTTCGCAGTTTCACATGCCCATCTTCAAACGACGATTCCCAAGCAACTAAAAGAGTCTAACTATCGCAATAACTTTCAGAATCTGCGGAATATATTCTAGTTTCATAATAACATCACCGGAGATTTTGCACGGTGAAACTTTAGGCCCGGGGGGCGTTTTTACGCGGACTTTCGGCAGCCGTCCTGCGCTCTCAAAATTTTTTTCGCAGTTTCACATGCCCATCTTTAAACGACGATTCCCAAGCAACTAAAAGAGTCTAACTATCGCAATAACTTTCAGAATCTGCGGAATATATTCTAGTTTCATAATAACATCACCGGAGATTTTGCACGGTGAAACTTTAGGCCCGGGGGGCGTTTTTACGCGGACTTTCGGCAGCCGTCCTCCGCTCTCAAAATTTTTTTCGCAGTTTCACATGCCCATCTTCAAACGACGATTCCCAAGCAACTAAAAGAGTCTAACTATCGCAATAACTTTCAGAATCTGCGGAATATATTCTAGTTTCATAATAACATCACCGGAGATTTTGCACGGTGAAACTTTAGGCCCGGGGGGCGTTTTTACGCGGACTTTCGGCAGCCGTCCTGCGCTCTCAAAATTTTTTTCGCAGTTTCACATGCCCATCTTTAAACGACGATTCCCAAGCAACTAAAAGAGTCTAACTATCGCAATAACTTTCAGAATCTGCGGAATATATTCTAGTTTCATAATAACATCACCGGAGATTTTGCACGGTGAAACTTTAGGCCCGGGGGGCGTTTTTACGCGGAATTTCGGCAGCCGTCCTGTGCTCTCAAAATTTTTTTCGCAGTTTCACATGCCCATCTTTAAACGACGATTCCCAAGCAACTAAAAGAGTCTAACTATCGCAATAACTTTCAGAATCTGCGGAATATATTCTAGTTTCATAATAACATCACCGGAGATTTTGCACGGTGAAACTTTAGGCCCGGGGGGCGTTTTTACGCGGACTTTCGGCAGCCGTCCTCCGCTCTCACAATTTTTTTCGCAGTTTCACATGCCCATCTTCAAACGACGATTCCCAAGCAACTAAAAGAGTCTAACTATCGCAATAACTTTCAGAATCTGCGGAATATATTCTAGTTTCATAATAACATCACCGGAGATTTTGCACGGTGAAACTTTAGGCCCGGGGGGCGTTTTTACGCGGACTTTCGGCAGCCGTCCTGCGCTCTCAAAATTTTTTTCGCAGTTTCACATGCCCATCTTTAAACGACGATTCCCAAGCAACTAAAAGAGTCTAACTATCGCAATAACTTTCAGAATCTGCGGAATATATTCTAGTTTCATAATAACATCACCGGAGATTTTGCACGGTGAAACTTTAGGCCCGGGGGGCGTTTTTACGCGGACTTTCGGCAGCCGTCCTCCGCTCTCAAAATTTTTTTCGCAGTTTCACATGCCCATCTTCAAACGACGATTCCCAAGCAACTAAAAGAGTCTAACTATCGCAATAACTTTCAGAATCTGCGGAATATATTCTAGTTTCATAATAACATCACCGGAGATTTTGCACGGTGAAACTTTAGGCCCGGGGGGCGTTTTTACGCGGACTTTCGGCAGCCGTCCTGCGCTCTCAAAATTTTTTTCGCAGTTTCACATGCCCATCTTTAAACGACGATTCCCAAGCAACTAAAAGAGTCTAACTATCGCAATAACTTTCAGAATCTGCGGAATATATTCTAGTTTCATAATAACATCACCGGAGATTTTGCACGGTGAAACTTTAGGCCCGGGGGGCGTTTTTACGCGGACTTTCGGCAGCCGTCCTGCGCTCTCAAAATTTTTTTCGCAGTTTCACATGCCCATCTTTAAACGACGATTCCCAAGCAACTAAAAGAGTCTAACTATCGCAATAACTTTCAGAATCTGCGGAATATATTCTAGTTTCATAATAACATCACCGGAGATTTTGCACGGTGAAAC
The DNA here is from genome assembly GCA_963930645.1 of Salticus scenicus. Lineage (NCBI taxonomy): Eukaryota > Metazoa > Arthropoda > Arachnida > Araneae > Salticidae > Salticus > Salticus scenicus. The sequence continues at coordinate 17,128 of CAWVNO010002598.1, read as the reverse complement.
TTTAGGCCCGGGGGGCGTTTTTACGCGGACTTTCGGCAGCCGTCCTCCGCTCTCAAAATTTTTTTCGCAGTTTCACATGCCCATCTTCAAACGACGATTCCCAAGCAACTAAAAGAGTCTAACTATCGCAATAACTTTCAGAATCTGCGGAATATATTCTAGTTTCATAATAACATCACCGGAGATTTTGCACGGTGAAACTTTAGGCCCGGGGGGCGTTTTTACGCGGACTTTCGGCAGCCGTCCTGCGCTCTCAAAATTTTTTTCGCAGTTTCACATGCCCATCTTTAAACGACGATTCCCAAGCAACTAAAAGAGTCTAACTATCGCAATAACTTTCAGAATCTGCGGAATATATTCTAGTTTCATAATAACATCACCGGAGATTTTGCACGGTGAAACTTTAGGCCCGGGGGGCGTTTTTACGCGGACTTTCGGCAGCCGTCCTCCGCTCTCAAAATTTTTTTCGCAGTTTCACATGCCCATCTTCAAACGACGATTCCCAAGCAACTAAAAGAGTCTAACTATCGCAATAACTTTCAGAATCTGCGGAATATATTCTAGTTTCATAATAACATCACCGGAGATTTTGCACGGTGAAACTTTAGGCCCGGGGGGCGTTTTTACGCGGACTTTCGGCAGCCGTCCTGCGCTCTCAAAATTTTTTTCGCAGTTTCACATGCCCATCTTTAAACGACGATTCCCAAGCAACTAAAAGAGTCTAACTATCGCAATAACTTTCAGAATCTGCGGAATATATTCTAGTTTCATAATAACATCACCGGAGATTTTGCACGGTGAAACTTTAGGCCCGGGGGGCGTTTTTACGCGGACTTTCGGCAGCCGTCCTCCGCTCTCAAAATTTTTTTCGCAGTTTCACATGCCCATCTTCAAACGACGATTCCCAAGCAACTAAAAGAGTCTAACTATCGCAATAACTTTCAGAATCTGCGGAATATATTCTAGTTTCATAATAACATCACCGGAGATTTTGCACGGTGAAACTTTAGGCCCGGGGGGCGTTTTTACGCGGACTTTCGGCAGCCGTCCTGCGCTCTCAAAATTTTTTTCGCAGTTTCACATGCCCATCTTTAAACGACGATTCCCAAGCAACTAAAAGAGTCTAACTATCGCAATAACTTTCAGAATCTGCGGAATATATTCTAGTTTCATAATAACATCACCGGAGATTTTGCACGGTGAAACTTTAGGCCCGGGGGGCGTTTTTACGCGGACTTTCGGCAGCCGTCCTCCGCTCTCAAAATTTTTTTCGCAGTTTCACATGCCCATCTTCAAACGACGATTCCCAAGCAACTAAAAGAGTCTAACTATCGCAATAACTTTCAGAATCTGCGGAATATATTCTAGTTTCATAATAACATCACCGGAGATTTTGCACGGTGAAACTTTAGGCCCGGGGGGCGTTTTTACGCGGACTTTCGGCAGCCGTCCTGCGCTCTCAAAATTTTTTTCGCAGTTTCACATGCCCATCTTTAAACGACGATTCCCAAGCAACTAAAAGAGTCTAACTATCGCAATAACTTTCAGAATCTGCGGAATATATTCTAGTTTCATAATAACATCACCGGAGATTTTGCACGGTGAAACTTTAGGCCCGGGGGGCGTTTTTACGCGGACTTTCGGCAGCCGTCCTCCGCTCTCAAAATTTTTTTCGCAGTTTCACATGCCCATCTTCAAACGACGATTCCCAAGCAACTAAAAGAGTCTAACTATCGCAATAACTTTCAGAATCTGCGGAATATATTCTAGTTTCATAATAACATCACCGGAGATTTTGCACGGTGAAACTTTAGGCCCGGGGGGCGTTTTTACGCGGACTTTCGGCAGCCGTCCTGCGCTCTCAAAATTTTTTTCGCAGTTTCACATGCCCATCTTTAAACGACGATTCCCAAGCAACTAAAAGAGTCTAACTATCGCAATAACTTTCAGAATCTGCGGAATATATTCTAGTTTCATAATAACATCACCGGAGATTTTGCACGGTGAAACTTTAGGACCGGGGGGCGTTTTTACGCGGACTTTCGGCAGCCGTCCTGCGCTCTCAAAATTTTTTTCGCAGTTTCACATGCCCATCTTTAAACGACGATTCCCAAGCAACTAAAAGAGTCTAACTATCGCAATAACTTTCAGAATCTGCGGAATATATTCTAGTTTCATAATAACATCACCGGAGATTTTGCACGGTGAAACTTTAGGCCCGGGGGGCGTTTTTACGCGGACTTTCGGCAGCCGTCCTCCGCTCTCAAAATTTTTTTCGCAGTTTCACATGCCCATCTTCAAACGACGATTCCCAAGCAACTAAAAGAGTCTAACTATCGCAATAACTTTCAGAATCTGCGGAATATATTCTAGTTTCATAATAACATCACCGGAGATTTTGCACGGTGAAACTTTAGGCCCGGGGGGCGTTTTTACGCGGACTTTCGGCAGCCGTCCTCCGCTCTCAAAATTTTTTTCGCAGTTTCACATGCCCATCTTCAAACGACGATTCCCAAGCAACTAAAAGAGTCTAACTATCGCAATAACTTTCAGAATCTGCGGAATATATTCTAGTTTCATAATAACATCACCGGAGATTTTGCACGGTGAAACTTTAGGCCCGGGGGGCGATTTTACGCGGACTTTCGGCAGCCGTCCTGCGCTCTCAAAATTTTTTTCGCAGTTTCACATGCCCATCTTTAAACGACGATTCCCAAGCAACTAAAAGAGTCTAACTATCGCAATAACTTTCAGAATCTGCGGAATATATTCTAGTTTCATAATAACATCACCGGAGATTTTGCACGGTGAAACTTTAGGCCCGGGGGGCGTTTTTACGCGGACTTTCGGCAGCCGTCCTCCGCTCTCAAAATTTTTTTCGCAGTTTCACATGCCCATCTTCAAACGACGATTCCCAAGCAACTAAAAGAGTCTAACTATCGCAATAACTTTCAGAATCTGCGGAATATATTCTAGTTTCATAATAACATCACCGGAGATTTTGCACGGTGAAACTTTAGGCCCGGGGGGCGTTTTTACGCGGACTTTCGGCAGCCGTCCTGCGCTCTCAAAATTTTTTTCGCAGTTTCACATGCCCATCTTTAAACGACGATTCCCAAGCAACTAAAAGAGTCTAACTATCGCAATAACTTTCAGAATCTGCGGAATATATTCTAGTTTCATAATAACATCACCGGAGATTTTGCACGGTGAAACTTTAGGCCCGGGGGGCGTTTTTACGCGGACTTTCGGCAGCCGTCCTCCGCTCTCAAAATTTTTTTCGCAGTTTCACATGCCCATCTTCAAACGACGATTCCCAAGCAACTAAAAGAGTCTAACTATCGCAATAACTTTCAGAATCTGCGGAATATATTCTAGTTTCATAATAACATCACCGGAGATTTTGCACGGTGAAACTTTAGGCCCGGGGGGCGTTTTTACGCGGACTTTCGGCAGCCGTCCTGCGCTCTCAAAATTTTTTTCGCAGTTTCACATGCCCATCTTTAAACGACGATTCCCAAGCAACTAAAAGAGTCTAACTATCGCAATAACTTTCAGAATCTGCGGAATATATTCTAGTTTCATAATAACATCACCGGAGATTTTGCACGGTGAAACTTTAGGCCCGGGGGGCGTTTTTACGCGGACTTTCGGCAGCCGTCCTCCGCTCTCAAAATTTTTTTCGCAGTTTCACATGCCCATCTTCAAACGACGATTCCCAAGCAACTAAAAGAGTCTAACTATCGCAATAACTTTCAGAATCTGCGGAATATATTCTAGTTTCATAATAACATCACCGGAGATTTTGCACGGTGAAACTTTAGGCCCGGGGGGCGTTTTTACGCGGACTTTCGGCAGCCGTCCTGCGCTCTCAAAATTTTTTTCGCAGTTTCACATGCCCATCTTTAAACGACGATTCCCAAGCAACTAAAAGAGTCTAACTATCGCAATAACTTTCAGAATCTGCGGAATATATTCTAGTTTCATAATAACATCACCGGAGATTTTGCACGGTGAAACTTTAGGCCCGGGGGGCGTTTTTACGCGGACTTTCGGCAGCCGTCCTCCGCTATCAAAATTTTTTTCGCAGTTTCACATGCCCATCTTCAAACGACGATTCCCAAGCAACTAAAAGAGTCTAACTATCGCAATAACTTTCAGAATCTGCGGAATATATTCTAGTTTCATAATAACATCACCGGAGATTTTGCACGGTGAAACTTTAGGCCCGGGGGGCGTTTTTACGCGGACTTTCGGCAGCCGTCCTGCGCTCTCAAAATTTTTTTCGCAGTTTCACATGCCCATCTTTAAACGACGATTCCCAAGCAACTAAAAGAGTCTAACTATCGCAATAACTTTCAGAATCTGCAGAATATATTCTAGTTTCATAATAACATCACCGGAGATTTTGCACGGTGAAACTTTAGGCCCGGGGGGCGTTTTTACGCGGACTTTCGGCAGCCGTCCTCCGCTCTCAAAATTTTTTTCGCAGTTTCACATGCCCATCTTCAAACGACGATTCCCAAGCAACTAAAAGAGTCTAACTATCGCAATAACTTTCAGAATCTGCGGAATATATTCTAGTTTCATAATAACATCACCGGAGATTTTGCACGGTGAAACTTTAGGCCCGGGGGGCGTTTTTACGCGGACTTTCGGCAGCCGTCCTGCGCTCTCAAAATTTTTTTCGCAGTTTCACATGCCCATCTTTAAACGACGATTCCCAAGCAACTAAAAGAGTCTAACTATCGCAATAACTTTCAGAATCTGCGGAATATATTCTAGTTTCATAATAACATCACCGGAGATTTTGCACGGTGAAACTTTAGGCCCGGGGGGCGTTTTTACGCGGACTTTCGGCAGCCGTCCTCCGCTCTCAAAATTTTTTTCGCAGTTTCACATGCCCATCTTCAAACGACGATTCCCAAGCAACTAAAAGAGTCTAACTATCGCAATAACTTTCAGAATCTGCGGAATATATTCTAGTTTCATAATAACATCACCGGAGATTTTGCACGGTGAAACTTTAGGCCCGGGGGGCGTTTTTACGCGGACTTTCGGCAGCCGTCCTGCGCTCTCAAAATTTTTTTCGCAGTTTCACATGCCCATCTTTAAACGACGATTCCCAAGCAACTAAAAGAGTCTAACTATCGCAATAACTTCCAGAATCTGCGGAATATATTCTAGTTTCATAATAACATCACCGGAGATTTTGCACGGTGAAACTTTAGGCCCGGGGGGCGTTTTTACGCGGACTTTCGGCAGCCGTCCTCCGCTCTCAAAATTTTTTTCGCAGTTTCACATGCCCATCTTCAAACGACGATTCCCAAGCAACTAAAAGAGTCTAACTATCGCAATAACTTTCAGAATCTGCGGAATATATTCTAGTTTCATAATAACATCACCGGAGATTTTGCACGGTGAAACTTTAGGCCCGGGGGGCGTTTTTACGCGGACTTTCGGCAGCCGTCCTGCGCTCTCAAAATTTTTTTCGCAGTTTCACATGCCCATCTTTAAACGACGATTCCCAAGCAACTAAAAGAGTCTAACTATCGCAATAACTTTCAGAATCTGCGGAATATATTCTAGTTTCATAATAACATCACCGGAGATTTTGCACGGTGAAACTTTAGGCCCGGGGGGCGTTTTTACGCGGACTTTCGGCAGCCGTCCTCCGCTCTCAAAATTTTTTTCGCAGTTTCACATGCCCATCTTCAAACGACGATTCCCAAGCAACTAAAAGAGTCTAACTATCGCAATAACTTTCAGAATCTGCGGAATATATTCTAGTTTCATAATAACATCACCGGAGATTTTGCACGGTGAAACTTTAGGCCCGGGGGGCGTTTTTACGCGGACTTTCGGCAGCCGTCCTGCGCTCTCAAAATTTTTTTCGCAGTTTCACATGCCCATCTTTAAACGACGATTCCCAAGCAACTAAAAGAGTCTAACTATCGCAATAACTTTCAGAATCTGCGGAATATATTCTAGTTTCATAATAACATCACCGGAGATTTTGCACGGTGAAACTTTAGGCCCGGGGGGCGTTTTTACGCGGACTTTCGGCAGCCGTCCTCCGCTCTCAAAATTTTTTTCGCAGTTTCACATGCCCATCTTCAAACGACGATTCCCAAGCAACTAAAAGAGTCTAACTATCGCAATAACTTTCAGAATCTGCGGAATATATTCTAGTTTCATAATAACATCACCGGAGATTTTGCACGGTGAAACTTTAGGCCCGGGGGGCGTTTTTACGCGGACTTTCGGCAGCCGTCCTGCGCTCTCAAAATTTTTTTCGCAGTTTCACATGCCCATCTTTAAACGACGATTCCCAAGCAACTAAAAGAGTCTAACTATCGCAATAACTTTCAGAATCTGCGGAATATATTCTAGTTTCATAATAACATCACCGGAGATTTTGCACGGTGAAACTTTAGGCCCGGGGGGCGTTTTTACGCGGACTTTCGGCAGCCGTCCTCCGCTCTCAAAATTTTTTTCGCAGTTTCACATGCCCATCTTCAAACGACGATTCCCAAGCAACTAAAAGAGTCTAACTATCGCAATAACTTTCAGAATCTGCGGAATATATTCTAGTTTCATAATAACATCACCGGAGATTTTGCACGGTGAAACTTTAGGCCCGGGGGGCGTTTTTACGCGGACTTTCGGCAGCCGTCCTGCGCTCTCAAAATTTTTTTCGCAGTTTCACATGCCCATCTTTAAACGACGATTCCCAAGCAACTAAAAGAGTCTAACTATCGCAATAACTTTCAGAATCTGCGGAATATATTCTAGTTTCATAATAACATCACCGGAGATTTTGCACGGTGAAACTTTAGGCCCGGGGGGCGTTTTTACGCGGACTTTCGGCAGCCGTCCTCCGCTCTCAAAATTTTTTTCGCAGTTTCACATGCCCATCTTCAAACGACGATTCCCAAGCAACTAAAAGAGTCTAACTATCGCAATAACTTTCAGAATCTGCGGAATATATTCTAGTTTCATAATAACATCACCGGAGATTTTGCACGGTGAAACTTTAGGCCCGGGGGGCGTTTTTACGCGGACTTTCGGCAGCCGTCCTGCGCTCTCAAAATTTTTTTCGCAGTTTCACATGCCCATCTTTAAACGACGATTCCCAAGCAACTAAAAGAGTCTAACTATCGCAATAACTTTCAGAATCTGCGGAATATATTCTAGTTTCATAATAACATCACCGGAGATTTTGCACGGTGAAACTTTAGGCCCGGGGGGCGTTTTTACGCGGACTTTCGGCAGCCGTCCTGCGCTCTCAAAATTTTTTTCGCAGTTTCACATGCCCATCTTTAAACGACGATTCCCAAGCAACTAAAAGAGTCTAACTATCGCAATAACTTTCAGAATCTGCGGAATATATTCTAGTTTCATAATAACATCACCGGAGATTTTGCACGGTGAAACTTTAGGCCCGGGGGGCGTTTTTACGCGGACTTTCGGCAGCCGTCCTCCGCTCTCAAAATTTTTTTCGCAGTTTCACATGCCCATCTTTCAAACGACGATTCCCAAGCAACTAAAAGAGTCTAACTATCGCAATAACTTTCAGAATCTGCGGAATATATTCTAGTTTCATAATAACATCACCGGAGATTTTGCACGGTGAAACTTTAGGCCCGGGGGGCGTTTTTACGCGGACTTTCGGCAGCCGTCCTGCGCTCTCAAAATTTTTTTCGCAGTTTCACATGCCCATCTTTAAACGACGATTCCCAAGCAACTAAAAGAGTCTAACTATCGCAATAACTTTCAGAATCTGCGGAATATATTCTAGTTTCATAATAACATCACCGGAGATTTTGCACGGTGAAACTTTAGGCCCGGGGGGCGTTTTTACGCGGACTTTCGGCAGCCGTCCTCCGCTCTCAAAATTTTTTTCGCAGTTTCACATGCCCATCTTCAAACGACGATTCCCAAGCAACTAAAAGAGTCTAACTATCGCAATAACTTTCAGAATCTGCGGAATATATTCTAGTTTCATAATAACATCACCGGAGATTTTGCACGGTGAAACTTTAGGCCCGGGGGGCGTTTTTACGCGGACTTTCGGCAGCCGTCCTTCTGCGCTCTCAAAATTTTTTTCGCAGTTTCACATGCCCATCTTTAAACGACGATTCCCAAGCAACTAAAAGAGTCTAACTATCGCAATAACTTTCAGAATCTGCGGAATATATTCTAGTTTCATAATAACATCACCGGAGATTTTGCACGGTGAAACTTTAGGCCCGGGGGGCGTTTTTACGCGGACTTTCGGCAGCCGTCCTGCGCTCTCAAAATTTTTTTCGCAGTTTCACATGCCCATCTTTAAACGACGATTCCCAAGCAACTAAAAGAGTCTAACTATCGCAATAACTTTCAGAATCTGCGGAATATATTCTAGTTTCATAATAACATCACCGGAGATTTTGCACGGTGAAACTTTAGGCCCGGGGGGCGTTTTTACGCGGACTTTCGGCAGCCGTCCTCCGCTCTCAAAATTTTTTTCGCAGTTTCACATGCCCATCTTCAAACGACGATTCCCAAGCAACTAAAAGAGTCTAACTATCGCAATAACTTTCAGAATCTGCGGAATATATTCTAGTTTCATAATAACATCACCGGAGATTTTGCACGGTGAAACTTTAGGCCCGGGGGGCGTTTTTACGCGGACTTTCGGCAGCCGTCCTGCGCTCTCAAAATTTTTTTCGCAGTTTCACATGCCCATCTTTAAACGACGATTCCCAAGCAACTAAAAGAGTCTAACTATCGCAATAACTTTCAGAATCTGCGGAATATATTCTAGTTTCATAATAACATCACCGGAGATTTTGCACGGTGAAACTTTAGGCCCGGGGGGCGTTTTTACGCGGACTTTCGGCAGCCGTCCTCCGCTCTCAAAATTTTTTTCGCAGTTTCACATGCCCATCTTCAAACGACGATTCCCAAGCAACTAAAAGAGTCTAACTATCGCAATAACTTTCAGAATCTGCGGAATATATTCTAGTTTCATAATAACATCACCGGAGATTTTGCACGGTGAAACTTTAGGCCCGGGGGGCGTTTTTACGCGGACTTTCGGCAGCCGTCCTGCGCTCTCAAAATTTTTTTCGCAGTTTCACATGCCCATCTTTAAACGACGATTCCCAAGCAACTAAAAGAGTCTAACTATCGCAATAACTTTCAGAATCTGCGGAATATATTCTAGTTTCATAATAACATCACCGGAGATTTTGCACGGTGAAACTTTAGGCCCGGGGGGCGTTTTTACGCGGACTTTCGGCAGCCGTCCTCCGCTCTCAAAATTTTTTTCGCAGTTTCACATGCCCATCTTCAAACGACGATTCCCAAGCAACTAAAAGAGTCTAACTATCGCAATAACTTTCAGAATCTGCGGAATATATTCTAGTTTCATAATAACATCACCGGAGATTTTGCACGGTGAAACTTTAGGCCCGGGGGGCGTTTTTACGCGGACTTTCGGCAGCCGTCCTGCGCTCTCAAAATTTTTTTCGCAGTTTCACATGCCCATCTTTAAACGACGATTCCCAAGCAACTAAAAGAGTCTAACTATCGCAATAACTTTCAGAATCTGCGGAATATATTCTAGTTTCATAATAACATCACCGGAGATTTTGCACGGTGAAACTTTAGGCCCGGGGGGCGTTTTTACGCGGACTTTCGGCAGCCGTCCTCCGCTCTCAAAATTTTTTTCGCAGTTTCACATGCCCATCTTCAAACGACGATTCCCAAGCAACTAAAAGAGTCTAACTATCGCAATAACTTTCAGAATCTGCGGAATATATTCTAGTTTCATAATAACATCACCGGAGATTTTGCACGGTGAAACTTTAGGCCCGGGGGGCGTTTTTACGCGGACTTTCGGCAGCCGTCCTGCGCTCTCAAAATTTTTTTCGCAGTTTCACATGCCCATCTTTAAACGACGATTCCCAAGCAACTAAAAGAGTCTAACTATCGCAATAACTTTCAGAATCTGCGGAATATATTCTAGTTTCATAATAACATCACCGGAGATTTTGCACGGTGAAACTTTAGGCCCGGGGGGCGTTTTTACGCGGACTTTCGGCAGCCGTCCTCCGCTCTCAAAATTTTTTTCGCAGTTTCACATGCCCATCTTCAAACGACGATTCCCAAGCAACTAAAAGAGTCTAACTATCGCAATAACTTTCAGAATCTGCGGAATATATTCTAGTTTCATAATAACATCACCGGAGATTTTGCACGGTGAAACTTTAGGCCCGGGGGGCGTTTTTACGCGGACTTTCGGCAGCCGTCCTGCGCTCTCAAAATTTTTTTCGCAGTTTCACATGCCCATCTTTAAACGACGATTCCCAAGCAACTAAAAGAGTCTAACTATCGCAATAACTTTCAGAATCTGCGGAATATATTCTAGTTTCATAATAACATCACCGGAGATTTTGCACGGTGAAACTTTAGGCCCGGGGGGCGTTTTTACGCGGACTTTCGGCAGCCGTCCTCCGCTCTCAAAATTTTTTTCGCAGTTTCACATGCCCATCTTCAAACGACGATTCCCAAGCAACTAAAAGAGTCTAACTATCGCAATAACTTTCAGAATCTGCGGAATATATTCTAGTTTCATAATAACATCACCGGAGATTTTGCACGGTGAAACTTTAGGCCCGGGGGGCGTTTTTACGCGGACTTTCGGCAGCCGTCCTGCGCTCTCAAAATTTTTTTCGCAGTTTCACATGCCCATCTTTAAACGACGATTCCCAAGCAACTAAAAGAGTCTAACTATCGCAATAACTTTCAGAATCTGCGGAATATATTCTAGTTTCATAATAACATCACCGGAGATTTTGCACGGTGAAACTTTAGGCCCGGGGGGCGTTTTTACGCGGACTTTCGGCAGCCGTCCTCCGCTCTCAAAATTTTTTTCGCAGTTTCACATGCCCATCTTCAAACGACGATTCCAAGCAACTAAAAGAGTCTAACTATCGCAATAACTTTCAGAATCTGCGGAATATATTCTAGTTTCATAATAACATCACCGGAGATTTTGCACGGTGAAACTTTAGGCCCGGGGGGCGTTTTTACGCGGACTTTCGGCAGCCGTCCTGCGCTCTCAAAATTTTTTTCGCAGTTTCACATGCCCATCTTTAAACGACGATTCCCAAGCAACTAAAAGAGTCTAACTATCGCAATAACTTTCAGAATCTGCGGAATATATTCTAGTTTCATAATAACATCACCGGAGATTTTGCACGGTGAAACTTTAGGCCCGGGGGCGTTTTTACGCGGACTTTCGGCAGCCGTCCTCCGCTCTCAAAATTTTTTCGCAGTTTCACATGCCCATCTTCAAACGACGATTCCCAAGCAACTAAAAGAGTCTAACTATCGCAATAACTTTCAGAATCTGCGGAATATATTCTAGTTTCATAATAACATCACCGGAGATTTTGCACGGTGAAACTTTAGGCCCGGGGGGCGTTTTACGCGGACTTTCGGCAGCCGTCCTGCGCTCTCAAAATTTTTTTCGCAGTTTCACATGCCCATCTTTAAACGACGATTCCCAAGCAACTAAAAGAGTCTAACTATCGCAATAACTTTCAGAATCTGCGGAATATATTCTAGTTTCATAATAACATCACCGGAGATTTTGCACGGTGAAACTTTAGGCCCCGGGGGGCGTTTTTTTACGTTCGGCAGCCGTCCTCCGCTCTCAAAATTTTTTTCGCAGTTTCACATGCCCATCTTCAAACGACGATTCCCAAGCAACTAAAAGAGTCTAACTATCGCAATAACTTTCAGAATCTGCGGAATATATTCTAGTTTCATAATAACATCACCGGAGATTTTGCACGGTGAAACTTTAGGCCCGGGGGGCGTTTTTACGCGGACTTTCGGCAGCCGTCCTGCGCTCTCAAAATTTTTTTCGCAGTTTCACATGCCCATCTTTAAACGACGATTCCCAAGCAACTAAAAGAGTCTAACTATCGCAATAACTTTCAGAATCTGCGGAATATATTCTAGTTTCATAATAACATCACCGGAGATTTTGCACGGTGAAACTTTAGGCCCGGGGGGCGTTTTTACGCGGACTTTCGGCAGCCGTCCTCCGCTCTCAAAATTTTTTTCGCAGTTTCACATGCCCATCTTCAAACGACGATTCCCAAGCAACTAAAAGAGTCTAACTATCGCAATAACTTTCAGAATCTGCGGAATATATTCTAGTTTCATAATAACATCACCGGAGATTTTGCACGGTGAAACTTTAGGCCCGGGGGGCGTTTTTACGCGGACTTTCGGCAGCCGTCCTGCGCTCTCAAAATTTTTTTCGCAGTTTCACATGCCCATCTTTAAACGACGATTCCCAAGCAACTAAAAGAGTCTAACTATCGCAATAACTTTCAGAATCTGCGGAATATATTCTAGTTTCATAATAACATCACCGGAGATTTTGCACGGTGAAACTTTAGGCCCGGGGGGCGTTTTTACGCGGACTTTCGGCAGCCGTCCTGCGCTCTCAAAATTTTTTTCGCAGTTTCACATGCCCATCTTCAAACGACGATTCCCAAGCAACTAAAAGAGTCTAACTATCGCAATAACTTTCAGAATCTGCGGAATATATTCTAGTTTCATAATAACATCACCGGAGATTTTGCACGGTGAAACTTTAGGCCCGGGGGGCGTTTTTACGCGGACTTTCGGCAGCCGTCCTGCGCTCTCAAAATTTTTTTCGCAGTTTCACATGCCCATCTTTAAACGACGATTCCCAAGCAACTAAAAGAGTAACTATCGCAATAACTTTCAGAATCTGCGGAATATATTCTAGTTTCATAATAACATCACCGGAGATTTTGCACGGTGAAACTTTAGGCCCGGGGGGCGTTTTTACGCGGACTTTCGGCAGCCGTCCTGCGCTCTCAAAATTTTTTTCGCAGTTTCACATGCCCATCTTTAAACGACGATTCCCAAGCAACTAAAAGAGTCTAACTATCGCAATAACTTTCAGAATCTGCGGAATATATTCTAGTTTCATAATAACATCACCGGAGATTTTGCACGGTGAAACTTTAGGCCCGGGGGGCGTTTTTACGCGGACTTTCGGCAGCCGTCCTCCGCTCTCAAAATTTTTTTCGCAGTTTCACATGCCCATCTTCAAACGACGATTCCCAAGCAACTAAAAGAGTCTAACTATCGCAATAACTTTCAGAATCTGCGGAATATATTCTAGTTTCATAATAACATCACCGGAGATTTTGCACGGTGAAACTTTAGGCCCGGGGGGCGTTTTTACGCGGACTTTCGGCAGCCGTCCTGCGCTCTCAAAATTTTTTTCGCAGTTTCACATGCCCATCTTTAAACGACGATTCCCAAGCAACTAAAAGAGTCTAACTATCGCAATAACTTTCAGAATCTGCGGAATATATTCTAGTTTCATAATAACATCACCGGAGATTTTGCACGGTGAAACTTTAGGCCCGGGGGGCGTTTTTACGCGGACTTTCGGCAGCCGTCCTCCGCTCTCAAAATTTTTTCGCAGTTTCACATGCCCATCTTCAAACGACGATTCCCAAGCAACTAAAAGAGTCTAACTATCGCAATAACTTTCAGAATCTGCGGAATATATTCTAGTTTCATAATAACATCACCGGAGATTTTGCACGGTGAAACTTTAGGCCCGGGGGGCGTTTTTACGCGGACTTTCGGCAGCCGTCCTGCGCTCTCAAAATTTTTTTCGCAGTTTCACATGCCCATCTTTAAACGACGATTCCCAAGCAACTAAAAGAGTCTAACTATCGCAATAACTTTCAGAATCTGCGGAATATATTCTAGTTTCATAATAACATCACCGGAGATTTTGCACGGTGAAACTTTAGGCCCGGGGGGCGTTTTTACGCGGACTTTCGGCAGCCGTCCTCCGCTCTCAAAATTTTTTTCGCAGTTTCACATGCCCATCTTCAAACGACGATTCCCAAGCAACTAAAAGAGTCTAACTATCGCAATAACTTTCAGAATCTGCGGAATATATTCTAGTTTCATAATAACATCACCGGAGATTTTGCACGGTGAAACTTTAGGCCCGGGGGGCGTTTTTACGCGGACTTTCGGCAGCCGTCCTGCGCTCTCAAAATTTTTTTCGCAGTTTCACATGCCCATCTTTAAACGACGATTCCCAAGCAACTAAAAGAGTCTAACTATCGCAATAACTTTCAGAATCTGCGGAATATATTCTAGTTTCATAATAACATCACCGGAGATTTTGCACGGTGAAACTTTAGGCCCGGGGGGCGTTTTTACGCGGACTTTCGGCAGCCGTCCTCCGCTCTCAAAATTTTTTTCGCAGTTTCACATGCCCATCTTCAAACGACGATTCCCAAGCAACTAAAAGAGTCTAACTATCGCAATAACTTTCAGAATCTGCGGAATATATTCTAGTTTCATAATAACATCACCGGAGATTTTGCACGGTGAAACTTTAGGCCCGGGGGGCGTTTTTACGCGGACTTTCGGCAGCCGTCCTGCGCTCTCAAAATTTTTTTCGCAGTTTCACATGCCCATCTTTAAACGACGATTCCCAAGCAACTAAAAGAGTCTAACTATCGCAATAACTTTCAGAATCTGCGGAATATATTCTAGTTTCATAATAACATCACCGGAGATTTTGCACGGTGAAACTTTAGGCCCGGGGGGCGTTTTTACGCGGACTTTCGGCAGCCGTCCTCCGCTCTCAAAATTTTTTTCGCAGTTTCACATGCCCATCTTCAAACGACGATTCCCAAGCAACTAAAAGAGTCTAACTATCGCAATAACTTTCAGAATCTGCGGAATATATTCTAGTTTCATAATAACATCACCGGAGATTTTGCACGGTGAAACTTTAGGCCCGGGGGGCGTTTTTACGCGGACTTTCGGCAGCCGTCCTGCGCTCTCAAAATTTTTTTCGCAGTTTCACATGCCCATCTTTAAACGACGATTCCCAAGCAACTAAAAGAGTCTAACTATCGCAATAACTTTCAGAATCTGCGGAATATATTCTAGTTTCATAATAACATCACCGGAGATTTTGCACGGTGAAACTTTAGGCCCGGGGGGCGTTTTTACGCGGACTTTCGGCAGCCGTCCTCGCGCTCTCAAAATTTTTTTCGCAGTTTCACATGCCCATCTTCAAACGACGATTCCCAAGCAACTAAAAGAGTCTAACTATCGCAATAACTTTCAGAATCTGCGGAATATATTCTAGTTTCATAATAACATCACCGGAGATTTTGCACGGTGAAACTTTAGGCCCGGGGGGCGTTTTTACGCGGACTTTCGGCAGCCGTCCTGCGCTCTCAAAATTTTTTTCGCAGTTTCACATGCCCATCTTTAAACGACGATTCCCAAGCAACTAAAAGAGTCTAACTATCGCAATAACTTTCAGAATCTGCGGAATATATTCTAGTTTCATAATAACATCACCGGAGATTTTGCACGGTGAAACTTTAGGCCCGGGGGGCGTTTTTACGCGGACTTTCGGCAGCCGTCCTGCGCTCTCAAAATTTTTTTCGCAGTTTCACATGCCCATCTTTAAACGACGATTCCCAAGCAACTAAAAGAGTCTAACTATCGCAATAACTTTCAGAATCTGCGGAATATATTCTAGTTTCATAATAACATCACCGGAGATTTTGCACGGTGAAACTTTAGGCCCGGGGGGCGTTTTTACGCGGACTTTCGGCAGCCGTCCTCCGCTCTCAAAATTTTTTTCGCAGTTTCACATGCCCATCTTCAAACGACGATTCCCAAGCAACTAAAAGAGTCTAACTATCGCAATAACTTTCAGAATCTGCGGAATATATTCTAGTTTCATAATAACATCACCGGAGATTTTGCACGGTGAAACTTTAGGCCCGGGGGGCGTTTTTACGCGGACTTTCGGCAGCCGTCCTGCGCTCTCAAAATTTTTTTCGCAGTTTCACATGCCCATCTTTAAACGACGATTCCCAAGCAACTAAAAGAGTCTAACTATCGCAATAACTTTCAGAATCTGCGGAATATATTCTAGTTTCATAATAACATCACCGGAGATTTTGCACGGTGAAACTTTAGGCCCGGGGGGCGTTTTTACGCGGACTTTCGGCAGCCGTCCTCCGCTCTCAAAATTTTTTTCGCAGTTTCACATGCCCATCTTCAAACGACGATTCCCAAGCAACTAAAAGAGTCTAACTATCGCAATAACTTTCAGAATCTGCGGAATATATTCTAGTTTCATAATAACATCACCGGAGATTTTGCACGGTGAAACTTTAGGCCCGGGGGGCGTTTTTACGCGGACTTTCGGCAGCCGTCCTGCGCTCTCAAAATTTTTTTCGCAGTTTCACATGCCCATCTTTAAACGACGATTCCCAAGCAACTAAAAGAGTCTAACTATCGCAATAACTTTCAGAATCTGCGGAATATATTCTAGTTTCATAATAACATCACCGGAGATTTTGCACGGTGAAACTTTAGGCCCGGGGGGCGTTTTTACGCGGACTTTCGGCAGCCGTCCTCCGCTCTCAAAATTTTTTTCGCAGTTTCACATGCCCATCTTCAAACGACGATTCCCAAGCAACTAAAAGAGTCTAACTATCGCAATAACTTTCAGAATCTGCGGAATATATTCTAGTTTCATAATAACATCACCGGAGATTTTGCACGGTGAAACTTTAGGCCCGGGGGGCGTTTTTACGCGGACTTTCGGCAGCCGTCCTGCGCTCTCAAAATTTTTTTCGCAGTTTCACATGCCCATCTTTAAACGACGATTCCCAAGCAACTAAAAGAGTCTAACTATCGCAATAACTTTCAGAATCTGCGGAATATATTCTAGTTTCATAATAACATCACCGGAGATTTTGCACGGTGAAACTTTAGGCCCGGGGGGCGTTTTTACGCGGACTTTCGGCAGCCGTCCTCCGCTCTCAAAATTTTTTTCGCAGTTTCACATGCCCATCTTCAAACGACGATTCCCAAGCAACTAAAAGAGTCTAACTATCGCAATAACTTTCAGAATCTGCGGAATATATTCTAGTTTCATAATAACATCAGCGGAGATTTTGCACGGTGAAACTTTAGGCCCGGGGGGCGTTTTTACGCGGACTTTCGGCAGCCGTCCTGC